>BDMV01000010.1:34804331-35029840 GCA_008326285.1 Oryza officinalis | reverse complement strand
CCTACTGGGTGATGCAGTTCGACGGCTCCCTGTCTCTTCAGGGCGCCGGTGCGGGGGTCACTTTGACCTCGCCGAGCGGAGACGTCCTCAGATACCTGGTCCGCCTCGACTTTCGGGCGACCAACAATATGGCGGAGTACGAGGGACTCCTTGCGGGACTCAGAGTGGCGGCTGGACTGGGGATCCGCCGCCTCCTGGTGTTAGGCGACTCCCAGTTGGTCGTTAACCAGGTCCGTAAGGAGTACCAGTGCTCCGACCCGCAGATGGACGCCTACGTCCGCCAGGTGCGGCGTATGGAGCGCCATTTCGACGGGATAGAGCTTCGGCACGTGCCCAGGCGGGATAACGCGGTCGCCGACGAACTCTCAAGGCTCGCTTCCTCGCGAGCCCAGACCCCACCGGGCGCCTTTGAAGAAAGGCTTGCCCAGCCGTCGGCGCGACCCGACCCCCTAGGGGAGACGGACGCGCCTGAACGGCCCCCGAGGCCCGTCGGAGTCCAGGCCTCGGGACCCGAGGGGAGCGCTCCCAGCTCCCCTAGATTGATTGCTTGGATCACTGAGATCCAGGCGTATCTCGCAGATAAGACTCTACCCGAGGACCGCGAAGGGAGTGAACGCGTCCGTCGCATCTCCAAGCGCTACGTGCTGGTGGAAGGGACCCTCTATCGGCGCGGGGCTAACGGAGTCCTCCTGAAGTGCATTCCTCGGGAACAAGGCGTCGAGCTTCTCGCCGATGTCCATGAAGGCGAGTGCGGAGCCCACTCCGCCTCGCGCACCTTGGTTGGCAAGGCCTTTCGCCAGGGTTTCTATTGGCCGACGGCTCTCACCGATGCGGTCGACCTGGTCCGGCGGTGCAGGGCGTGCCAGTTCCACGCCAAGCAAACGCATCAGCCGGCCCAGGCCCTGCAGACCATACCTCTTTCGTGGCCATTTGCTGTCTGGGGGCTCGATATCCTGGGACCGTTCAGGCGGGCCCCGGGCGGGTTCGAGTATCTGTATGTCGCTGTCGACAAGTTCACTAAGTGGCCCGAGGCTTATCCGGTCATCAAGATCGATAAGCACTCCGCCCTTAAGTTCATCAGGGGCATCACTGCTCGGTTCGGGGTACCTAACCGTATCATTACGGATAACGGCACCCAGTTCACTAGTGAGCTCTTCGGCGACTACTGCGAGGACATGGGTATCAAACTCTGCTTCGCCTCACCCGCCCACCCCAGAAGCAACGGCCAGGTGGAGCGCGCCAACGCGGAAATCCTCAAGGGCCTCAAAACCAAGACCTTCAACGTCCTCAAGAAGCACGGCGATTCGTGGATCGAGGAGCTGCCAGCGGTGCTCTGGGCGAACCGAACCACGCCAAGCCGAGCAACCGGGGAAACGCCTTTCTTCCTCGTCTACGGCGCGGAAGCGGTCCTCCCATCTGAGCTCACACTGAGGTCCCCTCGGGCCACCATGTATTGCGAGGCTGATCAAGATCAGCTTCGCCGAGACGACCTCGACTACCTGGAAGAGCGAAGGCGGCGCGCGGCCCTTCGAGCCGCGCGCTACCAGCAGAGCCTGCGGCGCTACCATCAGCGCCACGTCCGGGCCCGATCACTCTGCGTCGACGACCTCGTCCTACGCCGCGTCCAAACGCGTGCTGGACTGAGCAAGCTCTCACCAATGTGGGAGGGTCCGTATCGAGTGATCGGCGTCCCCGGCCGGGCTCGGTTCGGTTGGCCACGGGCGACGGCACAGAGCTGCCTAACCCGTGGAACATCGAGCATCTTCGTCGCTTCTACCCCTAATGGGGGTCGGGTGTCATGTCTCGGGCTCGGGCCAACCCCGCACCCCCCCGGGCGTGCAGGGTTGGCCGGGGGCTACCACATGCACATACTTATCTTTTTTCTCTTCCGTATTTCAATAAAAGCACTTTCGATTTCCAGAGGACCGTGTCTGTGCCGTCGCTTCCTTTTGAAGAATCTCGGCTTGAGTTAGTACGCTCGTGCTCGGCCCTGCCCTCGGTGGCCCGGGCCGGCTAAAACCGCCAAACGGGGCCCAGAACCGAGCCGTGCCCCGGGCGTGGTGAACTCCGGGGGGGAATCGGCAAAGGCCCACAATCGGGTCCTCCTAACCCTCGGTCACCGCGCTCCCGGCCTGGCCAGTCTCGACACGCGGATCTCCCCAGGCACTAGCCCCGACCCGCGCCGTTTGAGGCTGGGACCTGGGCACGAGCCCTTGCTCAAGCCAAGACTCAGAAGGACCGCGGCACAGACCATCCTCATCTTATACGCACAACAAACATGACTGACATAGAAATTTCCTCTTTATTTGATTGCAGATTAAACCAGTCTATACAAGAGGGGGCTTGAAGGCCTCGGAAGAAGAAGGTAAAATTTAAGATCGGCGGGGGCTTGGGGGCTCACTCCGACGCACCCGGGCCGCCGGCCTCGCCGTCGCTGTCGTCCGCACCGTCGTCGCCGTCCTCCTCCTCGGAGTCGAGGGCGAACGCGAGCCGAGGGGCCGTACCCTCGAAGCTGTGGACGATGTGGTCGGCGGCGTCCCGGACCTGCGCGCGCGCGCCGTCCTCGGTTCCGGGAGGGAACTCTTCCAGCGCTGCCCACGGGGAGAAGTCAGGGTCCCTGGCCTGGTAGCTCGCCAGTACGAGCTCCACCGCCCCCCGGGCGAGGTCCCTCGAGGATGACTTGATCGTCTCCTCGAGCTCCTCGGGGAGCCGTTCGAGGACCCCGGCCATCTCCGAGAGGCGCTGGGCGAGGCCCCCCTGGTTGGCGGCGTACTTCGCGTACCGCCCGCCCCAGAGGCCCGCCTGCCGCCGGCGCGGTCTAGACGCGAGACGGCGTCCCGAAGCATGCCGGGCCCCACCTCGCACGCCAGGCGGAGGGCCTCGACCTCCCGGCGGACGAGTCCAGCGCGCCCTGCAGCTCGGCGACGGTGTGTTCGGCGGCTGCGAGGCGGGCGGCTAGGTCGTCGTGGCCCGCGGCCGCCCCGCCGCTGTGCGCTCTCGCGTCCAGCTCCTTCGCCCGCGCCTCGAGCTCAGCGGCCCGCTGGTCCAGCGCGGCCCTCTCGGCGCGGGCGCCTTCCAGATTGCGGCGCGCCTGCTCCTCCCGCGCCGCCTCGCGGAGGAACAGGCTGTCCGCCAGCCGCTGCGCCGCGGCCTCGGCCTCCTCGAGAGCTCGCCCCGCTCGGCGAGCGCATCCTCGCGGAGGCGGAGTGCGGACTCCTCCTCGGCGGAGGCGGCCTCGTGCGCCGCCAGTGTTGCCTCCCGGGTGGCGACGGCGGCCTCGCGGTCCGCTAGGGCGCCCTCCTTCGCGTCCAGGGCGCGGGCGCGCTCCTCCAGCGCCGCGACGCGAGCCTCAAGGGCCTCTTCCCGCTGACGGGACGCCGGCCTCGTTCTCCGCCGCCGCGCCGCCTCCCGGGCAGCGGCGGCGTCGAGGACTCCCCGGGCGGCGTCGAGCTTTCTCCTCTAGCTCCGCCGCCCGGCAGTCCCGTATTGGAGGGGAGGTCGTCCGCGCCTCGTCGAGCACGGCGGTGGCGATGAGGGCGGTCTCCCGCTCCTCCTTCCGGCTGTAGACTAGCCCTGATTGTAAAAAGAATGTTTCTTTTCTTAGGCAGCTTGAGGCCCATGTGGTGACCCCTGATCAGATAAAAGGAGGCCCAGGCCTAGGAAAGGGGGGGGCCCGGCGAATACGCTGAAGAGACCGAACTCTCTTTGTATTGTTGGAGACCCTCAGATCCACCAGAACACAGGAGTAGGGTGTTACGCTTCTCTGCGGCCCGAACCTGTCTACATCGCCCGCGTCTTGTGCGTTTCCTCTCTCGCTGACATTCCTTAGATCGAGGGCGAAGAACCTTACTTAGCGCCTCCGGCCGAACCGGCAAAGGGGACCTGCGCGGTCTCCCGGTGAGGAGTTTCACGCTCCGTCACCACCCTATATGATAGGAATTCACTTGTTTAGGCTTTTTATAAAAAAATATAGAGTAAGAAGTCAGCAGAGCCTAAAGCCTCAAGACGTGCTTGACGGCTGAAAGTAGTATACATGGCTATTATATTTATCATTAATTGTATGCTACCAAACATTTAGACCTTTTAATTGGCGAACTCAAGGCATATTTCACGCGAGAAAAGAGTAGGTACGCTGCTGTGAAATTAGAGATCTCACTGATTAAGAGTAGCCACCATAACCATATATAAAAAAGTACTACTAATATTATGAAGCAGTAGACTGGTGTAATTATGCAAGCAGCAATTGTGCAGCCGCATGCAAGACGATCTACCTAGCCAGCGGCCGCTAACCCTGAAATGCAAACGTACTAGTTACTAAACCGAAATGCAAAATATACAGCTAAGAACGAGCAAAATGCAAGAAACCGGAGGCAACACGCTGCACAACGTCGCGCCAGCCACGGCGGCTGCCGGACCAACCGTACGGAGCAGCCAGAAATACAGGGCGGGGTTTGCGGCGAACGTCCAGCGAAGCATCATCAAGCCGCCGCCGCCCGGAGCGCTCATCATGGCACCCGCCGCCGTGAAGGCGGCAATGAACAGCCCGGCGGCGACCGCCACCGCACAGACGGCAATGGCCACCCTGGCCCCGAACGGGATCTCGATGCCCAGCAACCTCTCCAAGAACCGGAAGCCGTGTGCAAGAGCCTTCTTGTCTTCTTGACGTTGGCGAAGATGGCGTCCAAGGCTTTCTTGATAGCCTTGTAGGCCGCGACGGCGGCGTCCGCTGCGGCCTTCCTAGCTCTCTCTAAGAACTCCGCGCCGGCGGCCATGGCCCTGTCGCAGGCCGCCGGCAGAGCGCTCGTCGCGTCAGCGGCGGCCTTCTTAGCATTGTTCAAGAACTCAGCGGCGGCGTCGGCGAACGGTTGATTATTCTTGCTCCCCTTGGCACCCATTTTTGCTGCTAATTCGCACGCACGGCTAGCTATCCCTCGACCCCTTGTCCCTTGAAGCAACGTTTTTGTTGGACAGATTTTAGCTGCGGTTCATATGCATTTATAGGGGAAAGGGATGCGTCGCTGGCCTTCGAGCTTCGATCACGCGAACGGAGATTTGACTGAAAATTATTGCAAAGCTTGAAAGCATTCAACGGCGATTGAGATCGAGCTAGCCAGGCAGCGCCACGCTTTGCAGCATGCGACCCTTGCGATTCTCGAAGCCATTGATGACTGGGATGACGGGCGACGGGTGGATTATTGCTAGCTCCTGCTTCGCGCGTCCAATGCATCACGCATGCAGCTTCATTGGGTGGCTGCTTGCGATAGAGCGCGCTTGCAACGAGGAGGCTGGTTGCTGAACTCCTCGTCGTCCGTGCAGACTGAGGAAGGCGTACGCCGTGGACATGGCAAAATGAGAGCTGCTACACGTAGGACCTATCGTCCGACTGCCGTCCGACCGTGTTACGGCGTGAGCAGCGCACGCAAAATTCATCACGGCGTGACCGCGTGAGCCATCTACGGCGTGATATGTTTCTAGTCGGAGTGAGATAAAAAGGTCTACGTACTAGTACTATATCATTTTGTGGCAGAATATGCATGCCTCTACTCTCTCTCTCCGTTTCAAAAAAACTAAACCTAAGCGAAGATACAAGTCTGTTCAGACTCGTTGTACTAGAACATCCCGCTTAGGTTGAGATTTTTTTTTGATGGAAGCATTACTTAGGAGGGTTTCAATTATTGACATTGAAAAATATGGGAGGGCAAAATAAATGGGATTATTGAATAATATATCAGAACTTTATTGGCAATATACAAAAAAATCAATTAAAATTGTAAAAGCACGGCTCAATTTATTTGGGAAATCACATATAAATTGTATATTTTTATCTACTCCATCCGTGCTAAAAGATACTTTAGTTTGGAAGTTTGTCCCATAAAAATTTTCTTTTTAAATGG
Source organism: Oryza officinalis (assembly GCA_008326285.1). Classification (NCBI taxonomy): domain Eukaryota; kingdom Viridiplantae; phylum Streptophyta; class Magnoliopsida; order Poales; family Poaceae; genus Oryza; species Oryza officinalis. The sequence continues at coordinate 35,023,946 of BDMV01000010.1, read as the reverse complement.
TTCATTAGCCCTCTTTAAGACCAACGCTGCTATACATCCGACTGACGTGTTCGACTGGCGTACGACTCAACGGCGAAACAAACGGCGTGAGGCAGCCCTAACTTGCTTCTATGGGCTGCTGCTCCCACTGTCCCACGTAATATGCAAATCCACATCAAAGCCCATATATAATTTCAAGCCCAAACTTATAAGGACACAATATACATGTCCTTACTTATATAAGGACACAATATACATGTCCTTATAGCCGCACGATGATATTTCGTTGCGTGTCTATGATTTTCAGATAAAATTTTTGGAGTTCTTCAACTACTGGAATGTTAACACCCAAGTACAAATTCTGATTAGTACTGACTAATGACATAGTTAAGGCGAGTCATACACAGTTAGCCGACAATTAATTGATGAATAAACTAATGTAAATCCACTTGTACTCTCACAGCCAAAATTTGTTTGATCATACATATCAAGGAAAGCAAGGGACCACGATTTTAAGTTCCATTTTCAGAGTCACAACTAGTTTCATTGAACAAAATATAGGTACAATGGCATCCAACAAGCATAGTGTCTAATCATTAAATAAAAATAAACATGAAAATGTTTTGTTTAGTTTGACGATTGAAATCACAAGACATGCCAGCAATATCTGATATGTCTTTCATCCATTCATGTCCTGGGACAGAAGCTCCATGAGATTCACCTTTTCCCTACAAAAGTAAAAGTAACAAAACATTCAGTTAGTGGGAAATACTATGTACAATTGAATAATAGTATAGAAGAAACTTAGGAAACAAAATGAAAATTAGCACCTGAAGAAGATCCGTGTAATAAGAGCTCGTGCCAGATGATGGTGCCAGCTGATTTGATTGGAGTTCCTAGACAAAATCGTTTTGTCATTACAACTACAATAATGTAAAAGTACAAATGGACATCTGGTCAATGTAAGTACCTGAAACTCATTTGCAACAAAGCCCACACCGCCAAACTCATATGCTTCATGATAAGAATTATCAAAATTTTCCTAGTAATAAAGTGCATATTCAGAAAGGATAGATAGCTGAAATATTTAAAGTACGTAGTACCACTTAAGTGAAAAGATTACCTCTACTTGTCTTGAGTTCTGAATATTGGAATGCTGACCATCTTTAGACACAACATTGTTGGTCCTTACCTTTCTCCCTCTTCGACTCTGTACTCCACCTGTAGATTGTTGTTTCTTCATTCTCACTCTCCTTACCAGGTGATCCAGTTTTGTTTTTTTTTCTCAGTGAAGGAGGACGACCTCTTCTACGAACTGATATTGGGCTTAGCACAATTTTCCCTTGATCTGACACCATATCTTTGTTATTTTCAGTTTGATGATATTCCTGAATTTCCTTGCTGCCATGGTGTGCATCAATCTTTATTTGCAATTCATTAAGGGCATCCATTTCTAAATTGTACAATGCATCACTAAGTTCCAATCTCTGCCACTTCATTAAAACGCTTGCACAGATTATCAAAACACCTCACAATTTGCGTATCAAGCTGATCATCGTAGGAGCATTTAATAAATGTGTGCTTACACTTGAAATCCTTTATCCATCGTTGTGGTATATATTTAGAAGGGACTTTTTTGATATCCACAAGAGGGAGTATGGAAAGGATATGTCTGCACAAGCTACCCCTGAATTCAAAATGCCGACATTCACAATGCAAGTCACAATCCTCTTGGTCAAATGAAACAATTAACTCTAAAACAATCCTTTTCTCTCCAATTTTTCGATCCTCTCGTACACCAAAGGTATGAACCAAACCCTCTTTCTTCCGAAGAGTTGGATAGCAATAGATTTAGCCTCTCACCTAATCTTGAAACTCTCTAAACTTCTCATTGGTATATGCTGCCTGAAATTGACCCTCAAATTCATAGTGAGTAATGCAAGGAATTGCCTCTTGGAATGATTTACAATCAGAATTGTTTTCTTTCTCTACATTGTCTCTTAGTGCGTTGTCATATTGCTCCACAAATTGCTTAAGTGTTGTTCTAGCATTAACATAGCCATCAAAGAAAGCGTTTACACTCTCACTCCTTTGTGTCGAAGACATTCCAGCCCAAAACATATCTTTCACATAAGCTGAGACCCATAGATGTCTATTGTCATATAATCCGGTAAGCCATTCATTATCATGTAGGCTAAATTGATTGATCATCTTCATCCATCCCATATCAAAATCATTTTTGTTTAAAGAATCATATACCACATTGGACAATGTAGAGCTAATATCTTCATACTCTAAGTACCCACCAAGCTTTTCAGGAATCTTCTTCATGATATGCCACAAACACCATCTGTGTCAAGCTTCAGAGAATACTTCCTTGATAGCATTTTGCATTGCTTTGCACTGATCAGTAATTATGGCATTTGGTGCTTTATTTGACATACAAGATAACCACGATCTAAATGACCAGACAAAAGTCTATGTTTCTTCATTTGATAGCAGAGCACATCCTAATAGAACTGATCACCCATGATGGTTTACACCGACAAAAGGAGCAAATGGCATGTGGTACTTGTTAGTCAAGTATGTAGTATCAAATGTCACAACATCTGAAAAAGATTCATATGTTGCTCTACTTCTTGCATCCACCCATAAAACATTTCTTAGTCGAGAGTCCTCATCGAGGTCCATGACATAGAAAAAGTTTGGATCTTTGGACTGCATACGAAGGAAATATTGATAAACTGCATGTGCATCTCCAACACCAAGCTTAAGCTTCCGTACATCTTGCAAATAATTCCTATACTCCTTTTCACCAAACTGAAGATTTTCATAGTCTCCAGCTTGTATAACCAGAGAACTGAAATTCTTGTTTATACAAATTCCAGCTTGATCATTCAACCCTAGCCTTCTCATTGCTTGCAAATCAAGTTTCTTGTGACATCTGAGGTGTCTTACTTTGCTAGGATTTACATCATGATTGTGGTCAAGCATAAGCGAATTAATGCAGAACTTTTCACCATGAAGATAGAAGTTAACTTTAGCCGGACACTGCTGCCTTGTTGAGGGGGGTTAGGTCTGAATTTATTCTTCGATGTGTATTGAGCCTTGTCTTGTCTGCTACAAGCAAGTGTGAAATATCTCACCTTGCCGTCATCAGTTTTCTTAGATCCTCTTTTTAAAACACCAAATCCCATCTTTCGAGCATAGCTTTTGTAGAAGCAAGTAGCACTGTCCACACTATCAAATAGCATTCCTTTCGTTGGTTCCAATAGTTCAGATTTATCTGTTGCTTGGCCATTTGAATCAGTCTAAACCTCCTCAACAACAAAGTCATCTTCATCTGATATGACCTAGAAGATTGGAGTCCATGACCTAAATTTGGCAGGGAAAATTCGATTTTTAAATTAAATCAAAGAAAACCTTGATGTAGATGTTTGTACGCACAAAAAAAACAAGAGATCTTGAAAATTTAGAGTGGGTAGGGAGGAGATTAACAAAGTTGTTCAGGCATAGAAAACCAAAAAACACATAACATGTTGGGCACAAAAAAATCTGCAGCTTTCACATACGTTTTGTGATGTGATCAAAGTAAATACTCCGTCGTTGTTGCTGCAAAGTACATCTGATTGAACTCAAGTGATTGATTAGAGATAGAAAGGCAAAACCCGATATTAAGCTATTGGCCAATGGCCAACACGCCCGGAAATTTATCCCCAAATTTCCAGACTATTTTGTGTATAAATCCCCGTCCAGGAATCAAGCCAGGGTACACAAAACGACAAATCAATATACAGATCCAAACGTAAATAAAGCGTAAATACTTACAGAAGAGGCATTTAGTCCTCACACTGAAAAGAAAACAGCAGCGGAAAGAGACGATCCTAGCGGGGCTTCAGCTCCACTCCACAAGCAAACTCAACTGGGGTCTGAGCCTTGGTCCTCTAACTTCATCTTCAACTCAGAAGTACTAAACTTCTGAAAACGGGGAAAATAGCAAGATTGAGTACAACCACCGTACTCAACAAGCCACACCAAAGATGCAAACGTGCAAATGGGAGACAGAGGGAGGCTTGTGGCTATTTGCAGAAAAGCGGTTGCAAATCCTTAAATTTTAAAACAGTAAACAGTTGTTTAATTATGATAGGATTAAATCTCCACTGAACAACGCTACAACCACATTGAACAGGCCCACCCATTCCACCTGAACTACACCAGTTCATTAAGTCAAATTAATTAAGCATGTGAGACTAATCACGGTGAATCTGGTTGATCGCCCATAACCGAGGGCACGGCTCTTCGAATAGTTTTACTCTGATTAGAGGTGTACATCTGTACCCACAAGACACAGCGCCACGACATGTTTCCGCATGCCGGTATACCACCACGGTACCTTGGAAAGGGGCTGTGATAGGACCCTTCGCATAACCCCCTCTAACCAATCGTACCACCTCAGGTTTCGCCCCCACCCCTCAAAAGGCAGTGGGCAGCCCCCTCTCATACCTTGGTGAATCCGGCAGCCGCATAGACCGTCGCAGGGTCCATTCGCACTCCATCACGCTCACCCTAGCCAGTGTACGTTAGCTAGAGGAAAGCTACACTACAAGTCCAGTCGTTGCCCACGCTGGCTTGTGGTACGCACGGTGTTTGTTCCAAGGTTTCCCGCGAACCGGTCCTTAATTGCCCTGGGTGCGACTAGCAAAACCATACACCCACAGCCCACCATTAAACCATATTTTAGTTGGATAATTACGACCAACGAAACATGGCCGACATGTCTCGAGCTCACAGCTCAACAAGATACTTGAAATAGGTAATGTAGTTGTCCCATATTGTGAGCTAGTGGTATTAAGCATGGCTAAGCATAATATAGTTCTAGCGAGGTCCACATGAGACACAAGCTAGTCAAATTATCACCCAGTTTGACAAAGAAAGGACATCAAGTAAATAAGGCACAAGCGAGCAAATAGGTAAACCCTATTCCCATGTGATTAGCAAAACATGCAATTTATTTGCAAACGTAAAACATTTCGCAAAATGGGTACAACATGCTCAAGGGGAATGTGTGACTTGCCTTGCTTCTTCGATTGATCTTCCGAACTCTTTTCCTCGCGAACGCGAACTTCCGAAACGACGGAATCTACACGCTGGCACGCAAAACGAGGGAAAACTCTAATAAAAACCAAGTAAACAGTACAGAAAAAATTAAACAAACATGTAGAGCTCAATTTTAGATGAATTTTGCAATTTGAATGGCTCAATTTGGAGTTCGTATGAATTAGATATGAATTTTAGAAGTTTTGAGCCATTTTAGTCAATTTCTGGAAATTAAATCAATTTATTGTGTAATTATTAATTAATTTTACAAAGGAAAGGACTACACTGACATCATCAAAGGGAATCGGTGCCGGAACGGCAGGTCCCACGTGTCAACGGGTCAAGGGGCTGCTGATCCATGGTGGACCAAGTCCACGCACGCACGGGTGCGGACGCACCATGTGGCGCTGACGTGGCGGCCACGGCAGATGGACGGGAGAAGGTAGCACCGTCGTGGACGCCAACGTGGCGAAGCCGCGGGCGGCCACGTGGTCTGGGTGTGGACCGGATCGAACAAAGGGGCCCACGTGTCGGTGACACAAGTGTCGGCGAACAGGAGAGAAAAAGGAGGTGGAATGGACTTTGCAGGGGAAAGGGGAAAATTAGGCTGAGAGGGAGGTAAACTGGACTTCCTCGGGAAAAGTTAAAAGGGCCGATGAGAGACAATGGGCTCCACTGGAAAATGGGCTGAGGGAGTCAATGTAAACTTTGGTGAAGAATAGGGCTAATGGGCCGATGGCCCAAAGGGGAAAGGAGGGAAGAGAATTGGACTCCTCGCGAAGGTGGCGCCAATCGGGCCGGCGGCCCAACGAAGAAGGGAGCGAGGGAGGCAAAATAGACTTTCGCGGGGAGTAAGGTCAATGGGCCCAACGGCTGCTAGGCCGGGAGAGGGTGGTGGGCCGGCCTGGGCGCGGCCTCTACGGCCGAGCGGGCGGCTAGGGTTCGGCCAAACCCTAGGCCAACCCGGCCATGGCACGACGACCGGACCGAGCGACGGCGTGGCGGCGGCGCGGCCATCGGTGGGGACAGCCGGCGAGCGGCGGCGGCGTGCGACGGCGGCGCACGGGCGGGGCGGCGCACCGGGGAGGAGAGAGGAAAGGGAGAGGGAGAAGGAGCTCACCGGGTTAGGCCGGAGCCGAAGAAGACGACGGCGGCGCTGACACTACGGCGTGGGGACGGTGGCACGGAGGGGCGGCCGGGTGGCGGGAGACAGCGGCAAAGCCGGAGGGGCAGCGGCGACGCGCGGGAGCGGCTAGGGCGGTGGGAAGCGGCGGCCGGAGAGGTGGCGGGCGGCGGCGCATGGGCGGAGCGCGTGGAGAGCGGGAGAGAGGGTGGCAAGCTCGGGCGAGGAGGGGAAAAGGTGGAGGGGAGCACAGAGATGCTTTTTATAGAGGAGGGAGAGCGCGGGGTGGCCGGGGGCGCCCGGAATCGCCGGCGGAGTGGGGGGTGGCGGCGTGGGAAAAAGGCGGCGATTTCGGCGCCGAGCCGCGCGGGAGAGAGAGGGAAAGTGGGGGAAGGCAGGCGAGGGCGTGGGCGGGAGCCGGTCCACGCGTGGAGGAGGCGAGAAGACCGCGAGGGAGACGGCGACGTGGGCGGCCATGGCGGCGGTTGACCCGACAGAGAGAGAGGAGGCCGGAGGTTGAAGGAGGGAGGTGTTCCGGACTCGCGGCGCGGGCGCGGCTAACAGGCCAGGCTGGGCCGGAGGGAGAGAAAGGAGGTAGAGAGGAAGGAGTGGGTCATGGGCCGCGCGGGAGGGAGAAAGGCTTTGGGCCGGAAACGGCCCAAAACAAAACAAAAGGGGGCATTTTTAATTCGTTTTTCCATTAATTTAATCAGTTAAATGAACTTTGTGACTTTAAAATTATTTCTTTAGCTCCAAAAATTCACGAAAAATTTTGGAGAGTACTTTAGGGCACGGGGAATATTAAAAAAATATTTCCAGCCATAATTTTTAAAAGGAAATTTTAATTCCCTCATTATTTCACTTCATTAAATTGCTTTAAATTTTTATTAAATTTCTGGAAAATGTATTATTAGGCAATTTTTAATCCCGATCGAAAATCGGGGCGTGACACGGTCGCATTCGGCCACACCCGGCCTCGTCTTTCGGTCACGTTCAGCCATCACCGGTCTGATCGCGAGCAAGGTCGACGCCTCCGCAACGTCCTCGTTGTCGCCATCGATCTCATCGCCACGACTGATGATCTCCAGTCGATGCGCGATCCCATCTCGTGTTTCCTCCTCCACGTGTCTTCTTGCTCCAATGTTGAAACCTTCTGTTCTGATACCACTTGTTATAAAAGTTAATCGATATAGCGGAACGACGACTAACCTTCTCGATCACTTCAGTAATTGATCACCCAAGACATGTTAGATGATGACACAGAAACACACAATATTTATTAACGAGGTTCAGCCGAAGCCTACATCCCTGGGGTTTTGATTATGGACGCTCCTTCCCAATCAACATAGCACCTAGCTACTACAAGTCCATGGTTACGCCGCCATCATCTCCCTGCATGTCTATTTAAGAGAGATCCTATGACAGAGTTTGACTTGAACTCTATCCTACACCTATTTCAACTCCAAGTCCAACTCCTAGTAAGACTAGTATATTCGACACCTATTCTAACACATACTCCTCTCCTTCATCACCTCGCTTCTTCATGGATTGGCATACATGAGACGGACTTATCACTTGGCATGTGACATGCACTCGTCCAACAAATAGCCATGTGGAGAAACTAATGGTGTCTCGTTGGCGTCACTCCCTCACCAAGTCTTAGAAACTTCGATCATGCCATGTAATGAGATGACAGGGCAAGATCAAGGCCGAGGTTGCCACTCCGCAGGGACTGAGCCATCTGTTTGAATCGTAATCCATGGATTGTCATTCTTCTTTCATATAGTTGATCATAGTGACACGATGTTGACCATGCATACACACTGCTGTCCATCGAGTTGCTATAAGTTCTCCCTAATACACTGGCCTCGTGGTTGGCCCCCTTAATACCCAAATCTTGGCTTTGCCCCTGACTTCTGTACATAATAATCTAACCATTAACAACTTACTTATGGTTAAATTTAAAATTATTCTTGTCAGCAGTGATATAATGATACTATTTGTCACGTCTGGAAATTCACAAGTAATTTCCAAGATAATTTATGCATTAAACCCTCGTCCAGGAATCAGCTGAGGTACGCAAATCAAAATTTTGAATATACAGTACCAAATAAACTAAAGCAATAAATACTTACAGAAGAGACACTTAGTCTTCACCACGAAGAAAACTGCAGCGGAAAAGAAAATCTAGCGAAGTTTCAACTCCACTCCCACAAGCAGCTCAACTGGGATCTAAGCCAAATGTCTTCTCCTTATAGATCCTTTTCCTTCAACTGAGGTTGATGATTATTGCAAGGTGAGTACAGAAAATACTCAACAAGCCACACAACAAATATGCAAGTGCAAGAGATATCAAAGGATGGCATAATATAGGGCTCATGTGCAAAAGCAGCATTTGGCAAAGAGTTGAGAATTTGTAAAACAATAGAGTAATTAATTAAACAAGATTAATCAACACTGAACAACACCCCTTGTTGTACAGGCCCAAACCACCACTGAACAACCATGCCCGATTGCACAGATCCAACCTCCAAACCAAGAATTAGTCATTCCATACCAGGAGCTAAATCATTTATCACCATATATATCACATTATTATTATTAATGAACAAGTGGGACTAATCACGAAAAACATTATTAGGCTCGTCAATAACCGCGGGCATGACTATTCGAATAGTTTTACTCTGGCTAGAGGTGTACAAATTTACTCACAAGACACAGCCTCAACATCATGTCAACCATGCGTCACAATACTGGAAAAGTACCCGAATAGAAACTATGACAAGACACCATGCATAACACAATTTAATGCAGTGCACCGTTCCCAGATCATAGTCACTCCCTTGAAACCAAGGTATGGACTCCCCAGCGACCCTCGTGGGCTTATCTCCACCACTTCTCAGTCTGGCACCCCACAATGAACAACACTATACACAATGTCCAACCGTTGCCCACACTGACTTCTGGTTAGTACGATTAATGCTTCACAACGATAGCTCGCGACCCGATCCTTAATTGTCATGAGCACGACCATCAAAATCATGTGCTCATAATCCACCATTAATCAAGTTTTAATTGGACAAATAATTAACCAATCACGATTAGCCATCGTGAGCTACCATTAAATATCCATCATTAAGGAATAGTGAAACATTAGTTATCCCAATAGTGTGCTAATGTTTCTAAGCATGACTAAGCAAGTATATCTAATATCTAGCTGAACTAATATATAAGGCCCAAGCTAGTCAAATTATAACCCATAGGATAATCAGATCATCTTTGGCCATAACATAGGGAAAATGCTCACATCACCCAATGGCATTCGAAAATAAATGCATATTTGAATGAAATAAAGAATTTAAATATAAGACCAACATTCTCAAAGGGTGTTTTGGGATCTGTGTGACTTGCCTTGCAAACAAGCGTCTTCAATTCGTCTTCGGGAACTTCTCCAACGAACGAACGATCTTTCGGAACGACGGAAAACTAAACCTAGAACACAAAACAAGGAAAAAGACTAATAAAAACCAAATAAACCATACAAATAAAGTTCATAAACAGGTAGATCTTGAATTTAGATGAATTTAGAGACTTGAACGGCCTCATTCGGAGTTCATATGAATTAGTTACGATTTTTACAAGATTTAATCCAATTAAACCTATTAAAAAGGATTAAATAGATTTATGACATAATTTATGAATATTTTTAATAGATAGATCTTGATTTTAGATAAATTTAGCAACTTGAACCACATTAATCCGAGTTACGATGAATCACCTATGAATTAATGAAGTTTTAATCAATTATATCCTATGAAGAAAACAACTAAATGATTTATGACATCATATTTAATTATTTTGTACTGGAAAAGGAGGAATATGACGTCAGCCCAAGGAAGAGAGAAAAGACTGGTGATAGATGGGACCCACTTGTCATAGAGGCAAGGGTTAGATCGGTCTACCATGGACCAAGTCTACAGAGATGGTCTATGGGATGGATGGCTCATATTACGTTGACCCCGGTTGACCAAGATCAGACGACTAGGATTGGATCTGATCTAGGGTTTTGAGGTGGACGCCACGTGGGACAGAGAAGACGACGTGACGCTGAGGTGGCAGGGACGTGGCGCTTAGGTAGCAACGACGTGGCGACATGTGGCAGCCACGCAGGATCGATATCGGCGGCACTGGACGACGGCGGCAACAGCAAGCGACGGCACGGCGGCGGAAACTGAGAGCATGGGGAGGAGGAGGGGACCGAGGCGACCCTTACCACTACTTATGCGATGACGAACGACGCTAGGAGAGGCCAGCGACAAGCTTTGGCGGCGACGAGATCGGGTCGATGACGATGGCGGGGTTCTGGCGAACTTCCGCGAAGGGAAGGTAGTAGACGGGGTTCTCCTCACTGCTGTGATGCCAAAGGATGCTTCGGCGAGGTCCAGCGATGATGGGAGATGTGCCAGGGCTTCGCTGAAGATCAGAATGCGATGATGGCTCGGCTTCATGGTGACAGTAGCCTTCCGGCGGGTTCTGGTGGAGGAGAGGTGGTGGCCGAGGTTCGCATGGTTGCGGTGGTGCCGAGGAAGGTGACAGCGTAGATCGACGGCTAGCAGGGCAAAGACGCAACACGGCTGAAGCGGCGGCGGCGGCGGAGCGAGAAGGCGAGCGTGGCGGTGGCTCTAGGGCAAGAGAAAAACTCGAGAAAAAGGTGGAAAGGGGATAGGAGGGCCGGGACATGCTATTTATAGCCTTGGGATGGAGAGATTGGATCGGATGCAGTGGGATTTTGCGATGGAATAGCTAGAGTTTATCCCGAGTTCGTTGGGATAAGAACGGGACTGAAATCCGCGGGATTGAGCACAAATTTGATGGGGTTATTTTGGGGAGAAAGTAGACTGGATTGAGAGGATTCCGTTTCCGCGACCAATTTGGAAGGGGAGGCAACGAGGAGGCCGGATTTGATGGAGGAGGAGGAGCTACGGAACACACGCACGGGAGATGATACTGTAGCTAGGGGGAGATAAAGCAGACTTGTTCTTTCTTTCTTTACTCGGCCTGATTGAAGGAGGATACAATCTGGACTTTTTGTCAGAAGGAGGGAGATGGTTGGCCGGCCGACACCGCTGTTGGGCTTAGGAGGAAAGGGAACAGGCCACGGGGACAGAAGAAGGATAATGAGCCGGATTCGGCCCAGAGCTTTGGAAAGGATTTTAATTACTTTTTCAATTTAAATAATTGGTGAAATGATCTTTCATTTATTAAAAATACTTAAAGTACTCAAATAATTCCGGGAAAAATCCATAAAATACTTGGACACTCAAAGTATTTAATAAAAATTTATCTAGATTAATTTGATGTTCAAATGTTTCATAGATTTTATTCAAATACTTACTTTAATTATTAAATAATTTCTAAAAAATTCCTTTTTCACAAAAATTTATCATTTAGCGATTTTTAGGGTGTGATACTATTCATACGGAGTGATTATTGAAGCTTGTTGTCTAGGCTCTGCATGAGTGATTATTTCATTATTTGCTCCACATGAGTATAATTTGAAACTAGAGGGAGTATAGAGATATACATTCTACCAATATACTCTTAAACAATGATAATTTTTATCATCTTGACAATAAGCTTCTTCAAATAGACTTGTCTAATGCTATCTCTGCCAAAAAGATTTTAAATCTGGTTACGCACCTGAAAACTTGCCAAAATAAAGTCTATTTGACGTAGGTAGTATATAATTCAGCTCACATCAAGTCTCCAAGTGAGTGATGCATCGCGGAGCATAGGTGGTTTTAGATGAGGCCCATGTTTCTCATGGAAAATGCTAAACTGTTTATTTGAGCAACCCTTATATATGACAAATATAATAAATTGTGATATAGAAGATAGACTGATTTCCATTATCAAAAGAAAATCTGAACAAACTTTAAGGCAAGGTTAATGGCACGACAAACCTTTCTCTCTCTCGACCCACTCTATCACTACCATGACATTGTCTTATCAATAGGTTCAATGATGATACATTTCTCTAAACTACGGTATGCATGCTTGTGCTCTCAGTGGACAACCTAGGAACTTTTGAAACCTAAACGGAACATGAAGAGCGTGCGAGAAAGCATGGGCTCCATGCATCTCCGAGAAGCCAACCTCACAGTGGCAAGATCCCATAATGGCGACCAGCCACAGTCCATTTTCCCCCGCCATGGTGACCGGTGTCCATCGTGACGTTTGCCCTTGTTCTCTAACATGTGGTCCCATTAATTATGTTCTTCCACTCCTGGGTGTTAGTTTCAATGGTAGAGGATTATGGAGTCCAAGCACTCCTGATGGCCTCAATATGCTATGGTATTTTTTATTACATGTAGTTCAATACCGAATCTCTCGTCTCACTGAAATACTATAAAATCCTATTAAAGTACATACGCTTATGTATAATAGCGGGCTCAAGATTTGAACCCTGATGAACGTAGTACTTTACATATATAATTTTGGTGTTTCCTCATGTAGCATGTCACTTCGTACGAGTATAGTTTTTGACATTTAGTTATTTGACCCCTTAATTTTTTTTGCTCAAACTCCGCCACTGCATGGGTTCAAACCTGTGTGTGTCTTGTGATCACCTGATCAAACTAACTCTTGTTTGGTCCTATTATCGACCTATATATCGTTGCCTTCAAATTGAAGAAAATTGAAGAATAAATTAACCGATCGATCGATCGAACACTGCAAATTGCGAGCAGCATGTAGCTTTCTGACCACAGCAACGAAAGACACCATTCGGCTTGGCCCTCTAGCCTCTGTATACCTGCACGCCACTACGTACTACAGTACTACACACACCGGTTAACTCCACCGTGGAAGACGCGCACGCCGATCGATCTGTCACGTTCAACACATACATGATCTCCACTTTGTTCCAACCGCAATTATACATCATGCGTGCATCTTTCAGTTTCAGACTTTCAGTGATCAGAACACTAGTAGCTAACAATGTTTAAGTTTCCTTTTTTCTGGTCGGTTAATTTGGTGCGGCTATTCTACACGCAAAGTCTCAGTGAGGTTTCCTTTACGGTTAGTGGGTAGTGCAAGTTGCCATAGGCTTCAATATACAATTGCAATAATGTATCAACCGAATATATGATCGCCCTGACTGATGATCACATAACAGTCTGTCATTGCAATGACACCTTTTTGGAACACAGAGTGTTGAACGATCCCCACCGATATTGACCAGTCCAGCTAGCTAGCTAGAAGCCGATCGGATGGCGGCCTTTAATTTGGGCAGTATCTTGTGCCGATTCGATCAATCTTCAGAGAAAGATTATACAGTTTCAGCTGTAGCAACAGCGGTACAATATTATATAGAGAGAGGATCCAAGAAGAAACCGTTTTTAATCAGCGAATGTCTTCTCGTTTGCTTAAACACCATTTAAATAGTTGTGTAAAAATCCCAAATAAAAATTACAATATTCATACAACAACATGTACGACCATGTCACAAGATGTTAAGTCGAAACCAAATTTACACATCGAGAAAAAAATAATTAAAAACAAATCCAGCGTATGAACGGTATAGAGAGCATTTGGCTTTGCGAAAAGTCGAGAACCATCGATCGATATATGGAACCTAGCTATATATAAACATATTTTCTAATTGCAAGTGCGACGTTATCACCTGCAAGAAAAGGCAGTTAATTTCGATCGATGCATGTCGATCGAGGTAGTGGCCATCCTTTTCGTTAATTTCGTGTTGTTGTTTCTTTTGCAGGATAAGGCAGGGTGGTGGTGATCAGTTTCGGTTCAGTTAAAAGCGGCGACATGAGGTGAAAGGTCGCTGCACGGCTTGCCGCTAGCTCTCGCTGTCTCTCCCTCGCCGCGCGCTGCGTCGTCTATGCGCCACGACCTGATCAGCACGAGCACGAACCGTGCGGCTCATTGGCCACACGGAGCAGCTAGCTAGGGAACAACAGGTCACTGCTCGCCATGGACGCCATGGCTGGCTGGCTCTCGCACGCGAAATGAGGTGTCGAGAGGGTGTTAGGCTAGCTAGGCCGTATCTCGATCTCGCCGCATCATTACGGATTCGGCGACCAGAGGCTGCAGCAGCAGCATGGCTACACATGCTCTGAATCAGTCAGCACGATGATGGCCAAGGAGAAAGTGAGCTTAACGTTGTTGGTTCCAATTACTAATTCTTCCCTGGTTTAATTTGAAGAGAGCAGGAGCCTATTGATATCGCGCTAGCTGAGTCTGTCTGCGTGTGTAACTGTGTATGGTTGCAGCTAGCTTTACTGCGGTGGTCGTAGAGGGTTTGATTTCCAAAAGGTGTTCACGAGGTCGGGTTTCCGATCGATCGACAGCAAGCTAGCTAGCTAGGGTTGCCCGGTATGTACACTGATGTGATACGGCCGTCTAGAACACTATAGTGACCTAATCATATATGTCCATATCACAGGCTAGATCTGATCTCTCATGCTTTGCTTAAAATTAAGAAATATATTCAGTACTTCCTCCATTTTTAAATATACGAAGATATATTAATTTTTAGACACGTGATGTTTGATCATTTGTCTTATTCAACAATTTAATAATATAAAAATAAATTATGCTTAAAATATATGTAACGATAATATAAGTCACAACAAAATAAATAAGTTTTTTTAATAAAATAAATTATTGCATGTTCAAAAGTCAATAACGTCATATATTTAAAAATAGAGTATACTAAGACGTTGTGTGGTTAGTAGAATATCTCATGATGACCTAGGGTTCGGTAAGGAGTTGAAGACTAGTTTTGTGACAAAGGGGTGGTCGTAAGACCTAGTGCGGGTCTACCGTTCTCAAGGTCGCATCACCACAATATTCAATGGTCTCCCACAACCTCATTTGGTTGGTCGCAATTGTGATCATGGTCATGCTCGAAGAAAGCCGTATGAGCACCTGATGTCACCCTCTTGTGGTTGGGCCTCACTACGGGCCCACTATCACATGGACCACTGTCGGAGAAACGGAAACCAAAGTCCCCATCCTCGGTTACTTAGGACATATTTGCCAATCGCCCCCAGGTGCAGCCTCCCGTGGGCTATGCTCGGGGCACATCCGCCTTCGAGCGCGGCCCCCGTGGGTTGTACTTGGGGCACATCCATCCCAGGCACAGCCCCCAAGGGCCGTGCACGGGGTGCATTTGCACTTCTCCCTCGAACGTGGCTCCCCGTGAGCTACACTCTCGACACATCCACCAAGCTTTTCCTTGGGCACGACCCCTCATGGGTTGTGCTTGGAGCACATCAGCCCCTGAGCGCGCGTCCCCGAGGCTATGCTCGGGGCGCATCCACCACCTTTCTCTCGGGCACCCATCCCTGGATTGTGCTTGGGGCATGATCGAGACCTACAAGATCTACATCTTCAAGGTGTTGAAGATGCAGCTTGCGACCTTCGACATCTCCTTCAAGCTATGTCCATCGTGAACTCTTTCGTCATCAACATCTTCGAGAAGCTCGTCCAAACTAGCAAGAAAACCTACATTTAGTAATGGTAGCAGTCACAGGTGCCCCAGGTATGTTGGGTGCCTCGAGCACGCGGCGTACCCCGAGCGCGTGGTTGCGCCGAGCATGATGACCGCCCAGGAACAAGGCTCAGGCGTCTTGGGGGCCCGGGCTGAGGCCCGAGCATGCCCTTTGCCTCGGGCTCTCCTCGGGAGGCTCCGTCCCATTTATGGGTATTGATGGGCCCGGAGGGCTAGCATTAACCGACACACTGCTTAAACTGCAGGGTAGAGCAACTCGATGTACAGCTCACCCGCATGCTGAGAGACGTGGCACTTTATGAAGCCCCTTATATGCCCACGTCAACCAAAGGAATAGAGGGGGTGTAACGTGACACGCCCTCATCATCCATAGTTTGGGCCCACCTCGGCACTTTACAGAGGCTGACCTGTGGGCCCGTGATAGCTGGGAGAAGATTTTCTTGCCTCCTGTTCCACTTGTTAGTCGATAGCTGAGGCAGTCACATCCGGTTGGCTTGCTTGGAGGAACATCGACAAGACTAAGTATACCTAATTTAGTGGAGTGGGTCCCACTCCTGCATGCATGCATTGACATTGTGGACTCCCCTTCATGTATAAAAGGAGGACACCGAGAAGGGGGTCCCCGAGTTTCTAGCAAGCTAGCATCCACACTAAGATTTTCCACTCCACGGATTGTAAACATGATTGTCACCATCATCCACCAAAGAACACAGGAGTAGGGTATTAGCCTCCGAGTGGCCTGAACTTGTCTAAAAATGCTTGCCTCTCTCTCGCGTGAGTGTCTCCTTGTTTTCACGCACCCGCTCCCTGGCCGAATCTCCAAAGACGGAGTACACGCTTACCTGCTAGAGGGTTCCACATTCCGACAACCACATTACAGTCGATCCCTTAAAAAAAGGCACAAATTCCGAGCACTCTGAGATAGATAGAAGGTGCATAGGGTACCTCCTGTCCATAGCACTGACAAATATAAATGGTGCAAATACCATTGAGTATAGTTCTTTCTGTGCTTTTCGGTACTTATATAGATTGTGTTAGATTTACATGTTTGTTTAGTTTCAAATACCACTATAATCAGTGTTGTCGAATTTTTATACTTTTTAATAATGTAAAGTAGGATATGATTGGCCATTGGAGCGAGGGGACACTCCCTTAATGATTAAGATGTTAAACTCCAGCTCCAAATAGTAGGGGAAACATCACTGAATCTTCCTTCAAGTCTAATATATTTATCATCAAAAGCTAGATCCATATCATATCCTTGTATTTCTTAATGAAAGGAGTACAAATTAGGTCTCATGCACCAGCCATTCATACAAGAGCTTAACGAAAAGAAAAAGGTGGACAACAACTCACAGAATCATCCTATTCTATTTATGTTTGTGCTGCAATCTCCGTTCTTTGCTCGCTAACTTGCATTATCTTGCAAAAAGCAACGCTAGATATGCGCGTCCAAATCAACAACTATACAATCAGTGGCTAGCTAGCTAGCTACCTATAGTGATCGATACAAGTTGATACTAGGATTAAGTATACTATTACCCGGTTGATCGATCGATCAGCTCATGATCAACACTAAACCGTATCGGCGTCACATCTCACATGTACTTGCCCAGTTGCCGGTTGCCCCCTGCATCCTCTCTCGTGTTGCCTGCCGCCTGCCGCTTTCAGCTTTGTGATGTTGCCACTCGTACGTGCGCGCGTGAGCGAGCTTAGCTATATATTGCGCACATGTGCAGCAACCAAAGCTAGCTGCTACTAGCAAGCAAAGCAGAGCCGTCAGTTGTGGTCAGTTTTCCTGTCACCTCCAGGCGTCCAGGAACATACATATATCAAGGTGGTGGCCATGGCCGCGTGCAGGTGCAGCAGCCGCCGCCGCCTCTCCCTGCAGCTGCCGCCTCCGAGCTTGCTCCTCGTTCTCCTAGCCGGTAAGTGCATCTTGCATGCATGCGTGCGCGTGTGTGTGATGTTTGTCACTGTGGATGGATGGCTGACATAGCGGCTGGGATGTGCTGTTATTTGGTGGTGCAGCGGCGATGGTGTCGGCGGCGGCGACGGGGGCGAGGGCGGCGTGGGTGGACTACCCGTCGGGGGTGCCGTGCGGGGAGACGATCCCGGTGGAGCAGTGTGACCCGGGCGACGCGGCGGCGAACAGTGCGTGCATGGACGTGTGCCACTACGGCGGGTGCCGGCGCGGCGGCGAGTGCGTCTCCCTCGGCTTCGGCCGCGGCCGGGGATGCCACTGCAAGTGCTAGCAAGCAGAACTGAACTGAACTGAACTGAGCTGAGCTAAGCTGATCTGAACTGATCTGATATGCTAATCATGTTGAGAAAGTAGTAGAAGCAGTAATTAGGAGAGAATAAATGGGCGCTAAGCTGCTGTTTGTAGATGCTTGCTTGGCTACTGTCCCATTGCTGCCTTGCTAGTTTAATTTTCCCGCCCTTCTTTTGTTCCTCTGTTTTTCCTGATCTTCATGTTTTGCTTGAGTTGGTACTAGCACATTAGGTTTGCTTTTGTCCGTGCTGCCTCTCTTTAAAGCCTAAGGCGAGAACTTTGAAAAATGAAATCGCCAGGTGCCTTTTGTTTTCTTGCACTTGTCTTTTGCTCTCCTTTTTACAACAAGCTCGTGCTACCAAGTACCAGTTGGTTCTAAACAAACAGGACAAAATAATCGCTGGATTGTACTTGCGGATCCGGTGTGTTCTTTTGGTTGCCAGAAGCATGTTTCGTTACAATGTTTATGGTCTAGAGTTTCATAATCCATGTTCTAGAGGCAGGAATTCTCTAGGACGCATCAACTATCTCCAGGACGAAATAAAGTAAGCACTATTCTGTTCTTCGGGACCAATGTTGTTACACACCATCCACCCTCTGAGACTCGGTATCAAATATTCGCTTGTTGGCAAGGTAGTACTACAAGATATGCATTCATGTGAGAATATAACAGGCAAGTAAAGAAAGCCCACCCAACCACCAAATTGCTTATCCTCCAAACGACAACAATACACATCAGTAACTCTATCTTCACAAGATGATCATCATCTAGCTCATGTGGCAGACAACACGAACAAATACAACTCATACATCACCACAATTCACGAAGAACAAGTTACAAGGGAGGGGAAGAAAGGCACAGGAGCAGTTCTGCACTACAGATTGTCCATCTTTTTTTCCTGTTGAAAAATCCTATACTGTACTGAGAACACAAACACTGCAGGACACAAGTCTTATTCACACTTTGTAAACGCTACAAAGCTCAAGCTGATCAAGGACATCACATTGGGGTGCTGTCCCTTTAATGGGGGCGATGAGCATCAAGTGGCCGGCATCAGGGACCTCAAAACAACCACACGAACAGGGACCTCCAAACAACCGCACACACTGGGGGTGGCAGCCACTGTGTTGTTTCGAATGCAAGTACACCGATTCGAGATTACTCTATAGTAGTTGTATTAGATATCAGCAAGGTAAAAAGGAGAAACCACGAGATGTACACAACAAGCTGCAGTCCAGACTCCGGATAGGCTTTTACATTTGGATAGACATCACCCCACCAGGCACTTTTGCTCGTCAAGCACACGATGTACACCTCTGAAGTTGGGTGTCAGCAAGGCTGTTGTGACTTCTGACTTTAGCTATGATCAAGCACACGATGTACACCTCTGAAGCAGGGTGCCAGCAAAGCTGTTCTGACCTCTGACTGTAGCTATGAATCTGTGGACGCGGACAAGAATAATCCACACCTTTGCCGATAGTACATGAACAGGATATCGGGCAAACTTGAGAACTGTGCAGACTTTGGAGTCATGTATTTACAGCTACTGTACAGGATTTTTGGCTGGCCTGCCGATTAATCGACATTGCTGAGGCAGCAAACTACATCGAACTTGCCCCTTCACATGCAATAGTTCACCATCAATACCACATCCATCATGTGTGTTGGGCCCAGCCTTAAGCCTCACAGACTTAACCTGGAAAAGTTAATATGTCCGTGAACTAAGTAAATTAAAGAAAAGAGTTTTAACATGATAACTTCTGGATAACAATAAAAATATCATGACAGGTTCAATAAAAATCAGAAAATTCTAACGTAATATATGCCAATCCCGACTTTATAGGTTTACCCTTTTCTTTCTCATCTATGATTCCAATTTCCAGAACAGATTGTGAATGGCATGTGAAAGGTAAATAATTTCATTACGCACCTACCTCCGAACCAAGTTGTGCAGTGAACCCAGGAGATTTGCAATAAAAAGGAAAATAACAAATACAATAATCACATGACATGCACAAAAAGAGATCAAAACAACAGTTTCTAAGAATGAATGAAACCTTAATATTTGACCAAGAGAACCAACCGTATTACCTTCAGATATTCCACATTGGGAAGAGAAATATGCTTTCCAAACTGCAAAAGCACCAAAAATTTCAGTAACCTCAGCCTTCCACTTCCACCAACCAACAGTAGGTCCAGGCAATTGTCGTCGTATTCAGCCTTAGGAGCAATAACCTGAGAGCTTAAACTCTGCACAGTCTTGCATGAATGGTTGCATACCAGTACACCAAGATACCGACCTTTCCTAACTGTCCATCTTTCATCTAAGCTTGGGACTAGTTCCTTAGTCAGACCAAGTTCAATATCATCCAATCGACCAGGTAAGTCAATGGGAGTCTCTGGTTCCCAGCTAGGCTGATTATCCCATTTAGGCTCATCATCCCACTTGGGTCCTGAATCCCACACAGGCCCAGGATCTGAAATTGTGGAGGAGGTGTCTTCTTTGTCATGTGTTGTGGTACCACGAGAGGAATTTGCATCATTTGTAGCACCTGAGCCTGGCCATGCCTTTTCTGTTCTTGATTTCGATTTGGATCTACGCCAGCTGGGAGTCGATGAAACATGAGCCTGAGGATGGATCACTTCTTCTGGTTCTTTGAAAGTACTTGTTCTCCCTAATGATAGGCGTTTCGATTTTGGGTCAAGTGCACGAACAAGTTCAGAGGGTTCATTATTAGCATGTGGACTCGAAACCTCTAGATCTCCACCTGACATTATTCCTGTAGACATGATTGAATCAATGCTAGATAAACTTGAGGCACGTGGTAGACATTCTACTCGTGACCTCCGAACTACATCATCATAGAGGTCTGATGCATCAACCTTTTCTTGCCCTTCCACAATTTTATGCTCACCACCACCAACATCTGATATTGGAAGATACTCCAATTCAAAGCTATACTTTGGCAAGCACAAGAATTTCAGAAAACCGGCTACAAAGTAACGGAGAGGACCAAAACGCTTCTGGTATTTCTCTGAGAGTTCAAGAACTGCAATAGAAACGAACAGTCAGATTATCTGCTTCCATTTGGAAAAAGAACTAATATTGATCCAACAGGAAACGAAAATGGTCTGAAATGTCAATTATGTGGTTACCATCGCTAACAAAACCAAAATATGAGACTGTTGTGCCAAAATGGATAGTCCCACTTTGAATCCATTCAACGGCAAAAACATCAATGGGTGTAAGACCTCCCTGCAAGCAATGAACAATTTAACAAACATTGATGTGAAACAAAAAAGAAAAAAATGCTGACATGAAATTGTGAGGGCAATAATTAATTTGGTCTACGCTAGACAGCTAAACTAGTACACAGCACAGAACTCTTGAATAATTTGTATGCTTCACAGACTTTCAGTGCCATGTTACATTTTCTTGAAAAGCAGCATGAAAACTTTCTTCCACGATTCTACCTTCAGTGTTCAAACTAATTCTTGCCAGAACAATGGTTTCAAATGATGGATTCTCTAAGAAAAAAAGCAGCATGCATTATGTGTACTTTCAGAACTGCACCTGGTGACAGAAGCCCTTTGACATAAGTTGAGCTAGCTTACTACTGTGGCATACTAGGATGGCTAGGTAACAGAGTACAATAAGCAGATCTAGAAATGTCAGTACAGGCCAACAATTCCACATCCCCAGGGTCCAACTAGAGCAACGCTGTGTGAACACATGGTTGGCAACAAATAGTAGAGAGTCAAGGCAGCTAGTAACTCAAGAGCTGGTATCATATCCAGCATCATCAATAACATTTAAGTTCTTTAATGCCTAGTACTGAATCAATAATTATGTGACACATATATAGAAAACCATAAGTACTGAAACAATAAAATGATGTTTACCCTGACAATTGACATCGCTGCAGAAATCGGATCTTTAACACCCAACACTGTCCAAACAAGTGAGTTATCGGACCCTGCTGGTATTATACCAATTGGAACAGATACAGACACATTTTGATCATCTCTACATAGTAGACCATTGAGAACCTACAAAATGAATTTATTACTGCATCAGAACCTGTAGTTGGCAAATGAGCATTTTATAGTGACATACAAGGACAGGTTGGCTTCAGAAAGTGGAAGACAAACATGGTCTAGTATTCATATAAGTACATAGGTTTTGAGAAGTAGTCAATAACAGCCCTCATGTGATAACCATTCTAAGTTAGCAGTGTCACTGAAAATGATTTGAAGGTTTTGTGGGTTCGACAACCAGTTGTTTAATGAACTCCAAAATTTAGAGTAACAAAGTAAAATATTACAATATACAAATCTGCTGATCCCTGGGAGAAGCTTCTTGAACTTAGTAGTTCCCCCTGAAACAGTTCAGGCTGGGAAAGTAGAAGGTTGGTTTCAGAACAAAGGTGCTAGACTTGAAGCAATTTTCAGCAGTTTATATAGGTATCCTATTTGTTCTTGATATAACAGATCAAAACTTCAGAAAAGCTAAGGCAATTTAAGAAACTGTAATGGGTAATGTTGCCATAAAAGATTACCTTCTCTAGTTGGTATACCAAACACATTAAAAATAAGATGAGGAAACACAAAAAATCAATGAAATTAACATAGACTAACCTCATTAACAATGCCATCGCCACCCACACATACAATTCCTAGAAGACACAGGAAAAACGTGAATCAGACGATCAAAGTAGTTATGTAGAACACTTCAGGTAAGATGTAAAGATGAATATACCATCTGGACAGGTACTAAAATCTATTGTTGATACAAGAGATTTTGCATGACCAGCATGTGTAGTTTTGACCACTTCCATCTTGAAACCTGCAAGCTGTCACCGGCACTTATTACGGTTATAAAAACAAGCACAACCACATGATACACTGAAAACAAGTTGTTTTGCTCTGGCATGATAAGATGAGTATTTCCATACAATTGAACGCTCACGTATGTCAAAGACTATAGTGATGCCGAATTTTCATCCCTAATAAATTCAGCATTACAGAGATGATAGGACATGGCAGAAATAATCGTCAAGGCATGGCGCTAGAAGCAGCAAGATTGATATGTAAGGCAGTAGAGACAACAATGTCTCAAGATATTACTCCATCACACATGTCTATGTAATGTAATACCAATATCTTGATTCAAATAGACTGGATGGAAGGATACAACAGCTGCACACACACACACACACACAGAGAGAGAGAGAGAGAGAGAAAGAGAGATTTAAAATCCCTGAAAGTTCAGGAACATTTCGAACATACGAATCATACCAACCAGCGGACCTTGACAGATAATATGAACTACTACAGCCAGAGAACCTTCAAAATGGCTCCTGGCAATAAATGGATAGCGCTCCAGTTCAACAATAGAGATGATTCTTAGGGCACAATATGAACTCAAACATGAATTTATACATAGAGAAGCTCATCTTGGTAAGATACTGACAACATGAATATTGATATGGTCCTCTACTACAAACGAATTCATTTTTATGGAGATGGATCAAGGAACAGAAAGAAAAAGTTCATGCCTTTTCGTCTACCTATGCAAGGTTAGCATCTTACTTGATTACTACAAATAAAAAGGTCAGCACGATTAGGTATATGACTTGCACTTCTATCGGTAACCAATGCAAATGGTAAATAAGGAAACATGAAAGACATGCATTGAAACATTTTTTTAAGTTATGTAATGACTATATGACCATATTTAATACTGCAAACATGCTTAAGAGTTGATGAGGCAGACATCACAGCTCTGATCATAAAATAATGCAAATGATTCTATTCATCTAGACATACCTTAAATATAGGTTCCACTTTTCCGTGGAAAACTTTGCTAGATCTACCATGTCCAGATCGAGGATTCAAGATGACAAGTATCTTTGGGGGAGACCGGCATTTAACACATGGATCAAACATATTATCAAATGGAATGAGTTCAGACGAATGCTTCTTGCTAGATGCCATGGGGTGAGGTAACAGATTTACATAGCATTGTTGATCTGCAAAACCATTAACCCACCGAAAAGCCTCGTGTGGAGAAGTGGATAGGAAACGTAAGTCCTTTTGAATTTTTCTAGGCTTCATAAAGCAGGAAAGTCCACTAGATCTTTTTTCAAGAGGGCATGCATGTACAGTGAAGTGGCGGAGCCCGGAATGATATGATACCTGCAATGTTAAAGTTGAAAAGATCTTAGAATTGCTCTGACATGATGTGGACTTGCAGTGAAACTCAGAAACATACCAACGCAATTTACAGAATAAAGTCAATGAGCTAAAAACTTACAGATACAATGTCCTCGAGCTTAAGGATATTAGAACCCCATACCAAGGCTTCAGTAGTGAGCCTAGTATCAAAGCAATTGCTACTGGACCCTGATCCAGTCTGTTCACCTGAGGCACTTTTGGCTTTGTTATCCAATGTAAGCTTCCCAGAACAAATTTCATACCCTAACAAATCAGACTTCTCATCTTCAATTCTGTTGTCATGTGTGCCTACCTTCTCTGGATCCTTGATGGCATCATCAATATCCTTTTGCTTTAAGAATTTTGAATTGCTTGTCTCCAGAAATACAGGAGAAGGGTTATGGTCTGCTGCAGTTGGAGAACGCCTGCTACTTGTGCGACGCAGCACTTTATGGATTAGCCCTCTTGGTGAAGTAAGATTCTGCTCATGATGATCAGACTTCTGCATTTCCATCTTTTAAGGGAGCCCAGTACATGCATAACATTGGGAGATGCTAGATGCTATAGAAACATGCCAATAATGGCATCACTCTTATAAGCTCATGGAACGCCAACTTATGACTGTGTGCCTGCAAAACATATGTAACAGAACATCAAGCAGGTAATAAGGGAACAGGTCTGCGCCTAATTAATTGTTGTGGCAACATCAGTAACTAATCAAAGCTGCAATAGATGAGTAGCAGCTACCGAGTATTTGGTTAAATCATCCTATACATTTATAAGAAATCGCCTACCTAATATGATAGTTTAGCTAGGGATGCAAGTGGGCCAGATCAGGCTGACCCATTGACCCCCTCTAGTTCATTTGAGTACAAATAATTCTAAATGGACCACCCATAGGTGGGAGTGATCCCTAGACCATAGTACTTGAGGAATAAATTATAACAGACCCTACAGGTGAATGTTTCTAGGTCCAACATAGCCAGTAGCTAGCCTGCATCAATAATTCATCTTTATTTGAACTATGCCAGACATACAAATATCAATGCATGAAGCTGAAACACTCAACACCAGCTTTTTAATCCAGGACAGAGATGAAGCCAAGTCAAACTACACAGACCAAAAGGAAAAAAAAATTATTCAGAAAGCTACATAGAACAATTAATTTATAGTGCCACTTTGTAACCAACAAAAACTATTTTAAAATGAAAGGTTCCGATGTTGGCCTGTCAAAGGTGATGACAGAAACTTAATGCATATACATATGCATGCCATCAGGTGATAATAACATGAGTAAAACGCATGAAGGGTCATTCAACTTGTTTAGGTGTTCATATAGGTCACTACTTCCAAAATGCACATTTAGATCACTAATGTGAGTTAAGTGAGTCATGTTGTCATCTAACTATCCACATGAGCATACCTTACACATGACATGCCACCTAGGATTGAAAAAATTACTTCTGGAAATGTGCAAACCTAGCAATGTAATTGAGTGGAACAAAAACATAGTGAAAATAAAAGCTGCTAGGGTTTGATGGCAATCGAGAGAGGACTGAGAACTTGAACTCGTCAAAATAGGCACAAGAGAAATGATTTGGTTCCACTAATTTCGTGTATTGCCAATTGGTAGTGCTCTGAGAAAGGAAAAAATACACACAGAGTTTTCTGCACATTTCTAGATGCATTTTTTTTAATCCTATATGGCATGCCATGTGTACAAGGTATGCTCATGTGGATAGTTAGATGGGTAAATGACTCACTTAACTCACATTAGTGACTTAAATGTGCATTTTCAAAGTAGAGTGACCTATATGACACACCTAAACAAGTTGGATGACCCTCCATGCATTTTACTCTAATAACATTTTTTTGAAAACCTTTATAGAATTTATTTATAAATATACACATCATAGGTCCATACATATTAAGAGTAGTAGGCATTACTTATCATTTTAAGAGGTCTCACAGTGAACAATAGAATTTACGATTTCACGAAGCGGACATTCATAGCAAACTCAACCATGTTTAATATACTCAAGGAACAAAGGAATCAAAGGGACATCTCATGTTGTTACTTTTCATACAGCATATGAATCTGTCTTATAGTAAACTTAACTCAATGGTGCAAACTTTACTCTTACAGAGTTACAGTACGATGTCTGAAGGTGGAAACTACAGATGTCGGTGTAACTTCCATGTTCCATCAATCTATAGGGAAATTAACTTCCATTCTATACAAAATTGTACAGTCATACATGAGTAATATATTCTGATTATGAAACAACTACACCTAGAGCATCTACGTGATCCTGAATTGTGAAAAAACATAACTGATGGACACTAAATGCTCCTAAATATTGTGGGTTAGGAATAAATATTGCTGAAGGAAAGCTATCTGCCGTGTTGCCCAATGAAAAAAAAACAACAATAAAAACTATAGTACATGAAGCACATGAGGCGCATCAACTGGATTCATCACCCGTGCAGGACAGGAAGGAAGAAACCAGTTCAGAAATTACTGTAAGGATCTGCAACCAATGGATAGTGACTAAGGAAAAGACTAATAAGCAACCGAAGAGAACATCATGTTAGGTACAACCTTGGCTGGCTCTTGAAAAGGATTGAAAAAGAAAAACTACGTCTACCTAACCACAGAAATCAGAAGGCAAAAGTATCCCACAGCCACAGGACTCGCACCAACCCAACCCCCTCCCTGGGCGAAACGCCGCCGCCCAAACCAAATTCGCGCGCCCCCCGAAGCGCCCAATCGGAACCAAACATCCAGAGCAGGCAGGCCGAGGAGGAGGAGGCACTCACCGATCGGATCGAGCCGGACGGAGGCCGAGGCCACCCGAAGCCTCTCCACCGCCGCGGCGCTCCGCCCCCACAAAATCCCCGCGCCACCGAGCTTGATTCGGCGGCGAAACCCTAGCTGGTCGAAGCAAACGGAGAGAGACAGCGAGAGAGAGAGAGAGACGGAGCGCGTAGCCGGTGGAGGAAGGAAGGAAGAGGCGAGAGGAATGCAGAGGAGGGGGGAAATTTATTAATTAACGGAGAGAGACAGCAAGGCAACGACGACGAGGACGAAGGTATAGTGGGAGCTGCTTTGGTTTGCTTTTAATCCTTGCCTTAATCCCGATTAGACTATGGGGATTAGCTGCTAATCGTGCCATTTCCTGCGTGCTAATTATGGCACGTAGCGTGTCTTCCACGACCCAGACGCAGGAAAAGGAAAAGGGCGGACGCCTGCTTTCCCTTTGGATTTTATCGGCACGACTCCCGCGGACGCACGATGGGGATTTCCTGCCGGTTTTTTTTGGTTTATTAGGTTATATCCAATGCACCACCGTGGACAGTGGTTTTAACCTTTCACGTCAAAGCCGAGCACATGTGATAATGAGGATTGTGGTTCCGTGACCCCTTGTTGTGCCTGCAGAGGTCATGTTTGCCTCACGACACTTTGACTCGGGAGATGCGAACCACTTCTTAGGGCCTCGTATTGGGCAACTTCGGAGCCTCGTGACATGCTTGGAGGAAAAGGAGAGGTCGGGCCGATGCCGAGGAGAACTTTCCATGGTCATCGTCGCCACTCGCCACCATCGTCGTCTCGTGGTCATATCCGCCGCCAGCTTGTGGCCGTATCCGTCGCCACTGGTGGCCCCTCAACCGTCACAAGAAGAGGGGTGGGAGAGGAGAGGCCGATGGATGCAGCCAAAATTCACCATCGTCGCCCAAAGAGAAAGAGAGGGAAGATGGGGATATGCCGGTGGTGAAGAGAGTGGCGTGGGTTGGACGGGGAGAGCAGTACGGCGGCGAATGGGGAGAGGGAGAGCGGCACGGCGCAGCGACGGACGGGGAAAGTGGCACGACAGTGGACAGGGAGAGCAGGAGCAGAGGAAAGGAGAGGAGAGGAGGGGCGGAGACAGGCGGTGGAGGCATCGAGAAGAAGCGGTGGGGAGAGAGAGTGAGGAACAAGGGAAAATAAGTGAAAGAGTCTAACAGTGGGTCCATGTAGAGGCTAGGGGTACATATGTACTTATTTTTTATTATTGTTGTAGGGTCTAAAATATAAAAGTTTCAGTTGATTCAATATTAAAAAATCAGAAGGGCTGACATACAAATACTCAGGAACTGAAACACAAAATATAGTTGACGGTGGTCTCCATTGTGGGTGGAGTGGCTTTTCTGTGGTCTTATCCCATGTGACATGTTGAGACCACTGATACTGGTGGTCTTTATTGTCATGCCCTTAGATCCATGTCTTTATATATTTTTTTGCGGTTTTTAAAACTACCATTATTATTTAACTATTTGGATCTATGTCATTATAATTTCACGGTTATTCAAAATATGCTAGTACTTACTCGTTCACTACATTCTCTAGAACTTTGGACCATATTGCCCCCATCTTCTTCCTTCATCCCCTACTCTCTCTCTATCATGTTCATCTTCTCCACCGATGAAACTAGATTTGTCGGCTAACTCTGTTGAGCGGTAGCTCAAAGCAGGAGGCGGTGGGAGCAGAGTGGTGTTGTTTTCCCTCATTGGCTAACCCTGCTCGTTGACCTATTCGCATGTTCCCACCTCGAAGCCCACAGCCACGACCTGCACGAGGAGCTCCCCAACCCACAGTCCCTGTCCCCAAAAAGGCATTCATCTTTGAGCTCTTCAGCGATATGAGTTGGTATGTGCTCTTACTGCTGCTTGGCGACGCTCGGGATTGGGCAACAACTGCCTGGGGAGGAGGAAGGTGAGGTGGGATGAGGGTGTTGGAGCTCGCGGCTAGATGAGGCAAATGGGAGGATGGGAGGATGGCGTGGCTGGTGAGGGAGGGGATGGGAAGAGAAGAGGGCCCTACCGTTGTGGAGCTCGTCCCACTACTCCGTCGCTGCTTTCGCTACACGGAACTCACTGGTCCGAGTTATCCTCGATACACCACTTGTTGGCATCGGGAGAAGCAAGGGCAGTGGCGATGAGCTTGTTGGCTCGTGCCACCTTGATCCACGTCGACAGGGAGCTCGTCGGAAAAGGAAAAGGGCTGGAAGAGGTACGGTGGCAGCAGAAAGAGGATCGAGGGGAGACCGGCCCTCGGTCTATGAGATGATGGGGACTCGTCAGCCGCGTCATCACCAAGGCTCGCTTCCTTGATATCATTAGGCCGGCCGCCTCAATCTCCTGGGAGGATGCTTGATCTGTGCAAGGACAGGAGGACATTGTGGTTAAGGAGGAAGCAAAGGGCAATTTGGTCCAAAAAAATTAGAAAATGTAATAAAAGGATAAGAAGTGGCATATTTTGAATAACTGGGAAATTGTAATGGCATTGGTTCGAATAGTTGAATAGTAATGTTATTTTTTAAAACCGTAAAAATTATAATGCCATGAATCCAATTAACCTTTTTAATTTTCCGGTTTGGCCTAGGTGCACTAGCGTGCACGGTGACCCCACCTGTCGGTCACTGTCGCTGACGCGAGTTCATCGACGTGGGTGTGCGTTCTGCATATCCGCAGCTCGGCCCATCTTGGGAAAATCATAATTTGGGGAATTTGGGCTTTTATAAAGTCCAACGTAAGTGAGCCCATAATCATATTCAGACTTACAGTTGGGCCACTCATTTTACCTTCACGTTGCATACTCCCATCTAAACTAAACGGATAAGTTCACCTTAAATCCCACAGTTTGTCGTCGAGTCTAAAATTCGTCTTAGAATCGCAATATCAGATACCACGCGTCTCTCAATTCTCAAAACCAATGCAAATAAGATATCAAGATGGTTTGAATGATGGAAGATATCAAGATGGTTTGAATGATGGTTTCGACTGACGTGACGCCTACATGGTGTTGACGTGGCACTAAAAATCAAAAAAATGTAGGACCTATGTCAGTGATTGTCCGGTTAAAAATAAAAATGTTACATTGAAATCTACGTCATTATCCCTCTTCCATTCCTTCGTCCTTTGAGGCCCCGTGGCTGCCGCTGCCCTCCTGCTCGCCACCACCGATCAATGCCGCCTTGCTCCTGCTATAATTTTACAGTCATAGCAAAATATTTTACAGATACAGAAATCAAAATAAAAAGCCCGCAAATCTACAGGGAACAAACTAGAAGCTAGGGAATTGATCGACGGATAATTTCCGTTTGTCCGGAAGTTTTCTCGGAATTGAATAGATTCAGTCACATATTTTCGGATTCGAAAACAAATTCTGATTTTTTTTTCTCGGAAACGAAAACAAATACAATAAGGCAACTATTCGTCGGAATCGAAAAACGGTTGGAAACTATCCGGGAATATTTTCGGATATCCACAGACAAGGATTAATTTTCAAAAAAACATGTATATATACATAACTTTTTCATACAAAGTCAGATGAAGACAAACTTTATATCAAAATTGTAGAGCTCGATGAGATCTACAATTTTGTTGCTGATAATTTTATTATTTAAGATCATTTAAGGGTCTAAATATTTATTATAAAATATCATATCTGTTTTCATAAAATCTCAAACCTACGATTCAAATGACATCGGATGGAAACATGCTCCATATCAAAGTTGTAGAGCTCAATGAGATCTACCACTTTGTAGTTTGTGATATTTGTATTTGAAAATATTTAAAATGTAAAACAAACATTATAAGTTTCGAAGATGTGAAATAAAATAAATAACATCTTCAATCTATAAAAAAAACTTGTTAAGTGATATGGTAAGCAAGAGCATCTCCAATAGACTATCCAAAATAGATTCTTCAAACACTCATATAGCCAGCTATCCAATTGATTTGGCAAACCAAACTCATTGTTTACTCCAACAACCTTTCCATCCACATTCTCCATTATGAGCCTATGACATTGAGACCCATATGTCAGCCTCTACTACCCCTTCTTCTTCCTCCTCTTTCTCCCCCTCTTCCTCTTTTGATTTTCCCCCTCTTCCTCTTTTGATCTTCTCCCAACCCTTCAATGGCGGTGGCACAGACGATAGCGGCGGCGGCTAGCAACAACGCAGATGACGGCGGTGGCGGCGGATGGCAACGACAACGGCAACCGCTGCCCCGCGGGGAGGCAGTGGAGGTTGCGCCCCCTCCCCCCGAATCCACGCCGTGTCGATCGAATCTGGCTAGGGCAGAGGCGGCGGAGGCCACGCCCCTCCCTCCCCAAATCCACGCCACGCCGGCCGAATCCGGCGAGGACGGAGGCGGTGGAGGCCGGGTGGGGCTGGAGGCCTCCAAATGACGGCAGCTGGCGATGGCGACCTCGGCGACGACAGCGGCTGGCGACAACGACCTCGGCAACGATGGCAGCAGATGGCGACGGCACTGGCGACGACTGAGACCTCGGCAGCAACGGCGGATGGCGACCTCGACGACGATGGTGGTGGTGGCGATGCTCCTTCTGGGTGGGTGCGGTGCTGTGCAAGGGGACGGAGAAAGAGTACGGGAGAGGAATAAAGGAATCTACGTGGGGCCCATGCATGAGGCCCATGATTGGTAAGGCAACTTTGGCCAGTGCGTGGCGTAGTTTGGCCAGCCAGATGGCTTGAGTCTGTTTGAGTACATTTTTTTAATCTAAAATTGCTAAAATTTAACTTGGAGAATGAGATGGTCATGCTATTGGAGATGCTCTAAGCTATACATAAAGTAAGATATCTTGGACTAATAAGTGGATAATCATATTTATATGCGGACCTCTTAATTAGGAAAACTGTCATGAAAATCGATTTTCATATACGGTTGTGGGATCACCTACAAAACTGATGATATAAATTTTGGAGATGTTAAATAAAATAACAAGCTATATCTCTTCCTTATTAAGGAAACTCAATTTGAGGGGTTTATATATCCCGACAAATATTCGTTACCGTATTCGTTCCGTTTCGTATTCGCTCTGTATCTGTATTCAATAAT
The DNA here is from genome assembly GCA_008326285.1 of Oryza officinalis. Lineage (NCBI taxonomy): Eukaryota > Viridiplantae > Streptophyta > Magnoliopsida > Poales > Poaceae > Oryza > Oryza officinalis. The sequence continues at coordinate 34,991,815 of BDMV01000010.1, read as the reverse complement.
ATTTTATTTCATTTCCGTATTTTGGTTTTCGATTCCGATTACGATCCTGAAAAAAAAATGAAAACGAATATGATAAAGCTAGTTTTCATCCGTTTTCGATCTGTATTCATCCATAATCGAGGGTGTACTATCAGAAATGTAGTAATTTCGTGAGCAACCATACCGGAGTTACCACCTTCATAGTTTTCGCTAAGCACAATTTTATTTTACTCCGCATTTTTTCCATAAAGAAACATACGGCATAGATACAGCCATGCGTCATAAAGTCACTGGAACTGAAGGCTAAGACGATGGATCCATGAATCCGGAGGACAACGACCGCAGCGCTGCATGTCAGCAACATGCCAAAATCAGTGGAAGGGGCTTGCAGCTTATTGTTTCGTTTATTCGTATGTTTATCCGAATTATTTATTACTAAATAAAAAATTATTTATGAATAAAACTTTTATATATGTGTTTTAGCGACTCAAAAACAAATGTTGTAAAATAAAATAGGGTGAAAAAAATCAAATTCAAAATTAAATTCTAAAATTTAAAATTTGACATATAAACATAAGCAAAAGCAAATAATGAGGCGCTTAGTGAGGGGCCGTGCCCATGCTTGCTGCTTGCAGGTCTGTTCTTGCCGGGACAGCTATGCTTAGCGGTTAGGGTACCTTGTGCCTGGCAACGTTGTCGTACGCCTTCCTTCTCGATGCCGGCCGCACGCTGTCGCCGAGGAAGCCCACCACCATGACTCTTGGAGGCGACGATGCCCTCCGCTAGTCCGCTGTGCCCTCCATCGCCTCGTGCCACCTCTAGCTAGCAGGGGAAGTCCACTGTTATTCGGAGGAAGCTAAAGGCAAAACAGGAAAGGAAAGGAAAATGAAGGAAGAGGGAGGAACGCAGGGACAGGAGGGTTGGCTGTTTGCCTGCTTCTCCCGGGCGTTGGGCCGCCGTACAACGTGCAGCTGAAGGGAGAAGGATATGGGAGAGAATCAGAGAAAAGGGAAAAGAGAAGAGTGATGACGTGGGTCTCACTGTATTCTTTTTTAATCAGATAGTCACTGACATGTGAGTCTTATGATTTTTTCTGACTTTAATATTATGTCAGTCAAAATCACTATCCAAACTATTTTAAAATTTTATTTGTATTGGTTTTGAGCGTTGAGGGTTCAAGGATGAATTTCAGACTCGATGAAAAATTGAGAAACTTAAAGCGAACTACTTATTCCTAATCTAAATGGGCGTGCTTCGCTAAGGTTTACCGAGATCTGGTCTTGGGCTTCCTAAATGGCCAAATGGGCCTCGGTGTCGGCATGGTTTACAAAGTATTGACAAGCTGGCTAAACGCATGTCAACAAAAAGAAACACACATGCTTTGAATTTTTTTTTATTTTAAGTTTTTAGGGGTCAAAACCAAGTGTTCTAATATTGCTACATATTGATAGAGCTAACCACAACTATAATTTGGCCAGGTCTAACGGAAACTTAGCTTCCGAACCAGTTTAGGACATATACAATAGAAAAGTAAAAAATCGGTGCAAAAAAAAAGAAAATCCAAAAAATGGTATCGACAATCACCCAAATCCAACAAATGTCATCGACGAGTACGAATTCCATAAAATATCATTGTACAAATGATTTTGCCTCAGAAATACCATCGCCATTAGGGTTTCGTCTATCTCGCATCGTTAAATGTACTGTTCATTCTATAGCACTTAAAGAAGGAATGCTAATAGAATTGTAACGGCGATGGTATTTTTGAGACAAAGTCGCTTGTACGATGACATTTCAAAAAACTTGTATTTGTCGATGATATTTTAAAATTGAACGTTTGTTAATGGTATTTCTTGGAATTTTCTCAAAAAAAAAGAACGTGTTGGTTCATGTGGCGAGCGCGTTTGCCCATAAGACTTTTCGTTATAAATTGTGTGCGATTCCATACCGCTTAGATAGATTTTCGGAGATATGTAGGAGTTTTGTGCATTTTCATTGTTGACCAAAATCCAAAGTCTTTTATTCTACTGCCTCGACAAGGAGCAGATGTAAATTAGATCCATTGTGTCAATAGACCCGATGAACTCTGAGGAGATATCCATTGTTAAATTGCTTATAAAACGAAAAGACGACACCATGTATCACAGTACCAAGTGATATTAAGTTTAGGGTAACTTCCCCTTTTTTCCGGTGAAGTGCGAAAGGCGATTCCTCGTCGCTTGCCGGCAGTGTGCCTGGCTGCACTTGCTGGCGTGTGCTCGGCGGGGTTCTTCGGCAAGCGCTGGCGGGCAGTAGGTGCCGGTATTTCGGTGAGCTGGCAAGAGGTTGGGGGCTGCAGGTTGCCACTGTAGCCGTCCGACAAGGTTCTGTTCTCTTCTTCCTCTGAGGATGTAGACTCCATGAACCGTCAGGGAAGTAATGGCCGTCGCCGCGTTACCCTGGCACCTGCTTGGACGGTGACTGCTCCACCAAGTCCACCGGCTCCGATCGGCTCGTCCACATCTAGGGAGGCTCGAGACACCCTTGTGCTTCGCCCCTATTTTCGTTCGGGTTTAAAATCATTTAATAAATCATTTCTAGAATTTACATTAAAATTTAAATGAGTTAAACAAGTGAAATTAAAGTGAGAAATAATATTTCCTTTAAAAATCATGGTTGGCAATATTCTATAATATTCTCCATGCCTTAATATACTCTCTGAAATTTTCTGTGAATTTTCGAAGCTCAAGAAATTATTTAAATAATACAAACTTCATTTAATCAATTAATTAAATTGAAAAACCAATTAAAGCTTCCTCCTTGCACTTGGGCCGTATCTGGCCCAAGTCCGCTTCTCCTCCCCATGGCCCCCTTCCTCCTTTCCTCGGGTCGACCTCCCTTCCCCTCCTCCCTCGGCCTAGCTCGCTTGGGCCATGCTGGCCCGCTTGGCTCCTTCCCTCCCAAGTCCATTTTACCTTCCCGCCCTGGCCTCCTCTCTCCCTCATACTGACAGGTGGGACCGGTGGCCTCAGCTGTCATCCTCAACCTCCGGCCGGAAGGGCCGGCCGCCACCTTCCCACGTCACCGCGCCATTCCCGCGCCACCTCGCGTGCGTCCGTGCTCCCCACTGCGCCGGACTATTTCCCCTCCACCTCCTCTACTCTCTCCCCCATTTTCCCCAAATTTCGGTGCCGGACCGAGCTCTCCCGCCGCCACGTCGCCCTGCTCCTCCGCCCATGTCATCGGCTGGGCCCACCCATCCTGGCCACAACCCAATCGCCCAAGCCTATAAAACCCCCTCCTGTGCTTCCCTTGTCCGTTTCCCTCTCTCTCTCGAGCTTGCCGCACCATCTACCGTGCTCCGTACGCCGCCCTTTGCCTCCGCCACTCGCCGTCGTGCTTCGGCCACGCGTCGCCGCTGCCATAGCGGCCGCCGCATTGCGCCGCCGCCACCGCTAGCTTCGCTGCTCCGCAAGCTACCCCGGCCGCCGCTCCGCTTTCCCTGCCCGTCGCCGGAGCGGTGATTTTGTGTCACGCCCCAAACTAGCCTCAAACGGAGGCCAGTACAAGGCGATCCAAATTAACCTGTATGCCTGTACTAGTCCCAGGAAATAGCGCTGGTACAACAGGAAGACAGAATACCACAACAACAGCGGTCTCTTTATTAAGAGTAGGATTACAACCAATGTTGGAACTGCGGACAGAACCCGAGTTCACAACAACATTACAAAAAGGCGAAAGCGGAAAGCGGAGACTAGCCCTAAGCCACAAGCAAAGCCTTGGGGAAGGCCGAAACCCTACTACTGCTCGAAGTCTGCTTGCTCCTGGAAGAACTCTTCATCAGCAGGGTCCACCTCTTCGTCTTCGAGAACTGGGGGGGGTTTAATTATAGAGCAAGGGTGAGTACGGGAGTACTCAGCAAGTCAGGGGAATTAAGTATTTAATGCAAGCTTCAAGGGAAGGCCAGTTATTTTTCACAATTGATTTTAGTTCAAGACTTTAGAAACATCTAAGTAAGTGCTTCTCAACGACACGGATGAGAAAGTGCGTCTCATCCGGCCGGAGCAGTGAAAATGTATCGATTGATTCTTGTCGGCACGAGAGGCTCCCTGCCAATCGTTCACCGACCCCGGCTGCTCCAACAGCCACAACTCACACACGCCGGTACGAGAGGCTCCCTGCCAATCGTCACCGACTCCGGCTGCTTCAACAGCCACAAGTCAACACATCGGTACGAGAGGCTCCCTGCCAATCGTCACCGACTCCGGCTGCTTCAACAGCCTTAAACCAAGCACAGAAGGGGAAACCTCACACCAACAGCAGTTCACAAGGTGTTCAATAAAACTACGCTAAGGAATCACCTCACATCCGCCCATGACCGTGGGCACGGCTGTTCGAACAGTTGTTAACCTCTGCAGAGGGGGTACACTTTACCCACACGACGTTACTAACCCCGAATCACCTAGCCCGCGACTCTCAGTCACGTCTGGCGACCTTGAGGCTTTCACGACAAGGCATTTCGAAAGCCGACTCAGGGTCATCTTATGCCAACGGGAGGGGTCCCACGGACCAACACCAGGTTAGGTCCCAGACCATACTGTGCCAGGAAGCCCAGGGATCCTCCCCGACACCACCCCGGCGAATCCACTTGTCCCTTGGCATCAAGATTTCCCTGGCCTAGCTAATTACTCAGCCAGGGGCGTCCCATATCACCCATGTGGTCGTACTTGACATATGCTTGGATGTAATTCCCAAGGAATCGGTCCTTAGAGCGAGAACGGGCAGACCGTACCTCCAGTACGTCTCCCGTACCGTGAGTTTTAGAGACTCACTTTAGTTTCAAGTCACCGACCTAAGTGTCGGGTTTTTCAAGCATTTTGTAAACTCAAGTTTTACCCAGGTGATCAATTTTAAAGTTTGAGGGGGAGTCCCGATATTCGTACGCGAGGTACGGATACCGAGGCATCACCTGAGGGGTGACAAGGGTGTTAGGGTATTCAAATAATCAAGGAAGGTGAATGCAGCAAATGGGTAGGGCCTGCCGGTTGTATTGCAAACCGAGGCCGAGTGCCAAGAGTAACCTAAGTCATGCATAGTTTGCGGAATCAAAATACTTAATTTAAATTATGGGTTCAATTGATCAAAGGTGACTTGCCTTGCTCGAGATCTTGAGCTTCTTCCTCGAAATCCGCGCACTGCGGGTCTTCGGGCTCCGAGACTACACGTGAAACGAGATGACTCAACAAAGCAACAAAAGAAGCCCTATTAAAGACCACTAAGCGTGCCATTGGATAGATCTCGATTTTTGAGGAATGTTGGAAGTGGAACGGAGTTAATCGGACGAACGGTTGAAAAGATATGAATTTCCGAAGATTAAAGGATTTTCTGGAATAAAGAAAAGGAATTATCAATTCCTTGGAAAAAGAAACGAAGGAGGGACTGAAATTGGACTTTATTTTGGGCGGCTAAGGGCAGCCCAAAGGATTTGAATGGGCGCGGCCGAATTAATGGGCCAGCGGCTTGAAGGGAATTGGCCCATGGCCGATCGGCGCGCGAGAGGGGGATAGGCCGATGGGCCTAGCGGCCGATGGGCCGGAGGCCGATGGCGCTTGGAGGCTGAGCGGGCCGGCGCTTGAGGGCGCGGCCCACGAGCGAAAAGGCCGAGTGGCTGAGGGCCCGACTGGGCCGGTCGGCCAAGGAGGCCCAGATGGCCGGCCTGGAGACGCGGCCCGGCCGATACGCGAAGGAGAGGCCGTTGGGCCAAGGGGGAGCGAAGCCGACTGGGCCGATCGGGGCAGAGTGAGAGGCCGGTTGGACCAAGGCCGAGAGAGCGGCCGATCGGACCGAGGCCGACAAGAGGCCGATCGGACCGCACCGGCGGGCGCTCGCGTGGCGCCTACGTGGCAGCCACGGAGGCCGGCGGCGGAAAGGAAAGGGGAACCGGGATCAACGGCGAGCGGCAGCGGCGGAGCCAACGGGCGGCGCGGCGCGAGACCGGCGAAGGGGAGCGGCACCGGGCGAGAGGGGAGAGAGGGGAATCGAGCCATCGGCTCGGATCGGGCCGCGGGGAAGCGACGGCGACCGGCGACGGCGCGGTGCGACGGCGGCCACGGCGGCTCGGGGAGAGGGCGGAGGACGGGGCGACGGCTACGGCGACGCCCGGGAGAGGGTTCTTCGGCTATCTAGCGGCCTAACCGAAGAAAAACGGAGGGAGGTGGAGGGGAGAGAGGGGCTTACCGTGGTGGGGCGGTGAGCCGGGGAAGAGGGCGACGGTGGGGGCGCCCGAAGCTCCTTCGTGAGCCCTTGGCGGTAGCGGCGGCAGACGTCAAGGGCGGCGGCGGCAGCGGGAAGGGGACGAGCTCGGGGAGGCGGCAATGGTGGCCGGGCGGAGGGGAAAGAACGCGGCCGAGCGGGGGATTTTTGTAGGGGCGCTAGGTCGGTTCGGCCGGGGATAGGCGGTGCGGCCGAGAGACGGAGCGGGGGACCGGCGCAAGCGGACAAGGCGACGCGGCAGGGTGACGTCGGCGCTGGTCGGAAAAGGGGAAAAGGGCAAGAAGAAAAGGGGGTTTGGGCAAGGCTTGCGGGGAGAGAGAGGGAGAGAGGGCGCGCGCTCGGGCAGCAGCGCAGGGGCCCGGCTGACGACGGCGGCGATCGTGGCGGGAACGGGAACGGAGGGGTGCCGGCGGGAGAGAGCTCCGGGAGAGAGAAAGAGAAAAAGAGGACGGGAGAGAGAGGAAACGGGGAATAGGAGAGAGAGAGAGAGAGAGAGAGAGCTGGCGGACCCGGCTCGGGCGCGCGCGGGCCGAGTGGCCTGGCGCGGCCCAGCGGGGGAAAAAGGCGGCCGGGCAAGCGGCTGGGCCGAGGCGGCACGCGGCCCAGCAAGAGGGGGCGCGAGCCGAGGCAGGCCGCGGGAGAGAGCTGGGCCGGGAGGCGGCCCAGGGAAGGAAGGAGGCCAGGAAAGAAATTGGCCCGAGAGCAGAGGGAGGTAAAGTGGACTTTACCAGAGAAAAGAAAGAGGGAGTTTGGGGGCTCGGATTCGAAATCCGATTTCGCGGTTTTCTCCGGGATTGAACTGAGAGGGGAGACACGAGACCTTGGCACACAACAAGACTCAACTGAAGAGCAAACTTTCGCAATTAGGGTTTTGAGCAGATTAGTTTTTCCCGTTAACGCTGCGACAAAACGGGTGTTACAAACCAAGCCCCCTAACAAGAATCTCGTCCCCGAGATTCAGCACCTAAGGGAGCAGCTCCGGGAACTGGGCACGGAGAAGATCTTCGCGTTCCCAAGTTGCTTCATCCTCTGAGTGGTTGCTCCACTGCACCTTGTAGAACTTAACGGTCTTTCTTCGAGTCTGACGTTCAGCCTCTTCAAGAACTCTGTTGGGTCTTTCTTTATAGGTTAGGTTCTTCTCCAGTTCTATGCTTCCCAAGGGGACTTGTTCCTCTGGAACACGGAGACATTTCTTTAGCTGGGACACGTGGAACACATTGTGCACATCGGTCAGTCCTTCTGGTAGCTCGAGCTGGTAGGCAACTTCGCCGCGTCTGGCGGTGATGAGGTAGGGGCCGATATAGCGAGGAGCTAACTTGCCGGACATCCCAAACCTCTTTAGACCATGGAGTGGAGATACTCGCAGGTACACGTGATCTCCCACTGCAAACTCGAGATCACGTCTCCGATTATCTGCATAGCTTTTCTGTCGGGTCTGAGCTGTCTTCAGGCGGTCTCAAATCAACTTGACTTGCTTTTCAGCTTCCTTTAGAACGTCAGGTCCAAACACTCGCGCTTCGCCTACCTCGTTCCAACACAACGGGGTGCGACACTTTCGTCCGAACAGGGCTTCATTTGGGGACATCTGGATACTGGATTGGTAACTGTTGTTGTAGGANCGGCCCAGCAAGAGGGGGCGCGAGCCGAGGCAGGCCGCGGGAGAGAGCTGGGCCGGGAGGCGGCCCAGGGAAGGAAGGAGGCCGGGAAAGAAATTGGCCCGAGAGCAGAGGGAGGTAAAGTGGACTTTACCAGAGAAAAGAAAGAGGGAGTTTGGGGGCTCGGATTCGAAATCCGATTTCGCGGTTTTCTCCGGGATTGAACTGAGAGGGGAGACACGAGACCTTGGCACACAACAAGACTCAACTGAAGAGCAAACTTCCGCAATTAGGGTTTTTAGCAGATTAGTTTTTCCCGCTAACGCCGCGACAAAACGGGCGTTACATTTCGCCAGCAACCAGAGCGCCGCCGTCGTCAAATCCTCACCGTCGGCCGCCCTCGTGTCGCCGTCTCACCATTGTGCGCTCGATGAGTTCCCCGCTTCGTCCCACTCTCCTCCGCCACTCTCCCGCGCGTGCTGCCGCGCCGGTGGCTGCCATCGGCGACCATCGGGCCAGGCGCCATTACCTCCCTGCCGGTCAGCCGACGGCTGTCACACCCCGGAGTTTTCCTTTCTAGCTTTAAATTCATTAAATGAATCGCTCAAAAGAAATTGCCTAATTAACCCAGAGCGAAACCCCAATTTAAAAATGTATTTAAATAAGTGGAAATGGCATGGTAGGATTTTTCTTGAGTTTCCCATGTTAAAACACATTAACAGGATTTTTAGTGAAATTTTCAGAGCCCTAGAATTAATTTTAATCAATTAAAAACCCTCACCGCAATAATTAAATCCCTAGAAAATCCCATTTTTTTCATTTTCTTTTTCCTTTCTTCGGGCCATCAGCCCACCTTGCCCGGCTCGGCCCGCGCGCGCCCTCTCCATCCCGGGTCGGCCCAAGGCCACACCTCGCGCGCCCTTCCCCCTCCCTGGGCCGGCCCAAGGCCGCGGCCCGTGTCGCCAAGTCCACTTGGCCTCCCTCTCCCTCCCGGGCTGCCGACAGGTGGGGGCCACCTGTCGGGGCCCACCTATCGGGCCTTCCCCTCCCCAGCCAGCCGCCGCCCGCGCCGCCTGCGTCGCTCGCGCCCCCGCCACCGCGTCACCCATCTCCCCGCGTAGCCCGCGCCACCCATGGCGCACCGTGGAGTGCGGGATTCGCAACCAAATCCCGACTCTCTCTCATCTCTCCTCTCCAACTTTGGCGAGAAATTCGGACGCTACTGGCCACCTCTAGCTCCCTGGCTCCTTATAAAAACTCTCCTCGCACTCCCCTCTATCTTTTTCCCCGTTCTCCATCCACTCCCGTGCACTCTAGCGCCGTCGTCGCCGTCGTCTTCCCCGACTCCGGTGAGCTTCTCTCCCACTCTCTCTCGTCTCTCTCCGTGTCGTCGCCTGCTCGGCCATCGCTCGCTCGGCCGTTGCCCGACCGCCGCCCCCGCGTGCCCGCGTCGCCGCCCCCGCGCGCCCGCGTCGCCGCCCCCGCGCGCCCGCGTCGCCGTGCCGCCGCGCCCCGTGCCGGCCGTCGCCCGCGCTGCCTTGCGTCGGCCGCCGCCGTGCCATGGCCGCCGCGTGGCCGCCACGTCGGCGCTAGGCGTGCGCCCCGTGGCATCGCGCCTTGCCGCCGCACCGCCGCGTCGGCGCCACGCGTGCGCCACGTGGTGCGCCGCTGGCCGCTGGTCCCGTGGACTCGGTCCACCGTGGACCGGGGCCCCGTGCCACCGACCGGTGGGGCCCACCTGTCGACACCGCCGCCCTTCCTCCGCTGACGTCAGCCCTAGGGATTATTACGCAATAAATTAAATAAGGACTTTTCTGTTTATAGTAAAAACATAGTTAATCTTCTAAAATTCATAACTAATTCATCCGGACTCCATTTGAGTCCATTCAAGTTACAGAAAATTCATAAAAATGCCGAGAATCCATTAAAACTGGTTTTGTTCTCTATTTCAGTAGACTTGTAGCCTGTTTGCTTGTGTGTGTTTTTTTGCTTAGATTCTGGTATTTCCGACACTCTGGTATACTTCGAGGTCGTTGCAAAGGTCAATCCAGCGCAAGAGCAAGGCAAGTCATGCTTATTCATTTGAACATATTGTACCTAAATTGCGAATGTCTTATTTTTCTCTAAATATTGCATTGTTTTATAATGTCATTTATGGGCTTAAGCTTAATTACCTATTGTACCCAGCCTTATGTTTCAAATATTTTGTTCCTTTGGTAGCTTGGGAAATAATTTGAGTAGTTGCTAGGTTAGAAAATGCTCAACCCTGCTTAGATCAAGTAGCACACCAAAATGGGTCTGTTCACCTAATTAATTAGCATAGTCTCTTTAATAATATTTTCATTTAAGTGACACCATGGTACTAATTAAACTAAAACATGACAAATGGTGGGCTGTGGGTGTGCGGTTATGCTAGTCGCACCCATGGCAATTAAGGACTGGTTCGCGGGAAACCCTGGAAGACTTACTGTACTCTTCACAAGCCATCATGGGCAACGGCTGGGCTTGTAGAGTGGCTTTTCCTAGCTGACGCATCCATGCAAGGGTGAGCGTGACGGAGTTCGACAGGGTTTTACTCATTGATCAGCTACCGGATTCACCTAGGCACGAGAGGGGGTTGCCTGCCTTGGTTTAAAGGTAGGGCGAAACCTGTGGTGTGGTGCGCTTGGTTAGGGAGGGTTATGCGAAGGGTCCTGTCACAGTCCCTTTCTGGTGTACCGTGGTGGTATGCCAGCGCACGGTAACATGTCGTGAGGCTATGTTTTGTGGGTACAGATGCATACCTCTGATCAGAGTAAAACTATTCGAATAACCGTGACCGCGGTTATGGGAGATCAACCAAATTCACCGTGATTAGTTATATCTCTTTAATAACTTGATTTAATGGAACCGGTGTAGTTCAGGTGGTGGTTTGGGCCTGTCGCAATGTGGTGTAACGTTGGGCAGTGATGGTTCAATCTTGCTCAATTAACTCAACTGCTTTACCGCATTCAACTATGGTATTTAAATGCGTATTTTATGCAAACAAACCCCTCCAGCCTCCTTTTCTTTTACTTGCATCATTTCTCCCTTTCCGGTATGACTTGTTGAGTACAGTGGGTAGTACTTAGTCTTGCTCTATTTCTCCCCACACCAGAGTTGGAGTACGCTTCTGATGGAGGCTATTCAGAGGAGTAGGCTTGTCCTAGACAGGGATTGAATGCACATTCTGCTTGCAATTCGGGTTAGCGAATCTCTGGGCATGACAGCGGCCGTCGCCCCGTCCTCCCGTGGCTGTCTGATCCCCCCTGGGCTGATTCGGGCTGTCCGCGTGGCCTCCTAGTGGCGCCCCGCGTCAGTGCCGCCATGGCGCCATGTCGGCACCACCTCCACTTGCCTGTCCACCGTGGCTGCCACGTGGTACGCTCACGGACCGGTGCGCGCGTGGACCCGGTCCACTGTGCGCCCGTCCCCTTTGAGTCACCGACAGGTGAGGCCCGCTTATTGCCGCCACATCTCCCCTCGGCTGACATCTTAAACCGGATTAATTGCGCAATAAATCAAGTTTAATTCCAGAAATTGATTTAAATGGCTTAAAACTTCTAAAATTCATAACTAATTCATACGAACTCCAAATTAAGCCATTCAACTTGCAAAATTCATCTAAAATAAAGCTTTACATGTTTGTGTATTTTCCATATACTGTTTATTTGGTTTTTATTAGGGTTTTTTCTTGTTTTACGTGCCAGCGCGTAGAATCCACTGTTTTGAAAGATCACGGTCGCGAGGAAAATAGTTCGGAAGATTGTTTGAAGAAGCAAGGAAAGTCACACATTCCACTTGAGCATATTGAACCTACTTTACGAAATATTTTACCGTTTGCAAATAAATTGCATGTTTTACTAATTACATGGGAATAGGGACTACCTACCTGCTCACTTGTGCCTTGTTTACTTGATATCCATCCTTTGTCAAACTTGGGTGATAATTTAACTAGCTTGTGTCACTTATGTTGACTTTGCTAGAATCATGCTATGCTTAGCTATGGTTAATTACCACTAGCCCACTTAATGGGATAATTACACTATCTACTTTTAGCATCTTGTTGAGCTGTGAGCTCGAGACATCTGGCCATATTTTATTGGTCGTAATTATCTAACTAAAATATGGCTTAATGGTGGGATGTGGGTGTATGGTTTTGCTAGTCACACCCATGGCAATTAAGGTATGGTTCACGGAAAACCCTCAAAAACTTACCGTGCTTACCACAAGCAAGAATGGGCAACTGTTGGACTTGTAGTATAGCTTTTCTCTTTCTAACGTTCCCAGGCGAGGGTGGTTGTGATGGAGTTGGGTCTGCCAGGGTTTACTGGTTGATCGACTGCAAGATTCACTACGGCGCACGGGGGACTGCCCACCTTGGTTTAAAGTTGGGGATGAAACCTCAACGTGGTGCGATTGGTTAGGGGGAGTTATGCGAATGGTCTTGTCACAATCACTCGCCATGATGACGTGTCTAGCCGGGCACGGTAACATGATGGTGGATTGTGTCTTGTGGGTACAGTTGTACACCTCTGGCCGGAGTAAAACTATTTGAATAGCTGTGTTCGCGGTTATGGGCGATCGATCAGCTTCACCATGATTAGTCCCACATTATTAATTAACTTGACTTAATGAACTGGTGTAGTTCAGGTGGTTTAGCTGGGCTTGTTCAACATGGTGTACCATTGTTCAGAGGTTATTTAATCTTGCCTTAATTAATCAACTATTTTACTGTTTTCAACTCTAAATGTTTACAACCGCCTTTATGCAAATAGCCACAAACCTTCCTTTGTCTTCCCTTGCACATCTGCAATTTTGGTGTGGCTTACTGAGTACGGCGGTTATACTTAGCCTTACTATTATTCCTCCTTTTCAGAAGTGTAGTGCTTCTGAGCTGAAGACGAAGTTAAAAGACCAAGACTTATACCCAAGTTGAGTTTTTGCCTATGGAGTGGAGCTGAAGCCCCGCTAGGATCGTTTCCTTTTCTGCTGCTGTTGCTTTCTTTTGGGTGCGAGGACTAAGTGCCTCTTTTGTAAGTATTTATGTTTTATTTATGTTTGGATCTGTATATTAATTTGTCGTTTTGTGTACCCTGGCTTGATTCCTGGATAGGGATTTATACATAAGATAGTCTGGAAATTTGGTTAAATTTCTGGCATGACACCTTGCCAGGGACAAGCTGTCAAGAATGGTGGAGCTTGCGGCGGCTTCCGCTGTTCGGCTGAAGTCGCTCCACGCAGCGTCCAGGGTGGCATTGCCAGTGTCTGTTGCAGTGACTACTAATATCGGAAACTTGTCAGGTTCCCCTTTTTCTGTGTTGCAGGCCATTCATGAAGACGACACATCAATTTTCAATCGATCAAAGATGCATCCCTAGAGCAGTCCTCTTCCTGCTCCGAGATGTTCTCCACCACGAACAATAGATGGTGTCATCACGTCGACTTTGTAAGGAAAGGTAAAAAATGTTTTCCCTTCAACAATTCAAGTTAATAAGCGATCTCCGTTGGGTTCTTTCGTTCCGGCGAGACCACGGTCTCCTCCGGCGATGATTTCGGCTTTTCCATCTGATTTGGGAGGTGAAGGTAGATGGAGATAGATAATCAGCGCCCGGTTCAGCGAGGTGGAGGTCATGGCAATATCGGTGGTCAGGGAACTTTACTGCCCGGGGGACCTTTCATCCGAGTTATGGCGGCAGTGGTTCTCAAGGTGGAAGAGGCTGGTTTGGCAAGGGGAGATTTGGCGCTAGGAACTTTGGTGGTTGTCACGAACATGGAGGAAGGGGATGGTATGGCAATGGTGGATGGCGACCTGGCAATGGTTCTCATGGGGGTGATGGACGTCGGAGGTGGCTTTGGACAGCATGCTGGACCGAGTTTTGGTCATCAGTTGAATGCGTCTGGGCAAAGGTTTGGTCAACAAGGTTCTTCCTTCGGCATGGGGATGGCGCCGGCTACTGGACAACAGGCTTTCGGTGTTGCTGGTGTGGGCTTGACCTCGGTGCCGGATATGGTGGCGGCAACATCGACTCAGGTTGGTCCAGCAATGACAACCGGTGAGATGCTGACGCTTGCTGCAGCTAGCTCGTTTGCACCTCATGTGGCCGGCCAGCAAGAATTTGTCCTGGTAGATAAGTGTAGTGGAAAAGCCAAGGTGGAAAACCAGCAGGCCTCACATACCAGTGGCAAAGGTACAATGAAAAACCCTTATTGTTATAGATGTTACACGAAAGGCCATACACTGCAGGAATGTTCATCGAAGTTCTATTGTGAGGTTTGTGAAAGTGAGGATCATGTAGGTTCTCGTTGTCCAATTTTTAGATCAAACAATAAACCTTTAGCTGAATTGTGTGGTTATGTAGTGGATGGTCTTGGTTTTTTTCACATTCCCCTCATAGCTGGTCAGAAAAAAAACATGAGCCTAAGACAACACTGGTTAAAGTGACTAGAGGTTAGATGTCGGTGCAGAATGTGATAGCTAAATTGGAGAGGTCAATTCTAGGTAAATGGAAGTGGGTGGTAGAAGACGATAGTGATAATTCTTTTCGTACTGTTTTTTCTTCTGCTGCTGAACTAAAATGCATGGTGGAATGGCGTACAGTGCATACCAAAGTGGGAGAGGCTGAAATGAAAATTTTTGAAAGGGGTGTTGGTAATGAAGTTAAATATGAAATACCAAAGGTCTGGGTTCAATGTAAAGGTTTATCTTCTAAGTTGAGGGAGTTTCTAATTATATGGGCAGTTGGTTCTATTTTAGGAATTACTAAGATGGTGGATATGAACTTTACTAGAAGGTATGATATAGCTCGTTTACAAGTTTTGATCTTAGATCCATCTTTAATTCATGATGTGGTTGATATGGTTATTGAAGACTATTTGTATGAGCTGTGTTTTAGAGTTGAACCTGAGAATGGGCTTGAAGATCCTGTACCTATGGAAATGGAGAATGGAGGTGATAGGGAGGATGAAAAAAAGGATGATTGGAGTAATATACAAGGCAAGGGTAAGGGTTCAGATGTTTTAAATTTTAACGAAGGTTCTCTATGGACAACGGTGGTCAGTCCAGTGGCTCTACATCTGAGAAAGGAGCTTCTTCTACACCATCTACCCAGGTAATGTTGTTGCCTGATGTAAAAGGCTTGACAACATCTAATGAGGAGTATGATGGATTAGTGGAGGATACAACGGTGGTGGAGTCAATTCAGTCCCAGGACAATTTAGCTGTGAAGCTAGCTACTGTTCCAGAGGCGTTACTACCCCCTACCAGACAGAGCAAGAGAAGGGCAAGTGATAGTGACCAGCTCACACTAAAAAGGGCAGAAAAGATAAAAGCTAGGAGAAACTTGGAAAATCATAATGTTAAAGGTAACTTGCAAATTAATGATTCTTTTTTACAATTTTTTGATGATGCAATTTCAGCTTCCCTCAATAAACTAGGAATAATTAGTGTAAATAAATATGGTAATTTAGATAATGCTATTAATGATATAAGGTGTTTAGAAAAATCTAGGTTGAGGAAAGTTGTTATTTTGAAAGACAACCAAAATTCTAGTTTCAATATTGACAATGACTCGATAGATGATCATTTAGAGGATAATTTAATATTGGAAAAATTATGTAGTGACATTATGGAGGAGGTAATGGATATGGGTGGAGATTATGATTTTAATCTACAAACCACCTTTGATTCTGTGATATCTTCTCTGAAAAAAAAGAAAGAATGGTAAGAAAGTGAAGGGGAAAAAATTATATAAGAATAGTTTAAAATGAAAGGGGTATTTTGGAATAGTGATGGGTTTAAAGACCCAAAAAAACATAAGTTCATTTCTGACCTTACCAAAGAGCAACAACTAGATTTTCTTGCCTTATCAGAGACCGTTAGGAGTGAATTTACACCTGCTGCCCTTAAAAATCATTGTGTTGGTAAAGATTTTTTGTGGCATTGTAAACCTCCTAAGCGGAGATCTGGTGGTATGTTATTAGGAATTAATTTACAAACTTTTGATATCGGTTTAATAGATAAGGGTGATTTTTATATAAAGTTCCATTCATGTCATAAAGTAGATAAGTTTAAATGGGTTTTAGTTTTGGTCTATGGGCTGGCGCATAATGAATTTAAGGAACAATTCCTAGCTGAATTAGTTCACATGTGTAGTCATAAAACCTTACCAATTATTATTGGTGGTGACTTTAATATTTTGCGTAGTCCTATTGAAAAGAATAATGACAACTACGATGATAGATGGTCTTTCCTTTTTAATGCAATTATAGATGGTATTAGTCTTAGAGAACTTGTACTGTCCGGAAGGAATTATACATAGACAAATAATTTAGCAACACCAACTTATGAGATATTGGATAGAGTATTAATGTCGACGGAGTGGGAACAAAAATTTCCGCTATCCTCGGTGTTTGCTCTAAAAAGAGACATATCAGATCATACTCCTTTATTATTAAACACAAACTCTTCATCAACGTGTAATAGACAACAAAATTTCAAATTTGAGTTAGGCTGGTTGCTACGTGATGGCTTTGTGGACATGGTTAAGGAAATATGGTCTGGTAGGGATGAAGGGAATACACCTTTAGAGCGATGGCATGCAAAGATTCGTAGATTAAGACAATATTTAAGAGGTTGGGCTAAACAAACTAGTGGAGGTTATAAAAAAGAGAAGAAGGTGTTGTTAGATAATCTTGATATACTTGATAAAAAAAAAGCTCAAACAATTTTATTGACTTAGGAAGAGCTTGATTCTAGACATTTTCTGAGGAGTAGGCTAACATGTTTGTTAAGAGAAGAGAAAATTAAATGGTATCAGCGTGCTAAGACTAGGATATTCTCGAAGGGGACTCAAATACTAAATATTTTCATTTGGTAACAAATGGCAAGCATAGAAAAACTAGAATTTATCAATTACAGGATGGAGACCAAATAATAAATGGTGATGCGAACTTAAAATCGCATATTACTACTTATTACAAAGGTTTATTTGGTCCACCTGAAAATTCTTCTTTAACATTGGATGAGAGTCAAATAAATGATATCCCACAAGTGTCACAAATGAAAAATGATGCTTTAACAGAAGAATTTGATGAGAAGGAAATTAGAGATGCTATTTTCCAAATGGAACATAATAAAGCTCCCGGTCCGAATGGATTTCCAGCTGAATTTTACCAAGTGTTCTGGAATGTTATCAAATCGGATTTGTTACTTTTATTTAAAGATTTTTATAGTGGAAGTTTGCCTCTGTATTCTCTTAATTTTGGTACTATTATATTGTTGCCTAAGTGCAGGGAGACTATTAAGGTTCAACAATATAGGCCTATCTGCTTACTTAATGTAAGTTTTAAAATTTTTACCAAAGTTGCTACAAATAGGATTACTGAGATTGCTCAAAAAGTAATTAGCCCATCTCAAACAACTTTCATACCCGGGAGAAATATAATGGAAGTAGTGGTTATTTTACATGAAACAATACATGAAATGCATCGAAAAAAGAAGAGTGGGGTGATTTTTAAGATTGATTTTGAGAAAGGATAAAGTAAAATGGTCTTTTGTACAACAAACATTGAGGATGAAAGGTTTTTCACAAAAATGGTGTGAATGGATAGCTTTTTTTATTCAAGGTGGATATGTTGGCATAAAAGTAAATGACCAAGTGAGATCTAACTATCAAACATACAAGGGTCTAAGGCAAGGGGATCCACTATCCCCATTACATTTTAATATAGTTGTTGATATGCTAGCTATTTTAATTAAGAGAGCAAAGGACTATGGTCAAATTAATGGGGTCATTCCACATTTGGTGGATGACGGTTTATCCATTTTACAATATGCAGATGATATTTTTATTTTTTAGAGCATGAATTAGAGCAAGCGCAGAACATGAAGTTGTTATTATCAGCCTTTGAAAAGCTTTCTAGCCTAAAAATAAATTTTCATAAAAGTGAATTATTTTGTTTTGGCCAGGCACAAGAATGTCAGGAATAATATTCTAACATTTTTGGTTGTAATCTGGGGAATTTTCCTTTTAGAAATCTTGGTATTCCCATGCATTTTAGAAAGCTTAGTAACAAAGACCGAAAAACAATTGAGCAAAGAATTGAAAAAAACTTAATAGTTGGAAAGGTAAACATATGTCTATAGGGGAGAGATGGGTTTTGATTAATTTTGTGCTCTCGAGTATAGTGATGTTTATGATATCTTTTTTGAGATCCCAAAAGGGTTCTTAAAAAAATTGATTATTATAGATCACGCTTCTTCTGGCAAGGAGACGAGCATATAAAGAAATACAAACTAGTTAGATGGGACATTATATGTCAGCCAAAAGATCAGGTGGACTTGGAGTACATAATTTAGAAATACAAAACCATTATTCATTGAGCAAATGGTTGTTTAAGCTAATAAATGAGCAAGGTGTCTGGCAAGACTTATTAAAAAGAAAAACCTTAATAATAAATCAATAACTCAAATTGATAGGAAACAAGGGGATTCCTATTTTTGGTCGGGACTCATGAGAGTTAAGAGTACATTGCTAAATATGGGTTCCTGGATAATTAATAATGATGAACAAGTCAGATTTTAGGAAGATAAGTGGATAGGAAATACTTCCTTCAAGGACAGATACCCATCGTTGTACTCTATAGTTCGTAGGAGAAATTCTTCGATTGTTTATGAGTTCTGTTTCACTTAATATTTCTTTTAGGAGAGCATTAGTAGGACAGAAGCTGGTCAACTGGCACAACTTGTGTGTTTCAATTGTGCAAATCCATTTGTCAGAAGAAAACAACATTTTTAAATGGAATTTTCATCAAAATGGTCAATTCTCGGTTCAATCTATGTACTTATCCTTAATTAATAATGGTTATGTTGAGAGAAATAAGATTATTTGGAAACTTAATATGCCTCTTAAGATCAAGATTTTTATGTGGTATATGCTTAAAGGGGTGGTGTTAATAAAAGATAATTTGGTTAGGAGGAATTGGAATGGTAGTATGAGATGTTTTTGTATGAAAAGTGAGACAATATATCATTTGTTTTTGGATTGTCATTTTGCCAAATTTTTATGGAGAGCAATACAATTTTTTTTGGGTTTATATCCTCCACATAGTATATCTCATATTTTTGAGAATTGGCTTGTGGATATTGAAACAAAGACAAAGAAACTTATTCTTGTAGGAACATCTGCTATATGTTGGGCTCTATGGCTTAGTAAAAATGATATGGTATTTGATAAATCGTCATCAAAATCTTATATGCAGTTACTTTTTAGGGCAAGGTATTGGCTTCGGTATTGGGCTCAACTACAAATGTGTGATGACAACATTAAGCTAATAAAGAATGCATCTCATAAACTTGAGACAACTGTCGTGTAGCTATTCGCCAACCTCGGGGTGAAGGTTCACAAATAGGATTCAATAATTATGGGTTCTTTATCTTATGTTGGTGCCTATTAGTTTGTGCTTGTTTTGTTAAATTCGGTGTGTTTTTATGAACTCATTGACGTGTGATCGCTTTGAAGCGATTTTGTGTAATAATTGGCTGTAGCTCGTCGAGTAAAGGCCGAATTTTATTCATTATCTAAAAAAAATAAATTTAGGGTAACATCAATAAACTAGTTTATTTCTGGATCCGCAACTGACGTTGATAGTATTTTACTGTTGTAATTCCATTTGTCTCCTCCCAGTTTACATTAGAAAAATACTCGTTTTAGACCTTCTAAGAAGGATCTCCTTACCTGTGACTCTTGACGAGCATATTAACTTTTTGTTAGTTTGGTGTTAAAGTCTCTTTTAAATGGTGCATACGAGCCTTAGGAGTACATATCCAAATATTTTAGGTACATGCAAAAATGTAGTTATGTGCTGTATAGTAGCTTTACATGGGCTTTGGCATCTATCCTATGTGAATGGCTAGAACTACAGCCTACAGCCTACAGCCCTAATGCTCCAAGAATATGAGTCACAAAATCCTTTTTTCCCCACCCCATGTAGTTTGTGCAAGGGCAACTTTTTTTGAAAGTGTTTTTATTTCTCGAGGGAAAAAAATTTATCGCCTAAATAGTTATCAAAAAAATTAAAAAAATTTGACAAAATAGGTCAATATGAAACATATCACTCCACAAACATGCAAGTTCAAATTCAACTTCTATAAATTAAAACAAAAATAACAAATATAACTGTGAATGTACGTTAGCTATTTTTAGTTTAATTTATTATTTTTGTTGTAACTTATAGAAATCGAATTTGGTCTTATATGTTTGTGAAGTGATATATTTCAATATTAATCTATGCTGTTATTTTTTAAAAAATTTTTAATGATTATTTAGATAGCATGCAAGAAGCGAGAGAATATCTCCTCGAGATATGAAAATTCATCTTCCAACTCTTTTGTCCTTCCTGTGGTGATGTTTGGACACGTGGCGTACTTGAATAGAGGAAGAAAGTTTATCAAGATATGGATGCTATGGTCCTCAAATAAAAGATAGGAAATCCTCACAAAAAACAGGACAACAAAAATAAAAACAGACATGGTTGGCTGACATGAAACCTCCAAATTGAAATAGACCCCTAAAAAAGAATCCATGGATGAAGAAGATTATACTATCAAACTGTACGCCCTTTGCATAATTTGTTTCAGATGACACTTGTATCACCATTAAAGAAGTATTGACCAAACAAAAACAGTTAGCAGTAAGTACTCCATAGGAGTAATCACAACATAGGAACAATGATTGATGGGATGGATCACGGAATATGTTCTACAAGGTCCCAAAAGAATGAAAATGAAATTCCTTCGATCACAAGTTCTAGACACATGGCAGCACATTTGTAGCATCCTCATATAGCTTATTGTATAGATCACCACACAAAGATATTCTTCTCGAAAAGCATATGATGCACATACGCTACAAGTCAAAACTATTTCGTAGAACAGTAGTCTACCACTAAACACTCAAGCCCACCACCATCCTCCACGTGCAGGTTTCGAACCGCCAGCATGGGTGAATGAATCTGAATTCAAATTCAAATAAGATATTTAAAAGACCCCCACACCGAACAAGGATTCAAAACTAAAAAAATATATATATAAAAAGAATTCGAATGCGGCTTGTAGTGCTATTACAACCGCATGTGAGTGAGACCACCCACCGGTTCGTGTCTCCGCACCGCCCATCCCTAAAACATCGCCACGTCCCCGTCCTCAATGTCCGTCGCCACCGGCGGCGGCCTCGTCCTCCCCCGTGCCCAATGCGCAAGCCCCACCACGCCGCGCCGCCTCCGCCGCCGCTCCCGCTCCCGCCGCGGAACTGCCCGCTCGCGACCGCGGTCCTGGCGCTCCTCTCCGTGCTCCTCGCCACGGCGCTGTGGGTCCTCCTCGTGCTGTCCCCGGCGTCCCACGCGGGCCCAGCCGCTGGGCTGTCGGATGCGGCGGACGCGGAGGCGTTCGCGGTGGCAGGCGGAGGCGGAGGAGGCGGCGGCGAGGACGCGTCGTCGCCGCTGTCGCTCGGCCACATCGTGTTCGGGATCGCGGGCTCGGCGCACCTCTGGCCGCGGCGCCGGGAGTACGTCCGGATGTGGTGGGACCCGGCCACCATGCGCGGGCACGTGTGGCTCGACGCAGGGGCGCCTGCGGCGCCGGGGCCGAGCGCGTCCGGGGAGGGATCCCTCCTCCCGCCGATCCGGGTGTCGGAGGACACGTCGCGGTTCCGGTACACGAACCCCACGGGCCACCCCTCGGGGCTCCGGATCGCGCGCATCGCCGCCGAGGCCGTGCGACTCGTGGGCGTGGGCGGCGGCGGCGGAGGCGCGCGGTGGGTGGTGCTCGTGGACGACGACACCGTGGTGTCCGCGGACAACATGGTGGCCGTGCTCGGGAAGTACGACTGGAGGGAGATGGTGTACGTCGGCGCGCCGTCGGAGAGCCACTCGGCGAACACCTACTTCAGCCACAGCATGGCGTTCGGGGGCGGCGGCGTCGCGCTCAGCTTCCCCCTCGCCACGGCGCTCGCGCGGACGCTCGACGTCTGCATCGAGAGGTACCCCAAGCTGTATGGAAGTGACGACCGCCTCCATGCTTGCATCACGGAGCTCGGAGTGCCCCTCTCCCGCGAGTATGGATTCCATCAGGTATGAGCTTATTTTTCAACATTTTGCGGCCATTCAACAGAAATGTGGGTTGGGTATTAACAGCGCTTAGATTATTGAGGGGTCTTATGAAATGTTATTTGCCTCAGCAATTGGAGCACTTATTCTGTTCTGCTTTGTACGATCTGCTGATAGACTAGTTCCCAGTGACACAGTGACTTGAATTCAGGGACTATCCACTCTCTCCTGATCCCATGCATGAATTTAGTGCGAAATAACATGCTGTCTATGCTCACGGAAATTCGGGGGATCGCTAATGAACTAGCCCCAATTTAGAATTTGCCTTAGATCTTGGGAGGCATGCATATTGATCCACTGTTTGGAACCTTACCATTTCTGTCATGCTTGATTCATTATGGCAGAAAGAACTGTCTGCTGTTGTGCCAACCTAGCTGGGCTGTTATATGTTCAATTGGAATACATGAACAATAGTAGGGTCTTGCCAGAGTGGTTATGTTAGATTGATAGTGAAAGGAAGTTTGGTAGGCCTTGAATGTTACCTTTCTTTGGGCTCTTTTATGGCCAGCAGAGATTTTTGCAAGAACTTGCCTGCTTGCTTTACAGTACTATTGTAATTTCTGTCAAATAGGTACCGGCACTCTGCATGTACTTTTTTATTAATGGTGTGTGTGGAAAACTAAACTATACTCTCTTAATCTTACTTTTCTCCCTTGCATTGTAATCAGTGGGATATCAGAGGAAACGCCCATGGTATATTGGCTGCTCATCCAATTGCTCCTTTCATCAGTATCCACCATCTGGAGCTTGTCGATCCTATATACCCTGGTTTGAACTCTCTTGAGAGTTTGGAGCTCTTTACAAAGGCTATGAAAACAGAACCCATGAGCTTCTTGCAGCGCTCGATTTGTTATGATAAAAGGCAGAAGTTTACATTTGCAGTCTCTTTGGGTTATGTTGTTCAAGTGTACCCCTATGTTCTTCTTCCTCGTGAATTGGAGCGATCCGAGCGGACTTACATTGCATATAATAGGATGAGCCAACGAACTGAATTTGATTTTGACACTAAGGATATTCAGAAATCTTTGTGCAAGAAACCTATATTGTTTTTCTTGAAGGATGTTTGGAAGGATGGAAACATAACTAGGGGTTCTTATATACGTGCAAGTGTTCGGGATGACCTAAAAAACAAGGTGTTTTGCTTCAGGTCACCCCCTTTACCTGACATAGACGAGATTCAAGTTTCTGCATCCCCATTAAGCAAACGATGGCATCTGGTTTGTTCTAATATTCCTAACAATATCTCATATCTTGTTTCTACATTTGCATTTGCTAATTATCGTACCACTGATATAGGCACCAAGAAGGTTATGCAGTGCGCTTAAAGGATCTATTAATGGCACTTTGTTTATGTTTGTTCGGCAATGTGGACGGGGGACTTATGGCTCAGCTTCTGATTCTCTATAATGGAAAGCAGAGGCGTATATTTTCTGTTCAGATGATACCTGGAAGATGTAGTTACCATCCTACATTCTTTGAATTGAGTGTTGTGGGGGCTCTTTTTCTGCCTCGAGCACTTGGCAGTAACCAACTGCTTGTTATACTTGGTAGTCGTTGAAGGTAGTTTCTGTATCTTCTGAATAGTGACATTAGAAAATAGTTTTTAATTGTTGATCGTAACAATTGAGATTCGTTTTTGATAATTTATAAGGTGCTTCGAAAATTATGATGGTTTCTCAGGCTAGTACCATTCCCTATTCGACCATTGATGACCTGTAATATATCTAATGTAGGCCTTTTCAGGTTTTCAATCACTGTTTCATCAATTGCAAAAAATTGCAGTCATGTATGGGCTGATTTTTTTAGTACTAAGTTTAAACATAGGTCTCAGACAAATATGAACCATACTTATTACATAAAGAATTGCATCATGCTTGTCCATACCTACTTACTCTTTGAGTTACAAACTAATTTCATGTGCTCTGTATGCTTATCATGGTGTTTTTGATGTTCTTTTTTGCAAGCAAGGCTTCCACACCCATTATTTTTATTTTTGTCTTTTGATATGGATACAAGAGGACCCTTCTATTTTTTTTAGTCTTGACCTAGTTTTCTTGCCTAGTTTTCATGAAGACTTCTATTTTTTTAAGTCTTGATAAAAAAAAAGACACATGAGCTTCTATAATGATTAATTGATGTTCATTTGCCAGTGATACTTTCTTCTTGTCCTGTACCATTCTGTTATTAAAGGATAGAGTTTCTAACTTTGTTCAATCATCAGAGCAGTCAAATCAGTGCTAATATTATTTATGTTGAAACAAAAAGGAATTCAGAAGGATATGCTGATATACAAACAGTTGAAAAATGACAGGGAAAAAGTATGCCTGCTGATTGGAGAGAAATGATTTTTTTTTTGAAAATAAGCTAGCACACAGGCATACGATTCAGAATTAATTGTGGTCTGATGGCTGAGTCGATGAGTGAAAATACCTAGTTGCTTCGCATGATCCAATCCAGTTTTCTACATCTTGCATATATCTTATGAGAAAATAATCATTGACTGACATGGTTGTCTCAACTATTATGTTCCAGTTTTGAGGATCTTTTTGCGGAAAGCTAAGTTGCATTTGCCATTTTAGTTATTTGAAAAAAATAACTGTTGGTGTCTAGTCATAAACTGCCTTGAGCTTCATTTTTCTTCTTCATTTTTATAAAGAATGTTGGAGTGGGATGCTTAGCTTCTGACGGCCTTTTACAGTGTCAGTGTGCTGTGTGCGGTACTCTGTTCCTGGCTAGTAGGTGGTTCTAATGCTTATTTAAGAGTAACTGGCTTACTGGCATATGCAGATTGATATTTTTCATTTTCCTTGCATTGTGCTTTATCTGTAAGCCTTTCTTCAACACTCTGTTCTCTACTTTTATGTCGCCACATGATGTGCTTTAATCAATGCTTTATGCTGTGGTCACAAATGTTCTAACTTTTGAGCAAAGTTTCAGTGTTGTGTTCATTAACTTCAATGGCAAGATTAATCTATCATAGTACATTGCAAAAGTTGCCAGATTGACATGGTGTTCTGAAATTCTTTTGTAGCAGTTTGTTAATAGAAGAATCTACTGAGGAACAAAGCTGAAAAAGAAATACTGGTGGCTTTTTTTTTTTGTGGAATCTTCAAGCTACTTGTGGATGTACGATACTTGTGGATGGAGACTGAGTGAACAGAGTGACACCCTTTGATTACCTTCATTAGTCTGACTGAAACAACTTTCCCCGGCTTCATTCTTTGATACCTCATACTTGTGTACTAACCTTGATGGATTCTCAGTCGAAATGTGAAATCACCAAATCAGGTAAGAACAGCACTCCATTAGCATTGGATTGGAGGGCTGTAACCTTTCCAAATACCTTGTTTAGAATTGTAAATCAGTGTCAACTGTGAAGCGCCATAACCATGAAAGAGATTCCATTCAAATCTTTATTCCTTTCCAGTTCATTCTGAAAGCCGTTATCTGCTATGAAGCCTAAATTTACTTTTGTGTCCATTTTAGTCCTACTCCTTTTGATACCTGCTTTATACTCTCAAAGTCTTACCACAGCTAAACATGTTATCTTTATTGGGGTATGTCTAAAGTTGAGGATTTAAATGGGGCAAATCGACATGTACTTTTTCCAGATCAATTACCTTAAGCTATATGCCATATCCTTTCTGTAGTATCCTTGCTGCTCTCGTGTAAGTCGAATTTCTACAGTGTTTTTCCTTTTCAATTGACTTCCCTGATTTAGTAACGATTCAATCCAGTCTTACTGCTCATTATTCTACGAATCCCCCATATGTACTTATGGTACACTGTTTGCTGCTAAATTAACATCTGAACTACTATGCTGTATCTGTTTGCTGCTAAATTAACATCTGGACTTCTATGCTGTATGGAAGTGATTCATCTTCCTTATCAAAAAGAAAAAATATGTGTATGTTTGTGATGTGCTCTCCACGGTCGGCAAGCCGATATTTAACCTCCTTCTAGTTCTGTTCGTTGTTATTTCCTGAGTATCAACAATCTGTTTCCTCTTTTTTTTTTCCCTGAGGGAGGACTATCGACCATCTTTTACGTGTTGCTAATGGCTCAAGTGGTTGGTGGTTACTTGTGAAGGGCACAAAACATAGTACTTGACTACTACTTCTCAAGTAACAGGTTCGTTCAGATACTGCATCGCTGCTTTTCTGTTTACTCTGCGAATTGCGATCCTCTTATTACAACTTGTCTAGCAACTCTTGTGCTGTGCAAGGGCAACACTACGTACTGCGCTAGTACATGGTCCAATCAGGGCCCAAGCCCTTGGGGCCCATCTTAGCCCATGTAGTTTGAGCTTTGCCATGTGCTCCCTGGTACAGTAATTAGAGTTAACCTAGCACCCTAGTGGGCCTTTTTCTTAATTGTCCATGAGCTTTGGCATCCATTATCGAAATGAGATGAACATAAGAGGATTTGAATAGGTGGGAAGGAGGTTAAACATCTTCCCACTACTTGATCATTGGCCCTATTCTTTCCTTGGTGCATTTGTAAAGTCCAAATATAAATCTTGATGTACTAACAACTATGCTTTCCAACTGTCAACTGTTAGGCGCTGACTTTTGTAGTTTAAGACTGGAGATCAGATTCGGCGTATGGTCGCGTGGGACATTTCATATCCTCGCAAAGCTAGCATAAATGTTCCCTCATGGGTCATCTCTCAACGCATTTTGCATGTTGATTTTGATATTCCATATCTTCGCAAAGCTTATCGGTCACAGCTAAAATTTAAATTTTAAAACTTAAATTTAAAATTGTTTTTAATGTTTTTTCATCGTAGTTTTTTTTTAACATTAGTTTTTATCGCTAAAAATATATATGTAAAAGTTATATATAAAACGATCACACTGAGACAGGTGCTCTCCCTCTAATATCGTCTGTTTTGAATTGTGTGAACCAAAATTCTTTTGTCAGCTTCCAACAAAAAATGTCCTCTTATTTCTTCTTTTTTTAATATAATGAAAGTTTTATTAAACCTAGTCAATTACATCAAGGTGATATAATTTTCTGAGAACACTTTCGGTCTCTGCATAACTAAGATACACACAGCTGAGCACACAAAACCATACTCAAAAAAGAAAAAAGAATAACATGAAGTATTGAGGACAATCAATCTAAAGACTAAATCGCCACCCACGAATAACTCAAGCACAACTTTGATATATAAAACAAACTCAAAGATAACAACCGATTTTCTCTTTTCTTTCTTTCTTTTTTTGGTGTGGCTTTTTTTTTCTTTTTTATGCACCTTTTTGCTCTTTTTTTTCTATTTTTCTATTTTTTAACAGAAACCGACTTAAAGGACTTCAATGCAAGATTATAGGGATTCAAATGTAAATAAAAAAATTACATGGACTCAAATGCAAAAGTGCAAATCAAAAAATGGAATGCTGAAGTGATGTTGATTCCGTTTTTTCAAACAGATCTCGAAACCCGACTTGAAGTGGTCGGTCTTGACTTCGACGGGAAACAAGACTCCGACTCGGCAAGCTGGAAATCACGCACAAAACAGGAAACTGAGACCACCTTTCTCTTATTTCCTTGGGTCTTTTCTTATTGTTGTTGGAATTGATATATGGACCTTAGCCCATATGAAGATTAATTCTTTGAAAATCACAATGGCCCACCTCATGGGATGGCATGCATGTGATGTTTAGTACCACCTTACTTATTCTAGGAGAGGGAGACCTTATAAGGAAGAATGTTCTTCTAGCCACTTGAGACATGTGTGGTGGAGAGAACAAGAGGACACATGTGCACGCTCGCTCACCTCGCCAGGCCAGGTGAGGTGAGGCGAATGGTCCGCAAAATTTGGTATCTCATCCTTGCGCAGATGAGGCTTCTTGTTGCCGTTTTTGTTTTGCTGCAAAATTCGGTTTTGATTTTGGAAACACTCTGAATAATCCGGTGTGTAGAGTGGCGCAGAGTCCGGATAAGTTACGCGCGACTTATCCAGTTCGGTTACATGGAGTGAAAATTGTGTAGACGTCCTAATCACGCATCCTGATATCTCTCTCTATATAAACCGAGCTGCCACCTCCCCACAACATATGCGAAATCAATCTAGGGTTTGTCTCCTCCTCTGTACTATGTTGTCACTCGTAGTCTACTCTGTTCCGCTCGCCGACGTGCACTAGCGATCGGGAGAGCAAGTCTCCGGAACCTTTTGCCTTCGATGTCCTGCACCAGGAGAAAACGGCAATAAGGTTTTTGGCAAGGGCTTCGCGTGACTGCTTGCTGGTTGTCCATCACGGCTCGTCTTCCTTGTCGCTTGGGTGTGTGCGCTGTCGTCAACGCTCGGTACCGCGAGTTCTTCCTGCTGTGCAATTGAACGTCTAAAACCCTCGGTACACGTTTACTATGTCTCGCATATTAGATCTATTCATGTTTTACTGTCTAATTTACATGTGTAGATCATATGATGTGATTATGCTAGTTTACGTGTTCAATGTCATGATTTATTTATGTAATAAATTAAATCAATATGTGGTTATATTTTCAACAATCCAAAACATTATTATAGGCACTGTGATTTTACTATGGCTGGTTTTGCCGAGGCACTGAGACCGGATAAATTCACCGGTGTGCACTTCAAGAGATGGCAGATCAGGGTCACTCTGTGGCTGACGGCTATGAAATGCTTCTGGGTTAGTAATGGCAAACCTGAAGGAGTTCTTGATGCTGAAAAGCAGAAAGAATTCGAGGAGGTCACTACTCTCTTTGTGGGATGTATTCTTAGCGTTCTTGGTGATCGTCTGGTCGATGTGTACATGCACATGACCGACGCTAAGGAGTTGTGGGATGCGTTGAATACCAAATTCGGTGCTATTGATGCTAGCAATGATCTGTACGTCATGGAGCAGTTTCATGACTACAGGATGGTTGACAACCATTCTATAGTTGAGCAGGCTCATGAGATACAAACCATGGCTAAGGAACTCAAACTCATTAAGTGTCTTACCCGATAAATTTGTGGTTGGGTGCATTATTGCGAAACTACCTCCCTCATGAAGAAGTTTCAGTACTGCACTCAAACACAAGAAACAAGAATACTTTGTTGAGGGGTTGATAGCGTCTCTTGATGTTAAGGAGAAATCTTGGGAAAAAGATGTCGTGTCTAAAGGCGATGGTGGACAGTCTAGTGCCAATGTGGTGCACAAGGCCCCAAACAAGCACAAAGGGAAATTCAAACCCAGCAGACCACCAACTTCAAGAAGAAGAACAACAACAACAATAATTCGAACTAGGATGAGAGAACTTGCTTTGTGTGTGGCTTGCCTAGTCATCTGGCCAAGAAGTGTCCACAATGCAAGGGGTTAAAGGCACCTGCAGGGCAGACTTCTAAGTCTGCCAATGTGACAATTGACAACATTGGAGATGAAAGTGGGTACGGTAATTTACCTACTGTTTTTTCAGTTAATTAGTCTGCTAATTAGTGGGTTGATACAGGGGCCAATGTACATGTTTGTGCTGACATCTCGTTGTTTTCTTCTTATCAGGTCGCACAGGATTCCTCCGTCCTAATGGAAAATGGGTCACATGCTTCTGTTCATGGTGTTGGCACGGTAGATCTGAAGTTTACTTCGAAAAAGATAGTGCAGCTGAAAAATGTGCAGCATGCCCTTACTATCAACAAGAATCTCGTTAGTGGCTCCCGTCTATGTAGAGACGGATTTAATTTGGTGTTTGAGTCTAATAAAGTAGTCGTGTCTAAACATGGATATTTTATTGGTAAAGGCTATGAGTGGGGAGGCTTGTTCCCTTTTTCCCTATCTGATTTTTACAATAAGTTTGTGAACCATATATGTGGCAGTATGAATGATGAAGCTAATGTTTGGCACTCACGTTTATGTCATATTAATTTTGGATTGATGTCTCGGCTTTTGAAACGCCCTAAAAATTCAACCGACAAAAATACGAAACCCTAAAATACGAGATTTCAAAAACTTTGGATCAAATTGCATCATGCCAAGTTTAATTGCTCTTTTATTTGAATCTTTATTTGAGGAGTTAAAATTAATCGGAGTTAATTAAGTACAAACCCTAAAAAGGAAAATCGGCTAAATAAATAATTAAATATATAAATTGAAATAAAATTATACAAATAAAAGTTGGGCAAAATTAGTAGTAAAGAAAATATTCTACATAAATGTCATAAATTTAAATGGGTAGTATAAATTCAAATAGGAAATTATATATATATATATATATATATATATATATATATATATAATTATCTACACATATATACATATATATAATGTATATAAATATAAAATGTGGTGATATAAAATTTTTAGGGTGGAATGATACTAATGTTGAACAAAGACCATTTGTGTGAAAATTATAAATTTTGGGCGAATTTCAATTAAGGAAATCAACTCAATTTGCAAATATCGAAAATGTCACTGTTCATCACTCCCTAGGTGTTCGACCGGGGACCCTAGCCATCGCCATCGCCGCTCGGCGCCGCTGCGCCCTCTGTCGCGCCTCGCGCCCTGCGCCCGCGCCGTCACCATCGCCGCTCCCCCCATCTGCAGCCTTGAGACCCACGCCGCTGCTCCCCTCTGTCGCGCGTCGTCGGCACCCGTCCCCTCGCCCTCGCGCCCCGCGCCGCCGCGCGTTGGTCGCATCGCCGCTGCCGCGCGCCTCGCCCTCGCGCCCCACGCCCGCACGCGTCGCATCTCCGCTGCCTCGCTGCCGCCCGTCGCCCCATCGCGTCACCACCCGCGTCGCATCGCCGAGCCGTGTCGCCACCTCACGCCCGCGCACGCCTCTCACCTCGTACACCGCGCCGACCGTCATCACCATCCTCCCCGCCGCCTATAAATTCCCCCCCCCCGGCCTCCCCCTTTCTCCCCGCCCCACTTCCCCTCCTTCTCCCCCCCCAAATTTTCCCCTTCTCCACCCACGCAGCCGCCGCCTTGCTGCTGTCTTGCGCTGCCTCCCGCCGCTGGTAAGTCCCCCTCCCTTCCCCCTTCTTTCCCGTCGGCGCCGCCTGCAGAGAGAGGGAGAGAGGGAGAGGCATAGAAGAGAGAGCCGAGAGAGAGGAGAGGGGCAGGAGAGAGGGAGAGGCAAAAGAGGGAGAGAGCCGAGAGAGGAGGAAGGAGCAGAAAAAAAAGGAAAGGGAAAAAGGAAAAGAGGAGAAAGAAAATGGAAATAAAGAAAATAAAGAAAATAAAAGAAAAGAGGAAATTTAGGAAAATAGAGGGGAAATTATATTTAAGTAGATACATAAATTAAATCGTAGACCATTTTTAGGAATTCCTAGAAAATAAATTGAGATTATTTACTTAATTGGTTATTTATTTAATGGGTTATTTATTTAGCTATTTATTCAGATATTTATTAAGTTACATATATATATATATATATATATATATATATATATATATATATACGTATATATTAATCGGAGGATTAATCGTCAGCTATGTTTGAAAATTCCTATATAATAAATTGCGGTTATCTATTTAATTGGTGATTTATTTAGGTATTTAGTCTGTTAGTTATCTATTCAGTTTTCACTCATTAGTCTATTCATCCACTTAGTTATTCATTGTGGTTAATTAATTATTCATTTATTTATTAGGGTTAATTATTATCGGAACCTAAGTATTAAATATTCGGAGTATTTTATTCGGATTAAAGTATTAGGGTTAATTATTATTAATCGGAATCTAATTTATTCGGAGTCGCGTAAATTAAAATAGGTAAAATACTTTAATGGGCTAACGCAAATATATTAGGACAAAATGCATTAAAATCAAAAATGTGTCTATTTCATAAATAATAGAATCGATAACGAAATTCGACGCTCGCGCTCGATCTTTTCTTTTTATTGGAATTTTATTGGAATTTATTTGAATTCTAATTGAATTCAAATCGATTTCTTTCGCACGAAATCATAGACCCCGAGGGAGTTGCGACTCCAAACAAGGCAGTATCCATGCATAGTGGTCTTCTTGATGTATATGAGAGGCGAGGGCCTACAGTAGGGTCGCCACCGGTAGGACCGCCATGTGTAAACCTAAACTTAATTATAACTTAATGCATATGTATGTTTTCCCTCCCCGGGAGCGCCAGAACTCCTCGCACTGCTAGAAACTCGTAACGCCTAGAGTGCATGAGGATGCAAGTTCATGGAGCGGGTACTGCCAATGTGAGGTTATTGAAATGTTTTGTCATGACGCGTCTCATGTGTTGGGACGAGGCTCATGTGTTGGGTAATCACGGAGTACGGGTAAAGTGTACATCCACTGCAGTGTGAGTAAATCAAATCTATTCGAATAGCCGTGCTCGCGGTTATTGAGCATCGGGACGTGTATTACACTTGGCTAGACTCTAAATTCTTAAACTAATTGAAATGGGATATTGCATAATGATTTTTATGCTGGTGGATCCACTTCTCGGGAAGCGAGAAGGGGTAGACCCCAGAAAACCATGACGACCCAATGACGGAAAGCCATCCTTGGGATCACAATGGATAGTGGACAGAACCGTCATTGATTAATGAACTATGGTATTAAAACTTGATCAGTCTATTAAAACTTGATCAGTCTATGCTAGGTCTTAGGCTTGTAAAAATATTTCCAAAACTTGCTTTACGCAAAAGAACCTGAAGCCACTCCTTGGAATACCCTCTATCATATGCATTATTGTTGTGGTGGCTTGCTGAATACGGTTGGTACTCACTCTTGCAATTTATAACTCAACCAGAAGTCGGAGATAACGCTTTGAAGGATCCCTACGCCTACTACCAAGAGGATGCTGAAGACAATGGCGCTCAGTAGGTCTTAGTTACGGTCGTTGCCTGTGGCAATGGCGTTGCCGCCGCCTTCAATCAGTTGCCTTATCTATTTCTACTTTTGAATGTATTCCGGACCGTTTGGTCCCCTGTTCTAAGACTATTGCCTTCGGGCCTATTGTTGTAATAATTCATACTAAACGCTCGTGTATGCGCACTTGGTATTTCAACTATGAGTTTGTGTGTACTAGACTACTTGATCCAAAGAAATGGTACAGTTTACACGGCAGATTCCTGTTTCGAAAACTGGGGTCCACGGTTTTTCAGTATGTGTTTAATTTCTAAGTTTTTCATTGTCAAAGGTTCTAAATGCCATAGCTGTGTGCAATCAAAACAACCTCGTAAGCCTCACAAGGTTGTCGAGGAGAGAAACTTGGCATCTCTAGAACTCCCACATTCAGATCTTTGTGAAATGAATGGAATGTTGACGAAGGGTGAAAACGATATTTCATGACGTTGATTGATGATGCTACTAGATTTTGCTATGTGTATCTGTTGAAAACGAAAGACGAGGCTCTAGACTATTTTAAAATTTATAAGGCAGAAGTTGAAAACCAACTTGACAGAAAGATAAAAAGACTTTGGTCTAATCATGGTGGAGAGTTTTTCTCAAATGAATTTGACTTATTCTGTAAGGAACATGACATCATACATGAGAGGACGCCTCCCTATTCTCCCGAGTTTAATGAGATTGTCGAAAGGAAGAACCGCATGCTGACTAACTTAGTGAATGCCATGTTAGATACCGTGGGACTACCTAAGGCATGGTGGGGGGAGACATTATTGACCTCGAATCATGTGTTAAATAGAGTTCTTAACAGAAATAAGGACAAAACACCATACGAGATATGGATTGGGAGAAAATCATCGCTTTTTTACTTGCGCACATGGGGGTGTTTGGCGAAAATCAATGTACCAATAACGAAGAAGCGCAAGCTTGGACCTAAGACTGTGGACTGTGTCTTTCTGGGATATGCTCACCACAACATTGCCTATAGATTTTTCATAGTTAAATCTGAGGTACCTGACATGCATGTTGGTACAATTATTGAGTCTCGTGATGCTACCTTCTTTGAGAACTTTTTTTCAATGAAAGATACAAATAGTTCTTCTAGCCAATCTTTTGAAATAATTCTCAGCTCAATCACACCACCAGAACAAATCGAACATACACATGAACTTGTCACTGAGGAGGATGACAGTGAAGCTCCTCGGAGGAGCAAGAGACAAAGGACAGCTAAGTCTTTTGGTGATGATTTCACTGTTTACCTTGTGGATGACATTCCTAAGTCAATTTCAGAAGCATATGCATCTCCTGATGCAGACTACTGGAAGGAGGTTGTCTGTAGTGAAATGGACTCCATTATCACTAATGGGACTTGGGAGGTGACAGAGTGACCCTATGGGTGCAAACCTATGGGGTGCAAGTGGGTGTTCAAGAAGAAGCTTAGGCCTGACGGTATTATTGAAAAGTACAAGGCTCGACTAGTTGCAAAGGGCTATACTCAGAAAGAAGGCGAAGACTTCTTTGACACTTATTCGTCTATTGCTAGATTGATCACAATCTGAGTGCTACTTTCGTTGGCAGCCTCACATAGTCTTCTCGTTCATCAAATGGACATTAAGACAACTTTTTTTTAATGGAGAGCTGGATGAGTAGATTTATATGGATCAGCCTGATGGGTTTGTAGTGAAAGGTCAAGAAGGCAAGGTGTGCAAATTGTTGAAGTCTTTGTATGGTCTGAAACAATCTCCTAAGTAATGGCACGAGAAATTTGATAGAACATTAATATATGCAGGCTTTGCAGTTAATAAGGCAGATAAATGTGTATACTATCGTCATGGTGGGGGTGAGGGAGTTATTCTGTACTTGTATGTTGATGACATACTCAAATTTGGGACAAATCATTTTTATCTAAAATTTTGATATGAAAGATTTGGGAGTAGCTGAAATTATCTTGAACATTAAGCTAATTAGAGATGATAATGGGATTATACTCTTGCAGTCCCATTATGTGGAGAAGATCTTGAGTCGCTTCGGCTACCTTGATAGCAAGCCCTCTCCAACACCTTATGATCCTAACTTGTTGCTTCGCAAGAACAAGAGAATTGCTAGGAATCAATTGGAGTACTCCCAAATCATTGGCTCACTTATGTACCTAGCTAGCGCAACTAGGCCTGACATCTCCTTTGCTGTGAGCAAGTTGAGCCGGTTTACCTCTAACCCGGGAGATGATCACAGTCGTGCGCTTGAGCGAACGATGCGCTATCTAAAAGGTACTATGGACTTGGGGCTTCACTATACCGGGTATCCTGCGGTACTAGACGGATATAGTGATTCTAATTAGATTTTTGATGTTGATGAGATCAAAGCCACTAGTGGATATGTTTTCACACTAGGTGTGGTGCTGTTTTATGGAGGTCTTGCAAACAGACCATTCTGACGAGGTAAACCATGAAAGCAGAGCTTATGGCACTAGATACTGCTACTGTTGAGGTAGAATGACTGCATGATTTACTCATGGATTTGCCTGTGGTTGAAAAACCGGTGCCGACTATTCTTATGAACTGTGACAATCAAATTGTAATTGTCAAGGTGAACAGCTCTAAGGATAACATGAAATCGTCTAGACATGTGAAAAAACGATTAAAGTCTGTCAGGAAATTGAGAAACTCCGGGGTTATAACATTGGATTACATCCAAACAGCTAGAAACCTGGCAGATTCCTTCACGAAGGGACTATCTCGAAGGAGATGGGTATGAGACCCATGTGAGTTATACTATGGTAGTAACCCAACCTATGTGATCGAAGATCCCGTGAACTAGGACCTAGGAAGAACAAGCCATTAGTTAACTTGAGGAGAGTACTTTTCTAAAACCCTCTCTAAGTGAAGATGCATGTACTCTTATGAGTTGTAAGGCAGGTTGGCTATGCCTTAATACGTTCTGTTGGCTTTAATTAGCGAAGATGCTATCCTGCAGAGTATTCTTGAAAGAACGCACCTATGTGAGCTTGACTGTTGGTCGCAATCTATGGAGATTTTAGGTGAATCTTTTCGGAAGCTTACTAAGAGACCAAGGAGTATGACTTGTACGTTCCACCCGAGGGGTAGTCTACTGACGGCCTAGTACCAAATAAGACTCTGAGTGAAACTTGCTTGCACAAGACTTGCAATTCAAGGCGTAGTCCATTGTTCAAATTGTGAGTAAGTGTAGCTTGTAGTTCTAGGTGGATGTTCAACCTTAACCGGTCTCCATCGAACTGCTGGTATATAAACAGTACATTGGAAAAGACAAATCTCTGTGGGATTTTGAGTTTTGATGGGGGGT
This sequence comes from Oryza officinalis, assembly GCA_008326285.1. Lineage (NCBI taxonomy): Eukaryota > Viridiplantae > Streptophyta > Magnoliopsida > Poales > Poaceae > Oryza > Oryza officinalis. Next base: position 34,955,658 of record BDMV01000010.1, on the reverse strand, counting down.
TGTTGGAATTGATATATGGGCCTTAGCCCATATGGAGATTAATTCTTTGGAAAATCACAAAAGCCCACCTCATGGGATGACATGCATGTGATGTTTAGTACCACCTTGCTTATTCTAGGAGAGAGACCTCCTTATAAGGAAGGATGCTCTTCTAGCCACTTGAGGCATGTGTGGTGGAGAGAACAAGAGAAACACATGCGTGCGCTCGCTCGCCTTGGGCCAGGTGGTGCACGTACGCAGCATGCGTGTGAATGGTCCGCAAATTGTGGTTCCTCATCCTTGCACAGATGCGGCTTCTATTTGTAGTTTTTGTTTTGCTGCAAAATTCAGTTTTGTTTTTGGAAACACTCCGAATAATCCGGTGCGTGGAGCGGCGTAGAGTCCAGATAAGTTACGCGCGACTTATCCGATTCGGTTACACGAAGTGGAGATCGTGCATGCGTCCTGATCACGTGCCCTGATATCTCTCTCTATATAAACCAAGCCACTGCCTCCCCACAACATATACGAGATCAATCTAGAGTTTGTCTCCTCCTCTGTATTGCGTCATCGCTCGTAGTCTACTCCGTTCCGCTTGCCGGCGTGCACTGGTGATCGGAAGAGNTTCGGAACCTTTCGCCTTTGATGTCCTGCATCGAGAAAAGGCGGTAATAAGGTTTTTGGGAAGCGCTTCACACGACTGCTTGTCGGTTGTCCACCATGGCTCGTCTTCCTTGTCGCTCGGGTGCTGTGCACTATCGTCAACGCTTGGTACCGCGAGTTCTTCCTGCTGTACAATTGAACGTCTAAAACCCTTGGTACGCGTTTACTATGTCTCGCATATTATATCTATTCATGTTTTACTATCTAGTTTACATGTGTAGATCATATGATGTGATTATGCTAATTTACGTGTTCAACGTCATGATTTATTTATGGAATAAATTAAATCAATATGTGCTTATATTTTCACCAATCGTAACCGAACCAAATTCCAGCCGATCTAATCTATGAAACTCTCATCCCCCTCCACCTTCCTCTCGTGTGCAAAATAGAAGCGCACAAGCACACGACCAAAATCCTAGATGCAACTCCAAAATTGATCGACATAAACTTTTGAAAACTACAAAAATCGAACTCTGGTGACGAGACGATTCCGTTTTCGAAGGTCCCGACGACAACAAAGACACAGCGGCGACGATAGTGGTACTAAACGTGACCAGAACTCGAAACTCTAAATGGACTAGACGCTAAGACCAACAACATGATGCAACGATGCAACACAAAACTCAACAAAGCAAAAACTGAAAAGAACAATGCAATGGCTCAAATATGGCTAAGTAAAGGATGCAATTCTTTTTTATGGCTATTTTTTGGTTATAGGTAGATAAAAACTCACCAAACAACGAAAGCTCTTATACCACTTGATGAACCCTGATCTCCACTTAATAAGCTCAGGGAACTGGTTGGCTCGATCTTTCGGTGAGTTAATGATAATTACGATTTGGGAGAAATGTTGACGACCCGACTATAACCGTACGAGACGTTGTTGTGTTGTGCCTTAGCGATCGATACACTTCTCCGTGGGTTGCTGATCTTGCCGGTACAGATCAACCTTATTCCTGCAAGTAAATTGAAGAAACAAGTAAGAACAAGATAAAAGCAATCTGAATTGCAAATAAAAATTGAATACACACGATAAGTTGGGGTTCCGTAATGAGCAAACCGGCGATTTAACCGATCATGGGATTACACGGCAAAGTAGCGAAGCTAAATTTTAATCTAAACAAAACCCAAGGAACCCTGAAGGGGTACCTAGTTATTTAAAGAAGTGGAAGGACGACCAAGGGGTCCCTAGGATCATGTTCCACCAGGTTAGGGCGCACCCCCACATGGGCCCCACTTGGGCCGATGTCCCAAACGAAATTACAAGCCCATAGACCCATTATAGGTGACGTAACACTTTATTTTTTGATTGCGACCGACTGAGATGAAATTTAGTGATGAGACTGGATCCATTGGAAAGAGGACTTCGAGAGCTTTCCATCAAATACTCATGAGTCCAAAACGGAGATCGTATGCATATTTGGCGGTCATTTGAAGTCAGCGCTGTAGCAGGTGACCGAATTGGATTCCAGAACTTCTGCGGCTCAATATCAATGTCTTCTAGTTATCCTATGATGTAAGTAACGGTTATATCAATGGTAGTCATGGTCACATCATTCTTCCCTTATTCATGGAAAACCGTCCTCGGTTTTTTCATATGGCGCTCTTCCCGTAGTACATTTAAAACAATCTGTTTCTTCCAATCAAAAACTCAAAATAGTATGATTAGCACTAATATAACTCTTCAGCTTGCAACATTCATCGATGGCTATAGGTAGTTCGAAAACTTAATATATGTAAACTTTGTGCATCAAATATACTCATTTATCATTATATTTTTCAAAGATATGAATTATAGTATTAGTTGAACATGACAAATCAATAGCAAATAATAAGAGTTCTGGTCTCTATAGGTGAAGTATAGCAGTTTTACCAACTAGTCTGGCTGACACTGTATATTTTTCCTGATCATGCATTTACGTGATATAGGCCCATATTAACTGTTACTCATTACTGTTGCGAGCAAAACCTAATTTCAGATCAAGGACCACACGAGTGTCTCTGACTTTCAGATTCAGTGTGAAAAATTCCTTGTATTTATTCCGTGGACTCGCAGGCTGTCGCTTTGTCTTTTGGTGTTCATCCAGCCCATGTTTTGTCAACTCTCTACCTAACTTGCTTCCTCAATCTTTTCCTACCCTCTTTCTACTGTGTTTTGCCCCAGTAGGTAACCAATTCCAATGTAAAAAAAAAAAAGAGAAATGCCTTCAGTTGCGTGCAGCCAGGGTAGTATCGTTGTGTGGTTAAAATTTGGTTTGACATCTCTGACTCTGACCAGCAACAACATCAATCTTTGCTCCTAACGAATTCTAATGAAATGGTTCAATTATTACCAGGATTTAAGAAAAACCTACATGCATGATCTAAGCTCTAGAAAGGAGTCCTTTGCCTTCTACTAATTCATTTCTATTTTTTTTTCTGCGAAATGCGATCCATTCCATCTCATCCCAACATTTTGCCACCGATATACTAACAGTATAGTGGGAATTGGGAAAGGTGAGACCAACTGTGCAGTAAGCGAGCAGTTCGGTTGCACGCTATATAAAACATGTTTTGCGTGAAGACTAGGCGGTTGGAACCAACATCATACCGCTGGCAGCGTGTGTGTGTGAGATGAACAAAGAGACGATGCGTGCCGCAAAGGAAAAGCGCATGCAAATTGCCCTCGTTTTCGCGTCATCCCGTCCGGTGCATGGCTGGCACGCGCCGCCGTAAGCAAGGGAGTCGCCGAGCTGCGGTGGCACGTGGACCTATTCCAAACAACTTCACCGTCCTGCTCTACAGTTTATCAACCATAATCAAAATTTAAATTTTTCAGACTTAATTTAAGGGTTTGTTTTTTATTTCTTGACCGTGGTTTATTTTTTAGTTTAGAGTTTTTTAAGTTGTTAAATATATATATATATATATATATATTACTTATAAATTATTTTGTAGCATATAATAAACGTTACGGCCTATAATTCGTTGCAGACGGAACGATGGGACTGAAAATGTTTCTCAATAACTGAACCAGCCGCTTGTCACTTTGATCGTTCGTTCACAGATCACAGGATAAGTTGACTAAGTTCAGAAAACCGACTGCAAAATTTCTCCCATGGCACGAGCTCTCTACCTCTCTGCCCCCAATTTGGCGTAGAAAAGAGGTCAAAATTACGTAGAAAGCTCTTGCTCATAAGTGAGGTTTGAGCTTAACCAAATGTCGTCGAAACGTAGTCCAAGTGTTCAACTCTCCAAGACCTCGATAATGCTCTGTGTTAAGAGGCCAAAATTACACGTCAGATGAGCTGCCTGTGGCCGTGTCCGTGTGCAACTCTGTTGCTTCTCCCATCGGGTAAAAACCCAATTATTGATCTTGTGTGCTCATCAGAAGATGTCATCTGACTATCTGTACTCTCTGCAATTCATCCAGTTTCTGCTGCCTTTTTTCCATCTCCCAACTAATTGCCGTGTACTTACACGCTGATGCCATTTATTTCCTCAGCTTCATCCACCTCTCACTGACCCATTACGTACATCAATCATCAGATCACACAGAGATATACTCCTCCAGAATGGCAGGGTGCTACAGTACGTGTAATTTCAGAAACACGGATTCAGCGGAGTGGTTTAGCCAATAATTGTGCAGAGTTTGCTTGCGTGTAATGCAAACCAATCCAAAATGTGCATCAGAAGCTTGGAGTTAAAACTACCTACCCATCTTCACCTAATCCCCATCTTTATTTTACGAGTTCTTCTGTACTTCTACTACCACTTAATTACCACGAGTCATTTTATTCGTTACCAGTAGCAATCACCTACATCTCATCCGCTGTTCATCTTTGACTCCTGAAAGCAGAAAACCATATACATATTCCTCCTATTCAGAGACCAGCACTGGAAGCAGTAAATTGACTGAATTCCTCACTCCAGATTACGTGAAGAACTGAGACATTTCACGCGGATGAGGCAGTGGATTTCTCCCGGTACTGATTCTATCTCTGAACCGTACTACTGCAAACCTGCAGAGCCGTGTCTGAATTCTGACACTGACGAGGTTGCAGATATCTGAATTTTTTTTTTGTGCTGAAAGCTGCGGCCACTACGGACACTGATGGTTACGTGTGGCCGCCGGCGCCGAAGCTGAATATATGCAGATGTGGCCGTGCCCTTACTAATGGCACTTTAATAACCAGCCGCACTGTTAGAAAGAAGCAAGCAGGACAGTGCTGGCTCTAACTCTAACTAACCGAATTAACTTCACATGTGACTTTGCACTACCGTATCTTATCTTCCATGAAAGTTTTTGCAAGAGTAGTTTGAGTGCTGGACAATTAAGCCTTTCAGAAGATCAGATGCTGCATGTCAAATATGGTAACATGGTGTCCATCTCCGTACAATTTTTCCATGCAGAAAAAAAATAAAAATAAGAATGAAAGAAAGGAACCTTGCGTGCATAGGGATCAAACATTGGTGCATGCTGACCTGAGATGGATCATGTAGATGTAGCTAGCAATGGACAGGTAAAATTTTGCCATCACAGTGTTGATGCTTGATCTGATCTGATCCGATCCGCTTCTCCACAATGGACCAGCCGTTTGCATGGACGCGTCTCTGTAACCAGGTGCCAGCCAAGTCACTACTAAATAAGAGTCAGCATCTGTAATTCCTCTCCCTGATCTGTCCCTCCCTGTGGCCTGCGTGCGTCTTTCCATCCCCTTCATCACCTCTTTGTCTCGCCTCCAGACTCCATTTTTTTCAGCTACTTCATTCCCAGTTATTGTTACGGGTTACTCATTTCACGTCTCTAAAAACTCATCTTCTTAAAGAAAAGAAAAGAACATTTTTTAATTGTTTCTATCGCTTGTTCTAAGTTATCCATTATTAAAATATTTAATTTATATTTATAATCATATAGATAATTCGTTATAATAATTTGCTCGATAATCTGTTTTAGTATTGACCGTGAGAATGGAAGAAATCACAACGTATAATTGTATAGATTGATTCACGATTGTTGACGTGTGCCATTCATTTCACGTCTCTAAATTTTTTTAAAAAAAACAACATTTCTTTTACCGTACAACATTATTTATTCTAAATTAATAGTTATTAAAATATTTAATTATTTATTATAATAAATCGGTCGATAATCTGTTTTAAACGGGCCATGACAACGGCAGAAAGCAGTCGGCCGAGCTCGGCGCGGCGTCCCTTTGTCGTGCATGCCTGCAACCTGACGGGGAACGGAAACGCCGAGCACTTCCGCGGTGTGGAAGGAAGCCGCGTGCGACTTGGCGAGGGGAGAGCCACATGTGTGTGTGGGGAGACAGTAAAGCAAAGCTGGACATTAAGAGTGCTGACACTGCTGTGCTTGACACTTTGACAGTGAAATCCCTTGAGTTTAGTTTTTTGCTCGTCTTCCGGTGGCATCATTGCTGGGAGCTCAAAAAGGAGGGAGGGGGATGTGACTGCGACCCTGGCTACACTACACCTTGGTTAACCTTATAAACTTTATTAACTTATTTTGTTTAGATTTAACCATGGTTGCAAAAATTAGGGGCGTTTCCTTTTCCTCTGGCAAGCGTGTGTGAGGAACTTTTTTTTTTTTGGTTTAACCATGGTTGCGAAAATTGGATGTGTTCCTTTTCCACCGGCAAGTCGTGTGTGCAGAATCTTTTTTATTTAGGTTTAACTATAGTTCCGAAAATTGGAGGTGTTTCCTTTCCCACTGGCAAACGTGCATGCGAGATCTTATGACCGTGATAGTTTGATATCATAACGTTTGGGCGGATTCTTGTGCTTCTGACTTGCGAGCTCATTTTTGGATTCGTCCTCAATTCATCGAGGAGGATTAACTAAAACATATACTAATTTTTAATACGATTTAACCACGGTTTTTAAAAATTGGAGTTTTACTTTTCGGCCAGCAGACATACGAGTGATATCTCTTAACTATGATACCATACTACGAGTATTTTCTGGGATGCTTCTTGTAAACGATGGAATTACTTCCTATTTGCGAGCTCAGTTTCGGCTTTTTGTCCTCGATTCATCCAGAAGGATCAACGGGACCACACGCTTAGTTTTTCAAATAGTGAAGTACAATTTGCTATAGTCTTCCTCACCAAGCAGGATACATGTACAGAGATTCAAAAAAAAAAAGAAGAAGAGCAGCATGCACAGGTAGTGCAAGTCTAAAATGTACTGAATTCTAACAGGACAGAGTGACAAGGAGAGGGAATGGCTTGAAATGGAAATGAAAAGGCCAGGTCGAATTGGCAAGCACACCGGCCAGAAAACCTAGTCAAAACGTCATTGAAAAAAAGAAAAAAAACAGAGGCGTTCAACCTGTTCATGCTCGAGCCGTTCATTCACCTTTCACAGCGGTCGCTAGCTGACGGCATGTCGGCTCGCTTGTGTTACTACTTGATTAATTGACAGCTGCATGCCACGAAACCCAATTACAATTAGCAGTGGTATTTTTTTCAGATAAGGATAATTAGAAGTAGTAGTAAAAGACCAATTCTTTCTTTGTTAATTACGCGTATCAATGGATGACCTTTTCCATGTGCAGCAGCAGCAGTGATATGATCACTGTCAATTTATGGGCCGGGTTGAGCAGTACATTTGACTTCAAAAGATGGCAGGCCATTTAATCAATCACCTGTTCTAACAACCTTTAATTAGCCGTGTTTGGCTTAATTTCACCGTTATTTCTAGAATGGATTTCGTGTCCGGTTGTTGATACGGCGCACGAGTTTGAACAGTGACATGAGAGTTGAAGTACTGCTGGTGGTAAATGCTACCAATATTAGTCCAACGTGACCAATTCAATTACTTCTCTAGTTTCTACACTTTTGCGCCTTTGGTCAAAGCAGTAATACTTCTGGATGTACACACCATAAGGTATCGTTCTCAGTGTTCGAGTATATTCTTTAGATAGCACTTTTAAGAAAAAAAAAACTTCCTCCGATTTCATAATTTTTAACATTTTGAACAATGATATGGTTTTCAAAAAATATCTTTATTATATTTTTTTATTATAATATATAATAAATTAATACATTTTTGTTTTTATTATAGTATTTTGTGAGACAAATCTATATATATATATATGTTGCTCTAGTGTCTTTTTAAGTTATTGATAGTCACAATTATAAAGTTTATCCTTAATATTATCCAAAACGTCAAGAATTATAAAAATGAGGGAGTAAGCTTTTCTAATCACAAATAATTGGTTCTTTAAACCTCAACATACTATTAAAATATCTATAAATTTCAAGCACTAATTTCCGTTGTTAAATGTCATCCAAAAATACCCTTAAAAATGTCATCCAAGAAATAAAAATTGGTGTACCACGAGACTAGTTTTGATATGAAATATTTGTGAACACAATTTTGATAGGAAATACATCTAATATGACTATTTGTTGGGTATAAATGGATAGCCCACCATTCATCATTGATTTAAGTTTTTAATAAAGCTAGAAACGGTTTTTTTTCTTTTGCATTGTATTTCATACAAGAAAAAGGTTTTTCAACAAAAAATTATAACAAGGTGGCAAACTAGGAGAGTACTCCATAATATCTCACATCGAAAACATCAAGAGGTATCATGAGGAAAAACGTGATGGGTATGCATGGCAGGCATGCACACCTCAACTGGCACGCCGCAACACATCCGGTCACATATCATCAGACACCACAGACACATCACCACATGATCCAAACAATGCCTAGCCAGGTGATCAGGAGACTGAAGGACGTTGCCGGTTTTTACATGCTATGCTCGTTGCAATGCACACTTCGCAAGTCTTGAGATCATTTTCTTATATAAAAAAATGGTGAAAAGTGGCACATTATGGGGTTAGGATTTTAATGGGTGATGATGAATGGCTCGACTTCTCTCGTTTGGTTGAACTTTTGGATAAGTTTTTTTTTTTCGAGAAAAGCTTTGGATGAACTTATTGTTGTATACAACTTATATTTCATTCATCCCATAAAATATAAATCTAAGATATGATGTGACATATTTTAGTATAATGAATTTAAACGTTATCTTAGGTTAATTTATTTTTATGAAACGGAGAGGGTAATTAGTAAATAATATCAGTAAACACACTAGTCAAATTTACGATATATCGGACTAAAAATGCAGAACAAAACATCAACTTTGTTTTTTAGCATGGGTGCGATGGATGAAAATGATACAACGTTAGAAAACCGGGAGTAGAACTGTTGCTAACAAGTGGACAGCGTACGGACGAAATTGTCAGCAGTGGTCAAATTAACCAGTTACTGTAGCTAGCCGTCAAACCACCCCCAAATTTGACCGCCGAAAAATCTCACCATCCCTCTGACCAGCATGCACGTAAATACGTGCACACACCATCCCCGAAACACATCCAAAAGCCGACCTTTTCATCCATCGAAATGAATAGCGATCGGTCAGATGAGACGCATTAAGGCCGGTCTCAATGAAGTTTCATGAAGGGTTTCATACACATTAAATAGAATGTCACGTCAGTTTTTTGCATGAAACTAGTAGGAGAGAGAAGGGAAAAGTTTCATCCCCATGAAACCTTTGAGCGTTGTTTTCAAGACATTGGAAACTGGATGAAACCCTCATTGAGAGTGTTTTTTCGTTTCATGACGTACATGCACTTCTCTGATTGGGTGAAAGAGGAAAGAGAGAGTTAATAGTGAGGCTAAAATAACAAGTGAAACCGTGCAATGAAACTATGCACTGAGAATAGAAGTCAGTTTCATTTTAAGTTTCGTATCTTGGAAACCGAGAGGTGAAACATTGCATTGAGACTGGCCTAAGTAGCGTTTTTCTTATCATCGGTTACCGTGGTATAAGTATACCAGGCATACTACTAAGGTGGTGTTTAAATGTCCTGAAGATAAAGATAAAATGAAAATTAAGTGTTTCACGTAAAACGAGGTGGTATTAACGTGTGATTAATTGAGTTTTAATTATTACAAACTTGAAAAATAAATTTATTTAATATTTTAGAACAACTTTCATATAGAAATTTTTTGCACGAAACGTACCGTTTAGCAGTTTGAAAAGCGTACCACGAATATTTTATCTTTTATCCTGTTTCGTAGAGTATCCGAACGTAGCCTAAGTTACAGTAACTTAACGAAGTATAATTTTTTGGGTAAATTTTATATCGTTTTTATACTATTTACTGTTATCGTGTTTATCTTTAGGTACGGTAAGGATTTACAATCTTGGTGAAAATCAATCTGGATTTCATGTAATCCAGACTTCTCCATTCAGGTCGAAAATCACAACCACTTGTTTTTCAATCAAGTTTAAAAAAATACAAATTGAATTTTAAGTTTTCGACAAGATTTATTCAGATTTCATCGTTTTTTTTTCTAGTTCTATCAATGGTTTTCACAAAATCCAAAGATACACCTCGTAAGCGGTTTTTATCCGATATCAGGATCGTGAACCCTGTTCCCTCTCCCCCGATTGTGTCCGGTAAGGCAAACCCTGTGGCTGAGCGCAAGCCTGGAAGAAAAAACACCGAGCCATCCCCGCATCCGCGCGCGAAGTGGGAGCAGCCGCGGCCGCCCGCCCGCGCGCGTGTGCCGCATGGGCAAATTTTTCTTCTCATCCGCACGCACGCACGCACGCGCGCGGCGTGCGTGTGGTTGCGTCGCGGGAGACGGCGCCCGATCGATCGATCGAACGAACCCACGCGCCGCGTGAGCCCTCGCACGCAACAGCGTCGTCCCCGCGCTCGCGGAGAGTTCGTGCCGGCCGTTTTTATTATCCATTTTACCCGACATAGGCTTCGCTCGTCAGGCGGCTTGGAAAAGGCGAGAAATCACGCTGCAACTTGCGGGATATGCATGCATGCATGCGTATCGATCCGGTCAAAACTCAACGGGGACTTTCAAGGGTGGACTACTTGGTTAATTCATCACATCGAGCAATCTCGGTCAGCCGGCCTCTCCCAGTTGATTTCGCAGGGGTCGTACTCAGCCTTTTTTTTCTTTCAACTCTAAAATGCACCACTCGTGTGAATTGAAATGACACACGAGATCGATATATCGATCGATATCTTGTTGCCAGAAGTTAACGAGATAATACGTACGCCGGCTAGAAACATGTTGGGAATCTCAATATCTGATGATATATTGATATCTCATCATCCGGTGCTAGCTGCACGTTGCTTGTGTCGGTCTGATTCACGACTACTCGTTGCAAACTCAAACTACGGGAGTCAAAAAAGTTTCGTTGCGAAAGTGAGCAGATGCAGCACCACATCTGTGTACTCCAGTTGCTTGCTCAGTAAAAACATCTCTCTTTCTTTGACGGGAAAGCAACTAAGCAAGCACAAACATCTCTCACTCTCACGGGCATTGGGATGCACGCGCAGTAGACCAAGCAGCGACCCGATCGACTCTGCAGGTTTTGTACTAGTAGCCTGTAGACAGCAACGTATAGTACGACGTATGTTGCCATTTGTAATACACTAAGCTGCCCACCGCGCATATTATTCCCCGGACAAGTTGCTACTTAACAAAATGACAGGGAAGGAATAACACACTTTTGTGTATGGTCTCATACATATGTACACAAGGGTGTTCCTGTTCACGGAACAAAGATATCGTACTGCCGCTCCTGCGGCAACCCTGTCGTGCGGTGGCGCTCGACTAACCAATCCCCAACCGAATAGAATTTGTGATTAATTTTCGGTGTCCCTCTCCTCTGGTTTGATGTGAAATCCTCTGTCACGTTGCCAATTGGAAGAGGTAGCTGTAGCCGAAGTCCCCCGAGGCGGTTTGTTGGTGTGGTTGGTCGATGCGTGCGGCCGCGTTCTAGTGCGGATGCTGTCACGGGATAGATAAATGAGTACCGGCTACTTCTTTCGTATCAAAATATTGCTAATTAGTTTTTAATATAATATTTTTAATTTAATAAATTTAAATAATAAATCTGTTTACGTTTATTCGGTTAGGATGTGTTTTATTAAGGATTAGACTAGGATGTGTTTTATTAAGGATTGGTTAAAAATATTTTGGGACATAGGAAAGGCCGGCTTTTGGAGGTGCGAGATGCGTGCGCCGCCGGATGAAAGCTAGAATTTGTGGCGTGGTGTGGTGTGGGTGGTCGGAGGGAAAGCTGCAAAAGCCGGCAGGGGCACTGCGGGCGGACTGACTAGCATAGCTCTGCGTGGACGGGGATGGACGTGGTACGTCATGCTGCTGGCCAGACCTGCGGCTTGATGGGCCACTAGTACTAGCAGCGCTCGTACTAGCTCCTGGGGAGAGTAGCTAAGCCAGATAGTGGGTAATCAGTGGAAGTGCTGGACCCTGGCCATTCCAAATAAGCAGATTCGGTTAACTAATTGTCTTTTTTTTTAAAAAAAATATGTATATGATCGGTTCTTAAATTCGAAATAGGGTATTGGGTCTATTTGAAAGAGTTTTTAGCAGCTAGAGTTTCCCACAGAATCAACAGCTCTTCGAATAGTTCAAATTATTATCTAGATTGTGAGAATCCGTAGAATAAGCTAGAAAAACTAGCTTCTCCATATTCTTAGAAGTAAGCTACCAATAGGACCGATCATCTAGATTTATGCACTTGTAAATCATAAGGACTCTAATCTTGGTTTAATCTATCATGATATGTATAAAATGCAAATGACGTAGCTCGGGTGCTGACGTGGCCGTCCACAATAAGAAAATTTTGTATTTACACCCATTCGCTACAATATGTCCCAAAACCGACTTTCATCACTCTCAAATTGACTCCTAACACGCATGTGGGAGAGGCGGCAAAGAGATGACGATTAGAGCGGCAGCTATTGTCGAAGATAGGAGGTCCCCGAAAACTGAGATAAGATGGCACCATAGTGAGATGGTGATCCCACGAGCCCTGCACACGTGATTGTCGCCGTGAAGGCAAACAATGGAACATCATATTGCATGAGGATCACGACGAAAATAACACCACACTGAACTTACAATATCAACCCTCTCCATGTGGTGCAGTTTATCTCGGTTCCAGAGATCTTCAACCAGTGACAATCACAACTATCCTAGTCATCGTTTCTTCGCCTCCTCTCCCAATGGCGTGGTGGGAGTTGATTTGGGAGGGGCATATTGTAGTGGAGGAGCCTAAATGCAAAATTTTCGTCATCGAGGATGGCCAAATTAGTTCCTAAGTTGTGTCATCTACACTTCGACATCAAGTGATACATTAAATCAATATAGAGATATAGATGTGTATTTTACAAATTCATAAATGTAGACAATACTCTAATCCAAGTTTAAGAACTAGCCATGTACTTTACTCTTAGAAAAAAATAGCTACTCCAATTTTTTTAAATATAAGCATTTTTGACGGTTAATATAGATATTATATTTTGGAACGTACGTACGGAGTACGTGATAGAAATGTGATAGCAAGGGAGCAATAAGTGTCCATGTCTGTGCAACATGCAGACGAGCTTCGGTAGAAAAATAATAATAATAAAATTTACCAAAAATTCGCATGAAATGTCAAAAAACTTATTGGGCTCCCATAAATAATTAATTGCTTCGAGACGTGTATAAAGACAAAATGGAAGATATCTGGTAGAAGGAACGAAACAAATAAAAGTATTTAGAAATTCCACAAATTTATTATCTGAATATAAAATCTGCTTCAGTTTTTGTTCGAATTGTCTACCGAACTTTCGGTTTAATCGCCTCCTACTGCACAATAAATAAACTTGATGCCCTCATCGATCATGAGCCGTCCAATTTTGGATACTCTAGCTCAGTTTATCAAACGTGTCGAAGCCTCGAAGGAGCACAGCAGTACAGTAATATACTGTACAAGTGAATAAGCTAAACGAGGGGGAATAATTTGATTGTGATTTAGCATGCTTAGTTGAATTGACCACACGTTGCAACTTAACGCACACGTATACCATCTATCTTTGCTGCGCTTTCTTTAAAGCAAACCAAAATAAATTAATTAGAAAACGACGAGACTGAATAAAGTAAAATTTATGAAAACAAATCACCATGCATGAAAAAAAAAATTAAAAATGAAAGATAATATGGGATGATAGAGCAGATTAAATAGAAAAAAAACAGAACATCAGAATATGGGATGATGCAAGATGGGGTGGTGATTTAATCTAATGAATTTGACGTGATTTATTTTATTTTCATGCAAAATATTCCTGTTATTAGTTATTACTAACCAAGATCCAATCTAAGAAGACTTTTCATCTAAAGGTTACTGCCATCATTCACGATCTCTTGGATCTGATCAAGTTGAGTTATAAAGGTAAACCGTCGTTATGAAAGTGCATATAGCCTAGTGGTTATAGTGACCTGAATAGCATCCAAAATTCGAAGTTCAAATTTGTATAGAAACGAATTTCAGATTATGTTGTTTAAGGGCCTAAGTTTTCAATTTTAAAAAAACTATATATACTGGTTAGATATAGTGGCTGGGTAAAGAATATCCTTCTTAACAAATGTAAACGGCCATTGGCGTGCATGCATCCCATCAGAAAGTGACGCTGCATCACACCTAAGTGGATGAGTTAAAAAGAGGGTGAAGCAACTGAAAAAATACCCAATTTAAGTCACACAGTTGTGGATTAACACGCCGCTAATATGGTCAGGAAAGTTAGGCATCAACTTGCAAATATGTGGGGCCCGGGTTTGATTAATGAAAATGTGATTAGACGGTGATATGAGAGTTTTGAGCAACTAAATTTATCTAAGCATGCATCCTACCACTTTTTTTTCTTGCTACATAAAGCATAGAATACATGATAGTATATATTATGGTATCAGGATAGAGTATAGACCGAACTATATATTTTGGTATGTAATGTGAGTTTCATATATAGTTACGTAGGAGTTCTACGAGTTCAACCCAGATAGGTTAAGAAAACGTCAATTTTGTTTGACCCAACATAAGGTGATTTTGACGGCACGTGTCTACATGATGTTGGTAGTTTAATGAAAAATGACCTAGCTTAATTACAACCACCACCAGTTTGAGAGAAAAATCTTATCCATAATAAGGAGCAAAAGTATCCCATTTGAACACATATTATCAACCAATTACTCTCTTATTTTAAATTGATTGTCGTTCTAACTTTGTTGTAAGTCAAATATTTCAAACTTTGACTTTCAATTTCTAAAAAAAATATATAGTTTAATATCATAGATTTATGGTTTTACATTTTTCATGAGAAATACTTTCATAATAGACTATTCATATGATGTTAAACTACATAAATATTTAGAAATTAATGGTTAAAGTTAAAAATGTTTAACTTAGGACAAAACTAAAAAGCTAACCATTATAAAATGGCACAATGTTCTATCTTTTTCTATTTACATTGAAGATGCAAAAATAAGTGCGCTCCTTTATTAATTAACACACATACAAAGGATTGAGTCATGCACCAAAAGCTCCACCATATATATCAGAGGTGCTTCATCATTAACCGACCTATATATAGATGGGTTATACCAAGTTTTATATATGAAAAATTCTATATTATAGATGTGTGCCCCTCTTTTTCTTTCAAGAGCTACACTGCAAACTCGTCTTGCAAGTCAACGATTCTAGCAATATTATTTTATGGTGAAATTAGGAGAATTGTCCAAGTTTATTGTGAAGAAGGGAAAATTGTCACATTGACCAGCAGTAGTTAAAAGTAAAAAAGAAAAAAATCATGGTATAATGCTTATATACAAGTTACATAAAAGTTACTCCCTTTGTCCTGAAATGTATGACATCGTTGACTTTTTATATAATATTTGACAATTCATCTTATTAAAATATATAAATATTATTTATTTTGTTGTGACTTGTTTTATCATGAAAGAAAGTATAATATTAACTTATATTTTTACATATTTATTCTTAATTTTTGAATAAGACAAATAGTTAAATGTTATATAAAAAGTCAACGGCGTCATATATTTTATTACGGATGTATTATAATTTAATTATAGTATAGTTATGATCTAATTATACTATAATTGTACTATAGTTATATTTGAAAGTTTTTCACTCAACAAAATTACCACGGTTTTTGAATAGTCCCTAATAAAACTATTGCACGTAATCTTTTGTATTAGTGCAAAATCAATATACAAAAGTACAACCCAATGACCCTTACTTATATGGATGTGTTACTTTATAGCCAAGTAATTACACATATATCTTCGATCTATTAGAATCATATATACTAGATCGTTGAATTATAATTTATTACCACGTCTACGATGAATAATTGCTGAACCCTCCAGCGGCTAAAGGTCCAACAAGGAGTTGGAGGTTGGAACAGCCTGTCACAACAGGTTTTTTGTACGCAGTTGTTACCAACTTCAACGCCGACGACGACGTCGTGTGGCCAATCTTCACCTGTCACCGCTGGCTCCTGATGGCCGGCGACGACGGCGATGAGAGCCAAAGTAAACATCATCAAGAAAACCCTAATTAACATGCTAAGAGGCTATGAAGCACTAGCTGGGTATTTTTTATTTGTGTAAGATAGGATTAGAGTTGGTAGTTTAGTTAATTAAAGGGGTGATTTGGGGATGGATGGATTGTGCTTTTACATCCCTCAAGGCATCATCAATCATTATCCTTCCTCCGGCTCCCGGCAGATGATGGGGGATCATGTGCCACCTGGAGGGGAAGATTCCTCTTCCTCTCACCCTTAACTTCAGCATTTTTCTTAGCCTTAGGGGTGGTGGTGCTAGTGCTACACGCACTTGATACGGTACCAGGATAAATAACACGCAATGCATAAGCATCATATCCACCATAAAAGGCAGAAAATCAACCTCCTTTTTCTCTCTATATATACGCCGTGCAATATTTTACCGCGCATTCATCTATATACGGTAGATAGGATGTGTGCGTAAAATTACTTCATTATGCATTCATGTAGGTAGGTAAAGTTAGTACCACGTCTAATTAATTATGTGCTTGTTTTTCATAAATAACTAAGGTGTCAAAAATGAAGAGCCATGATCCAAGGTGCACATAAAAGGATAAGTGCTTTCCTGTTGATATTGCACCGTGCATTATCAGGCGCAAACGTTCGACTACAAAAACTTCTCCTTAAAGATAGTTTTGGTCTTACTGTCAACAGTTAGCTAGAGTTACATCATAAATGTATTCATACACAAACCAATGGTCAAACCAGAAGAGCCTCTCATGGTTTCCATTATGTACATAACAACGGCTTTCATTTATTTGTTGTGTGAAGTGATACACTGACAATGAAATTCAACTACAAAAGAATGATGAAATCAATGACATTTTTACCAAAACAACTCAAACTTTTAGCCGTATAGTAGAATTAAATATTTATATATATAGTCGTGTAAATTCCTACATTGTGAATTAAGGAAAGGTAATGAAATGTTGTCAGTCAAATTCCTACTACATCGGTTTATGGAGATATATATTTTTCTTTGACGGACAATATGGAGATATAGATTGATAGCATAAAACCAAAAATGCCGCTTAAAGACATGACGTAGAGGTACCTACATTTGTACACATTATTTAATGGGTGCTACACCATTCACCATCTATATATTTTATTATATATGAATGCATGATATACTACATGATGCATGCATTTGCAAGAAAATGCACATTGAAAGTATGGGCAACTCTTACTTCCTAACTATACAGGCACATCCCTATTTATCACGAATAGAGTAGATACATGCATAAATAAATACAGTGAGATCACAGGAGTTACTCGAACTCTGGTTTCAACGGGAGCGTGGAAAAATCATTTCCCAATTCTTATACCTACTTGTTCATTTACACATGCTCAATCTTTATTAGAATTTCTAACTGTTGAGGCTAATGTATAAAATACCAGTAAACAATATAGAGTGATGCACTATTGTGACCATAGCAATGCTCAAATTCAACTCCCTTCGGGCCCAATTCTAAAATTAATCTTCCATGTGAAACGAAATGCCAATCCCCGTCTTGCCCATACATTAACTTAAGCCGGGGCATAATAATTGGGGTGGTTAACTTAATTTAATCACCAAGATTTTTTGCCTAATCATTAAAAAAAGGGCCACATGGCCATTTATTACCTGGAAAGGGAGGGATTAACCCACAACATGCCAATGCATGGCCATTTTTATACTCCTCTGCCCCTGACCCAAGGCACGCGGATACCACCACGCGGCTGACATGACACGTGGGCCCACGCACCTGTGGGTCCCATACGTCAGTCGAGTACGCGTGTGGGACACCTGGTCGGTTTGGGTCGGGGAGTGGGGGGTGGAGGGGTCCGCGTTAATCGCCGGGCACGTTCTGCACCTCTTTCGCTCTCCGGAAGGGCCCACATTACAGCTGTTATAATGTGGTCTTGTCTGCCTCCTCCTCTCACTCCTACTACTCCTCCTTTTATTATTTTTTTTGTTTTTCTCCAATTCTCCTAACTAATTTTGTTCTCACATGTAAACTTTTTTTTGGTTTTTGGGGATTTAATTTTGCCTTTGTAATGATTTTTTTGGCTGTTGCTGCTGCTGCTGCAAAGTAAAACCAATCTTGGTGTAATTGTGTTTTTGCTGCCCCTTGGATCCTCCAATGGTCCTTGGTTTAGTACTGGTCATCAGTGCAAACAATTGCTTCTAACTCAGATGAATTTTATTTTTCATCTCAAAGAAAAAGTATTGATGAGAGTAGAAAAGGGCGAGGTAAAAATAAAAAAGGTAATTTGGAGCATAATTTATGACTAAATATCCAGTGTGAAAAATACTACTCCGTAGCTTAGTACAGTAAGATCATGAATCACAGAATCCAATATATTCCCCCATGGGGATTGAGGTAGAGGAGTTTTTGTAGAGGTATTTGTGCTCCTCTCCCTTTTATTACAAGCCTCCACCTTTCTCTCTCATCCCACAGTTTCCTACCCCTCCTTTCTCTCTCTCTCTCTACACCATCCTTACACTCTTCTCTCTCCTCTGTCCTTCGGTTTTAACTAGCATTAGGCAGGGGGTTAGGAGGGGAGGTAAAGCTCAAAGCTCCTCCCCTGACAGCGCAGCATCTTGTTTGTTTTATCTCCCACATCATCTCCCTCATCATCTTCTCTTCTTGCAGGGCACACACAACACAACACAACTCTCTTTCTTCATCTTTCTCTCTCCTCCTCTCTTTGTACTCAACATTTCTCAACTTTCACTTCTTCTCCATCTTGTTCTTCTTCCTTCTTCCTTCTTCTTCCTTTCTCTCTCTTCACAGCTATCATATTCTCCTCCTGCTGAGGCTGCTGGCTGTTTCTCTCTCATCCATCCACCCTATTATTTATTGAAGGCTAAGTGATGGTATCTTAATTCTTTTTTCCTCTCTGCCTCTTCTTCTTCCTCCTCCTCCTCTCCCTTGCTGTTGCAGGAGTATTTTTTTTTTGCCAGGCTTCTTCCTGTACTGGTGTTTCCTTCTTTCTTCCCTTTCTTGTGCTTCTTCTTCTTCCTCCTCTTTTTTTTTTTGGTTTTCTCTCTCCTGCCATCCTTTTCACCTTACTAGCTCCTGATGTACTGATCATTCCATCACCTCCATTCCCCAGTGGTAACACTCGTGGGGGAGGAGGAGGAGGAGGAGGAGGTAGTAGCATGCAGCAGCAGCAGCAGCAAGGGGGAGGGGTGCAGCAATTCGGCGCGGTGGCGCCGGAGATGTCGCCATTCTCGCCGGCGGGAGGCGGCGGCGGGCGGATCTCCATGGCGGAGGCGGCGTCGCCCATCAGCAGCCGGCCGCCGGCGCCGCAGCAGCAGTTCGACGAGCTCGGCGCGTCCGGCGGCGGCGGAGGAGGCGGGTTCGACGCCGAGGCACTAGCGGCGGCGGCGGTCGGCGAGGAGGGCGCCAGCGGCGGCGCGGGGGGCAACCGGTGGCCGCGGCAGGAGACGCTGGCGCTGCTCAAGATCCGGTCGGACATGGACGCCGCCTTCCGGGACGCCACCCTCAAGGGCCCACTCTGGGAGGAGGTCTCCAGGTAAAATTCAACGCCATGAACCCCTCAAGAATTACTCGCCGTCTCGCCGCGGGCCGGCGGCGGCGCTGCCATGGCTGAATTCTCGTCGGCGAAATGCTGCATGAAATCTCGGCGGCCTACAGAAGCAGCCTGGTGTGATTTTGGTTAGGCTCAGTTAATTAATTACCGGCTAAATAAACACTTCCATTTCACTTTTTCCTTAACCATCGTTCACGAGCACAGTGTCTTTTTTTTCCATTTTAAAATAATACGGATATCACTCTCCTTCCTCACCTTTCCATTAAATTTTTTTCATGGCCATCTCTTATCAAGATGGCGGTACACACGCCCATACGCTTCAGATCCGAAAGGCATCAATTCCATTCTGTCTCTTTAACCTCTGAATTTTGCAAGCAGAATTGGCCATAAAAATGCATTCTTTTTGCACAAGCACAGGAGAAAAAGATGGAATTTTTACTCCCCCCGCAGCATTCTCTCTTCTTGGGATTTGATTCATCCTAGTAGCTATTGCTGCATGTATGCATACATCTTCCTTTCTTTATCTTTTCCGATGGGTGCCCAAATCGAGTAAAATTCTACTCCATGCATGCAACTTTTGTGTGAGGGTTACAGTTACATGCGTGTGTGTTTTTTTCTGCAATTTTGGTCGTACTATACGGCTCGCCATTGACGAGCTCAATCTTCTTCTTCTTCTTCTTCTTCTTCTTCTTCTTCTTCTTCTTCTTCGTGCTGTTGTTAATGGCGGCGTGGTGGTTGGGTGCAGGAAGCTGGCGGAGGAGGGTTACCGGAGGAGCGCAAAGAAGTGCAAGGAGAAGTTCGAGAACGTGCACAAGTACTACAAGCGCACCAAGGAGAGCCGCGCCGGCCGCAACGACGGCAAGACGTACCGCTTCTTCACGCAGCTCGAGGCGCTGCACGGCACAGCAGGCGGGGGGGCGGCGGGTGCGGCGGCGGTGGCGCCCGCGCCGGTGACGTCGCTGGCCCCGCCGGCGACGGCTGTGGGAGTGTCCGGGGTGGCGGGGCCTTCCGCCGTGCGCGCCCCCGCCGAGCCGCCGCCCGTTGGAGCAGCGGCGGTGATGGGGAACGTGATGAGCTTCTCGACGTCGAACACGGAGGAGTATTCTGATGAGGAGGACTCCGACGACGAGGGGACCGAGGACATGGGCGGCGGCGCGGACGAGCGGGGGAAGAGGAAGAGGATGTCGGAGGGTGGCGCTGCTGGTGGCGCGGGCGGCGGCGGTGGAGGGAGCGGGAAGATGATGAAGTTCTTCGAGGGGTTGATGAAGCAGGTGATGGAGCGGCAGGAGGCGATGCAGCAACGGTTTCTGGAGGCCATCGAGAAGCGGGAGCAGGACCGCATGATCCGCGAGGAGGCGTGGCGGCGGCAGGAGATGGCGCGCCTCGCCCGCGAGCAGGAGATCCTCGCGCAGGAGCGCGCCATGGCGGCGTCGCGCGACGCCGCCGTCGTGTCGTTCATACAGAAGATCACCGGGCAGACCATCCCAATGCCGTCCATCGCCGCCCCCGCCATCACCGTCATGCCGCCTCCTGCGCCGGCGCCGTCGCAACCGCCTCCGCCGCCTCACCCCACGCCCATCGCCTCCGCCGCGCCAGCTCCACAGCCACCGTCGTCGCAGCCGCCACCACCACCAACAGCATCCCACTCGCAGCCGCCTCAGCCCTCGCCGCAGACCACCAAGTCGCCATTGCCGGCGACGCCGCAGCCGCAGCAACAGCAGCAAAGCAGCATGGACATTGTCATGACGCCCGCCGAGCCGCACGACGCGGCGAGCGGCGGCGCGGGGTACGACGGGTCCGGCGGCGGCGGGCAGCCGTCGTCGTCGCGGTGGCCCAAGGCGGAGGTGCACGCGCTGATCCAGCTGCGGAGCAACCTGGATAACCGGTACCAGGAGGCCGGGCCGAAGGGCCCGCTGTGGGAGGAGATCTCCGCCGGCATGCGGCGGCTGGGCTACAACCGGAGCTCGAAGAGATGCAAGGAGAAGTGGGAGAACATCAACAAGTACTTCAAGAAGGTCAAGGAGAGCAACAAGAAGCGCCCCGAGGACTCCAAGACCTGCCCCTACTTCCACCAGCTCGATGCGCTCTACCGCAACAAGGCGGCGCTCAACTCCTCCTCCGCCGCCGCCGCCGCACCGGCCCTCCCGCCGCCGGAGCACGCGGAGGCCGCGGCGTCGGTGACAGTCGCCGCGCCGATCTCGCAGACACCGCCGCCGCCACAGCCCGTGACGACCAAGAACGGCAACGGCACCAGCAGTACAAACGGCAACGGCGGCGGCGGCGCGTCGGAAGGAGGAGGCGGCTCCGGGGGCATGCAAATGCAGGCGAGCAACGGCAGTGTCGTCGCCGGCAACAAGTTCTTCACCGGCGCGGCGTCGACGGCGGCGAAGAAGGTAAGCTAAGCTAAGCAAGTGCGTCCGTGTGCATTTCTCCGTGTGGCCGTAGCAAATTGGCGCGTACATGTGGTACGCTGCTGTTCGTTTTGGTGATCCAATGCTGATTGCGTAACGCTGCGCATTTAAAGCCAGAGGACATTATGAAGGAGATGATGGAGCAGAGGCCGCAGCCGCAGTCGCAGCAGCAGCCGCCGGCGGCGGCGAACAACGCCTTCAACCGAACGGACGGCGGCGGCGGCGTGGACAGCGACAACATGGACGAAGACGACGAAGACGACTACGACGACGACGACGACGATGACGACGATGACGTCGACGGCAACAAGATGCAGTACGAGATCCAGTTCCAGAGGCAGCAGCAGCAGCATCAGCACCAGCACCACCACCAGCAGCCGCCGCAGCAGCAGCACCGCCACCACCAGAGCGTCGTCAGACCGAACGCCGCCGCCTCCGTGGCCGCCGGCAAACCGCCCGGCACCGCCGCCCCCAGCACGGCGGCGGCTGCGACGACGACGACCGGATCTTTCTTGGCAATGGTCCAGTGATCCGTCCATCCGGTGACTCTCTCCTTCCTACACATGCATACCTCCATGCACATCAATGGCTTCTTCTTCCTCCTCCTCCTCCATCTCTTGTACCATTTGTATCTACCTACCTGTCGCCTCCTCCATGCTCGTCCATATCTCAACACCATCAAAAGTTCAAAACCTAAAAACCTCAAGAATTCTCTTCCTCCTCCGGCATTTCTCCATTGATTCCTCATGAAAGCTAGCAGCTACATTTCCATGCCAGAAAGAAAAAAATTCGCCATTGCAAGCTGCATGCATGCCCATCGATCGTCGCTGGATGTTCCTAGCAAGAAAGCTAGTAGCATCGTCCATTTCTTGATTCGTTCTTGTGTTAAATTACAGTGGTCTCTCATCTCTCGTCTCCTCTTAGCTAGTGTTAAAAGCAAAAGAATTGGTGGCGTGGTAATTTATTGATTTGTTGTGGTAAATTTAATAAGGACCCTCCATTGGTGAGGGTTCACGGAGAGGGTTTAAACTTGGTGCGGTGAAAAACGGCACAGAGGAGCGGTAATAACACCTCGCTCTCGCGGTTAAAAAAATGGAAGACAAAGGTATATATGCAAAATGTTGCGGTGGTTGTGGTTGTTACAAATTATTACACCTCGGTAAAAATTTGTTTGGCTATGTGTACTACTGCTCGATCTACTGTGGCATGTCGCAAGGGCGCGGTGAAAAAAATTGAAGGTGAAATATTAAAGATGTGCTCATCAAGTGGCAGTGAAAAAGCAAGAGAGCTGATGCTGGTGTATGCCGGAATTTTCCCATTTCTCTTTTTTTTTCTTGTTCTCTCCTTTTTCTACATGTTTTCTTTTGTTTTTATAATTAATTAAACTGTCCATTATGTATTACCGGAGTTTTTTTTCCTCCTTTCCCAAACTGTTGTTACCGAAGTTTTACAGTGTATACTCGCGACATATTATATGTTAAATTCTTGCTATTCTTATACCAGCATTCTTTCTAATTAAGTGTGATGCTCTTTGTTTACTTTATTTATTTTTAGAGAAAAGAAGGATTAGAGGCAGATGCAAAGATTTAAATTACATGTGCAGCTCTGGTTATACTCTAGGATCCAATGCTTAATTTATTGTGAACTTTTTAGTTTTAGATCCCATAAGGATCGATCTCGATCTTTCAAATATTAATATAAATTGCTATGCCACGATTAGTATAAGCATGGGGAGATAGCCCTCACATGCCAAAGATTAGTATAGCAAAAGGAAGGCTTTGATATATAGGGTATAATTAAAATTTAAAGCAAGTAATTATCAAATTATAACCGGGGTAAACTCATTAAAATAACTAGGTAGCATCCAAGCTAGATATATAGTTACGGTATGTTGTCATATGCATGCATTAATTTGATCCTAGCACGTTTGTGCTAAGGTAAAATAGCCATGCATGCATGTAAATCAAAATGCCAGCAAAAATTTAGTTAGATCAAAAGCTAAAATTCAGTATGATCTTGATCAACTTAAATTGCCAAAACAAAATTAACTAGTAGAAAGATCCTGTATAGATCCCTATCATGACAACCTCGAGTGCTAGCTAAGAGAGCATGTGCTCCAAAGTGACACTTGATTAATTATCACTTGCACAAATTCTTGCTAATTAAACCACACTTTTATACACACTATGCTACTGTATACTACTCCTAGTAGCACTAGTCCTGTAATTAAAATTGTGCTCCTAGTACGTGAGATACCCTACCACTGTAGTTTTAGGCTTGGATGCCTCGGAGTTAGAGCCAGCAGGGGGGGTGCCTAGCTATAGTGAGTGTGGCTGATCCATTTGGCAAGCATACAAAATTAGTTTTGGGTCAGGCTGGCTGGCTGTGGCTGGGGATCCGTATAAAAACGGTTGAAGTGTGGGGTGATGTGTCTGCCATAAAAGGTTAAAAAGAATGGAGCTGTGGGATTGATGCCGCCTGTTTAAATTATGGGAGAACGTGGAGGTTGCAGGGGCGCTCGCTCACCATGCTGCCCTTGCGTAACTCTAGTAGGAGTAGCATCATCAGTTCTAGGGTGGGAATAATATTTTTTGGATTTTGATATGAAATGGTAGTTTCTTATTCTAAATATAGGAAATTCGATCTCGGGATTTTAAAGAATTTTTGTGAGGTAAAAATTTTTGTATTCTAAGAGGGATTTGGAGAGACGAGGCTTCTGAGATGGTGGCTCATGTACGTGCCATGTATCATAGGAGTACATTATATTTGTGGATTTGAATGCAACATTTCCACTATTTTCTTTTGCGAAGGAAAACACTAGGTGTGCCGCATAATACATGGTCAAGATAGTCCACTATGCATACAGGTTGCAATAATTTAGTGATAAATCTATCCATTATCTTAAAAAAGAGTCATAAATTTATCATAAAAGTTTATCGTGTTTGATAATGTTTGCTATCTTATGACAATAGATTTACATGAGCTACAACTACACTCTAATTGCCTAGTACACACTATACACACTCTCATAGCTGCTTGGGCAATTGGCATGAGAAGGGAGAGCTTGGCTCTACACTCTACTTTCTTCTGGCTGCAGGCTGAATGTTGCACATGGGATGGTGAGAAAGGTAAAAGAGGGAGAGATAGGAAATTAGGATCAGACATGTCCAGGAGGAGCCCACACAATGCCACCTTGCTTCCTACTTGTGCTCCCTTTTGTTCCTTTAATTTTTTTTACCACTGGTTTTTTTTTATCTTGTCATGGTGGTAGTAACTAGTAAGTCATATGTCCAATGAGTAGGAGGGCCAATTCATCTGCCAACCTGTTGAGATCTGTATGTGTGTAAATTCAATGTACAATCCTGTGGCAATAGCATCCGCATATGTAGAACTAGCTAGACCAGTAACAAGTGTAACAATTAGAAAATGCTGGACAAACCAAATGCTGAAGACATTTTGCACACAAACCTCAATAACTGAAACAATATTCCAAGTCCAATAAAATTTCCGTTTTCTTACCTGGGTAGTACTAGTAGGTAATAATCTGCAACAGGGCCATACACTGAGAGTTTGTGCATGGAAAAGGCATGCTCTCATGCAGAGAGGTGGCTGCAGAAGATTCTTTTGGTGAGAGAGAAGAGTGAACCAACTTCAATGTACTACCAGTAGTACGTTTTATTCAGGTAAAAGATGGCAAAGTGCACAGGGTAATAAGGTGAAAAAGAGAGAGAAAGAAGAGGAAAATAGTACTCTGGCTTAGGCACATTGTAAGAATTCACTGGCCCCGGCAGCATGTGCGGTGACTCCACGGTTCACGAGGCGGTGTTACTTGAGAGCTCGACAATGGGCGGTATACTGAAGGGCAAAAAAAAAAAAAAGAAAAAAAGAGAAGGAACTCGAGAAACTTTCGCTAAGTCAACACCCAGTGTTACACAGGCTTTTCTCTAGGTTTGGTTTTATGTGAAAGTGTCGTTTCAAGCTAGCCCGGGGGCCGAGCAAGCGGTGTTGTCAAGCCCGGGCAACGAGATCGATAACTTTTACATGTATTGCTGACAATAGAACAATAGGCTCTGTTAGTTGGGGTGAGTTCCCAACTCATCCCACTCGTTTTCCACGCGTACGTTTTTCAAACTGTTAAACGGTGTGTTTTTTACAAAAAGTTTCTATATGAAAGTTGCTTTAAAAAATCATATTAATCCAAATTTTTTTAAAAAATTAATAAATACTTAATTAATCATATGCTAATGAGTCGCTCTGTTTTCCGTGCGAAAGAAATTTCTTCCCACTTCATACAAACAAACACCCTAAGGCTGTCTTCGGCAGCCGAAATTCCCGTCGCGCACAGTACTTTTCACCCGCGCACGTTTTTCAAACTACTACACAGTGCAATTTTTTACAAAAAGTTTCTATACAAGTTGCTTAAAAAAATTAAATTAATCTATTTTTTTAAAAAAATTAGCTAATACTTAATTAATCACGTGCTAATGAACCGCTCCGTTTTCCGTGTTTACTAGCTCCGCCGCGGAACTAGCCTCTTGCCAGCGAAGAACATTTCAGTAGATATATTTTAGGAGTATGAATATCTTTGGTTTATTGAAATTATTACGCTGCAAACATTAAGCAATACTACTTGGATTCCCTAAAAAAACAATATTAGATTGTGCAAAAAATAGTTGTTCGATCTCTACAGCATCATCCTTTCACTTATGATTATAAGTCAAACTTTAAAATTTAAAACTTAATTTTAAAGTTGATTTTGTTGGATTTTTTTATCATAGTTTATTTTACAAAATTTGCTTTTAAATCTCTAAGGATATATATATATATATATATATATATATATATATATATATATATATATATATATATATATAAAATTTACTCACATTATTTTTTTATTGCTAATAAGCCATTCGGATAAACATAAATATAAGTGAAACAATGAGGCCGTTAGTCTCTAAATCTCTAATGAATACGATGATCACTGTCCACTTGTAAATTTACAAAAACAGTTCACCTGTATACTATATTTGTATTGAAAATTTTCAAGCGTCTATCATTTTGTCAGCAATATTTGGTGACTTATTATCATCACTATAATAGAAAAAGAATATATCCAAAATACAGTGCAAACAAAGTCAACCACATAGGAAAAAAACAAAAGAGAACAATAATGTTGCATTTTTGTAGAATATCTTTATTAGATGACACAAGCTCATGATCTCCAGGACAATGAAATGGCATGCATATGCCTTGATCAGGCTGCTAGCTTGTCTAGATCACAGTATTAAACAGATAACTAAGTGAACATGATGAATCATTAAAGAAATGCATCAACATCTTTTTCAATATTTATTATCTTATATACATAGAACATGCATCACATTTCATATAGTAGTACATGGAACACTCTCTTCAGTGCTATATGTCGGGTTTGCCATCCTGGTTTGTTTACAACTATACATAGTAGCTTTTATCGGTGTGCTGGTTAGGTACATGTGTAGAGGGACATCAGGAAGCAAAAGAGAAGAGAAAATTGAAAATGCTTCCAGTTATGTGACAGGTAGTACAAATGTTTTATCAAGAAAATATGCCGCCTGCAAAAAAATTTCTTCAGAACCCAAAGTGAATGATTGAGATCTTGAGATCACGCAATACTCACTTCATTCTGTTGCGACCGTCGTAGTTGGCTAATTAGTTATAGAGTGCTTTGTGCCTTCGTTTTGACACACTCATATACCAATCAAGCAAATAAACAAGTTTATTTCCAAGTCCAAATAGGAATGCACACATACAGGATATTTAGCATTCGGTGGTCTTCACGTTAGATGATGCCATTTAATTAACCTAGGGACCTTTTAATTAGAGTCGTCGCCTCATCGGTGTAGTTACGTACCCTTGCATGTTTCTAGTTACACACTCAGTAATCCGTTTTTAACGAAAAGGCTGGAGTTCACCCAATCGATTGAACCATTTTTATTAATGCCACACAATGTCTGAAAATGACACCCATTGATTGCGTTGTTAGTAGCACTGTAGACTAAAATAAGATATAAACAGTCATGTCCCGTGAGTACGTACCATCCGCTTAATTGCCGTGAATAGTGGTTAAATGTATACAAAACTCTATCATGTTTGCACAGGATATGATTAATCAACCAACCACATTTTCTTGTTAGGTTATATAGGGGCATGTCATCAACTAATTAAGATGTTAAAGTAATCACCAAAACAACATTTGATATAGTAGGTGCGGTGGCATATTAATCCTTTGTTCTTCATTAAAATTTGATGGATTTTATACAAAACCAAATTTGACAACTAGATAGGTAGAACGTACACATGCTTGCATGTCGGTGCAAAAAAAAAATCCAAACAAAGGTGTGCAGATGGGGAGGTATCATCCATCCTAGGGTGACAAACCGGTAAAGAGAAAAAGGGCATCCTTCCTAGTGCAAAAAAAGGTGATGTTAAAATGATTGGGTCGCAGCTCAAATGATAAGAACAAAGAGAAGCGTTTGGAAGCGGCACAAGTATGCAAAACTAAATTATTAATAGCTTAATATGCCGCCTGATAGCGACATCATGATGTGCTAGTTTCTTTTGATCTGTTGCGTATATTATTGTTTTTTTATCTCTCTATCTCTTTTTATTTTATTATATTAATGTAACGGCACAGCAGAGAGAAAAAAAACCCTGTAAAGTTGCGGCGATTCCAGGGACCTTTTCCAGTGCAGCACGGCTGAAACAAATAAAAAGATAAGAAAATAATTATAAAAAAAAGAGGGTTCCCTCCAACGTAGGGATGAGCTCTGTGTGTCGTGTTCTGTGGTGTCAGTGTCACACAAAGCTGCAATGCTAACTGCGTGCACCAAGAATTTACCAAAAGAAGCCTCACCAACGTGTATTTCAATTTACCCTTTAAAGGCCCTGCCGCAGGGATACCTGAGACTTTTTAATATCCCAAATGCTAAAAAACAACTCTAATTAACTACTTTCTGTAAAAAAAATTAAAGTTAAAACTGATTGCAATAGTTCAACTAACATATACCTGGCTATTGTGATAAAAAAAAATTCTAGAGTAGATTATATTACTACATGTTGTATATATATTTGCGAATTAATTAGGAAAACGAAGCACCTGATGGATTACCTGAACAATTCCTTGTGGGGGTGTGACCATTTCTTTAAGAAAATTAAATAATGTGAGCTCTGTCAACCAATGAAAGGGTTTAATAGGCAAACCTTGTCTGGCATGACTAATCAACGAGTTAAACAGGGAGATGCATCCAAATGGCCCCTTGCTATATATGTGAACCATGGTCCAGCCGGCGGCTCCCACTGTGCACGCTGGTGAGCCGCGGCGATCGATGATGGTCCAAACGGAAACCCATACATTATCATGGTCCCGTACGAGTTGCTGGAGAGACGATCTGAAATTAGACATCTTTTTCCCTTGTCCTCTTCAAGCTTGGATGCATGGGAGTAATAACTAATTAAGCAGATCCATCGATCCTTGAAAGATAAACCACATATATATCTAGTTAGCTTGTGTTGTCCATCTGGACCACCAGGTCATCAGGTTTGGTTAGCCACAAAACCTTGCGTACATCCATCCGATCGGGTCACATGCCGAGGCGTGAGCCTGAAGCTCGTTGAATCATTAGTACTTGCCCCTGAAGAAACAGCTTCGATCTAATCGGCAGATCAGAGGCTGGATGCATGCTTGGATTCCTTCTCTGTCTTTTAACAAAGCCAAATTAAAACCAGTAGATTAACAGACACCGGGTGGAGTTAATGACAGATTAGCACTGACCTTATTCGATGAAAAGGAACCTTCTTTCTTCAGAGAAAAGCTTGAACTGGCTTTAGCCTGTGCAAGGGGGTAGGACCATTTCTGTTACAGCAACAATCCAAGATCGTTGTGTCCAGGATGGAGCTGTCAATGGCTCGAGATGTTAATCCTGCCAACTGTTTTCCCCTTTCCATAATCCCTTGTGCGGTGTGCATCTGTACAAAGCTAGCTAAATGGTGCACTTCCATTAACCTTTTAGCAGCGCCTACCCAACAAGTGAAGCTAGGGCCAACTGTTGACAACAATACTTCAACGACCACAATGAAAGATAGCCGGCCAATTTGGTTGTCCCTGTGAGCACTTGTACGCCATAATACAAGTTCCTTGATGCCGTCAGATTATAGATGCATGTACTCAAATATGCGTCACCTGTAAACAGGAAAAGACCGTGAGTGTAACTGAATATAGCAATCTTGTATTAAAAAATTGTGTAATAATACGTCAGAGATTTCAAATACTGATGTCAGATTGATACCACTTGATTGGTGAGGAAACTGAAGTGCTGGAATCCAGGACAGGACTTAAGTAAAAGCAGATAAAAGTCACAAGTATATCTGAGCAGGACTAAAATCATATATTCCAACTTACATATCGGCTTCCAGTGTCCCGAGGTATTTTTATCTTGGGCATCTCAGCCATACTCAAATAAGAGCCTGACCCATGTGATAATCAGAACTACTAGTTTCCTTCTCATTAGGTTAAAGTGCCAACATTTCGCTTGTACATCATGGTTCCAGCAAAGATTCCCTACAGTTTCACAAAAGGTACCATCACCTAAAGCACATACTTGAGTGTTACTGTCATTACGGGGCAGTACAAAGTGACCAAACCACAAAAGAATTTATCAGTCAGAAGTCCATTTCACCTTAATGTGCTCAATTACATGTAGAACTGCCAACGTTGCTCTGGTTGTCTTGTCTCATGATTAGGCGAGCGCACCGATGCTGTAGTGCACTAGGAAACTCTTTCTGATATCCGTTAGTGTTAGATGGTGCAAAAACCTTCACTTACAGCCTGCAAAATCCTTCTTCCATGACCAAAGCACACATGTCATCCCCAGCAACCCATCTGGTTTCAGTAGGAAATAACAGAATGGAACAATGGGCAAATAATTCAAATTTAAAGCTGATTACTTGGTAGAAATTGAGGAATCAGATTTTATTCACTTTGTCAAAATACCAACTCAACAATATCACATCTGAGGGAATGAATTCTCTTCCACGTCCCCTGCAGGGATGCTGCCAATTGGAATCGGATCTACAAAGTAAAATGGAAAAGGAAAAAATAGTAAAGCTTCCATTTCTTTTGGCTTCTGATAGAGGTAGGAAAAGGGTAAGTTATGTAAAGTAGAAGTGGGGGAATTGTGAGTTGTTGGTAGTTATTCCCATGCCAGAGGAGTCCAGCCAAGGATGAAAGCTATACACAAATACTCACTAGGCAACATGGAGAGACATGGCTCCCATGTTATCCCGTGCAACCCCTGTTCCCCACTTGTGCCCTCCCGTTGCACATGGCCTCATAACCAACCCTTCCTCCCCTCCTCTCCTATAGTTAACATTGCCATGGGACCCCATTCCTATACAGAACAATTATCACCACCTTCCTTTTCCCAACTCCTCTGTACCCTAGACTTCTGCATTGGAACAGCGCTCTGTTCTATTGTATAGCAATATCTCTACTATTATAAAAGCAATTCATGAGGGAATCCGATTGCGAACTTTTATCAATTATTGCATGCACTAAATAGTATTGTTATAAACAGGAACCAAGCTAAGGATAAAGAAAATTCAAGCAATTTGATATACGGATGCTAAAAATGCCTAACGCTTAATTGTGAGATTAAGGGGATCTTTATAATGAGCATCTGTACCACATACAGTACTTCAGCTCAGTTAGTCACAGCTACTGTAGAAGATAAATATTCGAAATTGGTGGAGTCCCGGTTCTTTCGAAAAGGACATGTTTTATCATTTTACTTTCATGTCCATCTACACTATCTTTCGTTGTCAGCCCAATCTTGGAGGTGTCATAATATCATCTACTAAGATATGACAAAAGTATTCGGGCTAGCGGGCCAGGTGGTTAATTAGATAACCACAAGGGAGGCTTTAGAGCCCATAAGGAATTGCACGCTACAGTAGGAACTGTGATAAAGAATCCCAATATATCGAAACGTTACTGTTGACTGATAGGAACATATGAGCATAAAAATTCCTGTAACTTTCCAGCCATACAAGTGGGTTGGCCTTTGAGGGGTCATTTTCACAGACCATACTTACAATTGCCACAACTTTGATAGAGATATTGTAAACTAGAAGTTAGATAAGGAGTCTGCCGCTTACATATTAACCATTAAAGGAAATCTTTAGATTATCACCACATAGCCCAAAATAGGAAGATTCTCACCAAATTGGGCCTCATCAATTGATATGCTGGAGTTCTGATAAGAGTTACGCAGCTACTCGAACAGCAAATGCCAGTCTAAGATTCTTCACCTGAAATAAACATTTGGACAGAAAGTGATGTAGTATAGATATCATTAGAACAGATGAAACTCAAAGGATTATTCCAAACAAGTCACCAAATCACACATCATCAATTCTTATATATATAATTACCCACAGGGGGTAAAGAAAAAAAAGGGGAAAATAACAGAATCAGAGGAACCAGTGTTCAAAATAGCTCCACATATTTCCTTGTTTCTTTTAGGACTAACTGGCGTACAAATGAATATAAATATATGGAAGTCATGGTTGTATAGAGTTGTTATGTATTGAAGCACGTAGAAATAAGTTCAACATTACTATTTTGGGTCTCACATATAAAGTATAAAACAAACTGAAAAAACTATGTTAGCTTGAGCTTCACACGGTAATCCTCCTTATCATATTTTACACGCGTCACATCAAACAAAATAGCTCACCTTTCAATCATAGTCAAGACTCAAGAGAATGCCTCCTTCAAATATATTATTATTGCTTCACCAGACATAACTTGCAGTATATGCTAAAGCCTATCTTTAAACAATAATGAAACAAACTTACATGCCCTTAACAATTTGACTACTGATCTACGGAGTACTAAATAACGTGTACATGATGACATAGTGCAAGCTGGATGTGATGCATGAAAGATTGTTCAAAAACAAAAAAAAAATCATTCACTTACATCGATGCCGTCAATCACTATCCTAGTCAGAGTTGACAACATTTTTAAGGGTTTATTCAGAGGCTATCATTATTATAAAGCCTAAGAATAAATACAAATCAGGGAAGATTCATCTCCCCATTCAGCCCTTCAGGGAATATGACTTCTGTCATGCAACCCTGACAGGTTATTGTTACTGCAAAAAGTACTGAACTCCAATATTTTCTTTTCTTTCCCTTGAAATTATCTGACCCCTGTATTTCACTTTCTATTTGATGGAAACTATTTCGTTGAGTTCACAATAGTAGGTGCCAAAACAAAAATGTGTTCCACAGCAGCTTAAGTGTAAAGCACAGCACTACTACATCTGTGAAGTCAACTGCCGGGAAACATAGAAAACTCAAAATCAAGTGATTGTTTATTGGAGAGGTAGACAGTGGAATACTTACTGAAAGTCTGAAACAACAGTGCTGGGACATCACTTATCTAATAAATGAGCAAAAGAAAGCTATGGACAAGTGAGACACTGAAATAAAGGGGTAAGAATCGATAAAAACTTTGAAGACAGAACCGATTGTACCAATCAAAGTATGATGCAAACATAACTATTCCTTTCACTCGATTTCGCAGAATCCCTCTATAAAATTCCCTTGCCAACTCCAAGCATACTTGTGCAGTTCTGCCCATGCCCAGCCATCAACTAGGATCATATTAGGGTTAATCATTACATGAAGTGAATAAAAATATCAACTGACCTTATTGGGTAAAATTCTACAGGCCTAGCGCCCTACTCTCAAATTAACATCTAGTGAAACTGAATAATAGATAAACATAGGCACAAAAAGTGAGTACTGGTTACTGCGCATCAGGGAATACCGACACATCGCCATTACAGTGCTCGCGGCTGGTCTCCTCCCCCTCCGAATCGAACCGAGCCGCACAGGCGAGGAGGAGGGCAAGGGAGAGGAGCCGCCTTCCCCAACCCGGCAACCCCCGAACCCACGGTGCAGAAGGGGTCGCGGCCGGAGCGGAGCCGACGCGGCGGTTGAAGAGAGTAGCCGGGTTAGGAGGAGGAGGAGGAGCTCACCGCCCTGCCGAGAGTGGGTGCACGCACGCCACCCCGCCGGCTTGTTCGGCCGGCCGGCCTCCGCGCGACGCGGCCGGCGCCGCCCCTCGCTCCGTCCCCACGAGCAGAGGCTCGAGCGGGCCGTGTGCTTCGTCACGGGCCCAACAGCAAGAAGCTCCGCTGTCGAAGCAGCCCGTGTAGATGGGTCCGTCCGGTTACCGTTGATGGGCCTCTCTGGTTAAGGAGCCCGTGTAGATAGATCTTCGGGTGGGGGAAAAGTCCGAAATGGCACAGGTGCCATGGCCTCATCCATTAGGATACGCGGGCTAGATCTATCCACGCGACTAGCGCGCGTCAATTCGGTACGGAAAAAGTCTAATTTGACTAGGTCGGATCTGACTCGTATTTTTTTAACAGTATAAAATGGATAAAATAACTCCTCCACCTATTAAGACTGATAAAAAAAGATTTATAAGGTATTGAGGGAAGAGGAGAGAGATATGGAGGAAGAGGAAGGAGAAATAAGGGAGAAAGAGCGAGAATAACAGGTGGGTTTCACGTGATATCCTAACTTCCTTGCTGACCAGGTGTTTTTTTATCATGGTCACCATGTCAACCAATCAATGTCATCTATTGTTTTATGAGTTATTTTATATTGGTTTTAATAGCGAGAAGAGTCGTTGTATGCAGTTTTACGACTTCAAGGGAGTCAATTCCATTCGGTAAGCAAGTCAGAGGTTGACACGACGACGACGCGACAGCCTTGACCGACGCACATGGCCGTCCAGCTCGCGCGCGGCACGGCACGCGGCCCACGCCGTGCCGCGCCATGGATTCCACCCGGTGGCCGCGCGCTCCGTCCCGTGCGCCGTGCGGCCCATGCTGCCATGGCATCCGATCCAATCCAACCGACATCCCCGCGGCCGCGTCGGCGTCGCCCGCTCCCGTCACCGACGCACCCACAGACTTTTCACCGCCGCTGTAACCGCGATCCCCGCTCCTCCCAGCTGTCGTCAACCCATCCTTCCCGCCACACTCGCTGACAGGTTGGTCCACGTCGCCGACCTGCACCACATGGCCCACGAAGCAGTGACCGACGATGTGACGATGCGGTGCCTTATATTTAGCGCACAGGAAACAGCCATGAGAAATCCAAGGCCATATCACCACCTTCCTCCTCCTCTTCATTTGCCCTCTTTGGTTTTTGGTTTTTAGTACCACCTCGCCTTCCCAATCCAATCTCGCCGCCCATTAAGGCCCGCCAGATCCATGACGGTCTCGTCGCCGTCGCCGTCGCCGGAGGAGCCGTTCCGGGTGTTCGTCGGCTACGACCCGCGGGAGCACGAGGCGTACGAGGTGTGCCGCCGCAGCCTGCTCCGCCACGCCTCCGTCCCCGTCGACGTGCGCCCCATCCGGCAGCCGGAGCTCCGCGCGGCGGGGCTGTACTGGCGGGACCGGGGCCCCACCGAGAGCACAGAGTTCTCCTTCACCCGCTTCCTCACCCCCTACCTCGCCGGCTACCGCGGCTGGGCGCTCTTCGTCGACTGCGACTTCCTCTACCTCGCCGACATCGCCGGCCTCCTCGCCTGCCTCCCCTCCGACTCCTCCGACCGCCTCGCCGTCGCCTGCGTCAAGCACGAGTACGCCCCCGCCGAGGCGACCAAGATGGACGGCGCCATCCAGACCGTGTACCCGCGCAAGAACTGGTCGTCCATGGTGCTCTACAACTGCGGCCACCCCAAGAACGTCGCCGCGCTCACCCCGGACGCCGTCAGCACCCAGACCGGCGCCTTCCTCCACCGCTTCGCTTGGCTCGACGACGACGAGATCGGCGAGATCCCCTTTGCCTGGAACTTCCTCGTTGGCCACAACAAGGTCGACCCGGCCGACCCGGCCACGCAGCCCAAGGCCATCCACTACACCTCCGGCGGTCCGTGGTTCGAGAGGTACAGGAACTGCGACTTCGCCGAGCTCTGGATCAAGGAGGCCGACGAGCTCAAGGCCGACAAGGAGAAGCAGAAGCAGCAGCTCGTCATGGCCAACGGCGAGAAGGAGAAAGAGGAGGGGAATTGAATCGACTCCAATTGAATTGATTGTGCTGCATTGCATTTGCAATTTTGCATTGAATTGGTTCAAATCTGTTATTATTCAGAAATTCACGCACGTATGTAGTAGTAGCATCCTGTTGCTAATATGTTGGTTTCTTGGATTGGGGTTGGGTGGTAGGCTATGAGTGGATAGCTCTAGGCTATTGGTAGTACGCTTTTGTGTAGCTGCAAATCAATCTTTCTATGAGTCCTCAATGTTCAGGAATTTTAATTCTTTAGGCCTTTGATCAATTGACCATGTACCTGTTTTTGCTGTTTCTGGATACTGATCATACTGGCTAGCCTTCTCTGATTTTCGAATTGAGAAATCATGTTGGTCTCGAGTGTCCCGTGAGTGAATGAAATGTGATCATTTTCCTTTTGCAGTGAAGATTTGGTGCCCATTTCATCAGTTTGCAGGTAGCATTGTGTTCATATGTCGATCAGGTTCATCAAACTGTTACTGTTACTGTTTTGGATGAGGTTACGGTCATGGGGGTAAGGCAGTTATCGCGGTTACCGTGAAAACCGTGTGTGGTTACCGTCGTGGGGGTAAGGCGGTTATCGTGGTTACTGTGAAAACCGTGTGTGGTACACCGTGGTTTAAAAAACCGAGAAGATTACCACACGTGTAATCACAAGGTTTTGCAAACCCTGATGTTTGATGTCTGCATTCAACCGATTCAGGAGATTGGATTTTCATGGAAAACCTGCTATGGTTTTGGTGATCTGAACCTCAGAATGTTCCGTACAGTCGATACAGATAATCTGAAGAGGTACCTTCGTTTTCTATATCTGTTACTACTAATTAAACTAAGCTCAGTGACAGATCACAGATACATGTTCTTTGGAGATTGGACAAGACCAGCTTAAAATGTGTCCTGCCGTCCGTACATTGTACTCCTAATCACGTGTACACAATACAAGTACTATTGGATCTCCGTGATCACTGCAGTATTCTTGTGATCACTGTATTCTGGTCGCCTGGATTTTCTCTCTTGAGAAGAGAATCCAAAGCTGATTGAAAGCTGCTGTTATATTCCAGTCCATTGGTCACTCTCAGCATGTCCCTGTACTTTCAGAGTTTCATTACCCACTCCAAATGGTCTCACAGTTCACAGTTTACATAGCCTAACTATTCTGTCATTCATTCATTATGTGTTTCTCTCCTCATGTCTGTCTCTTAAGTATTCTGTCCAAGGATGCAAGCAAAGCATCATACTGGATGGATTGCTGAACAATTTACCTCATCGGTCAATGCCTTTCTCAACATGTTGTGAACTTGTGATCCGAAAGCAAAGTATCTGGTCTCTCTGAACTCTGAAGCTTTGGAACCAGCAGCAATTGGTGTCAGTAGTCAGCAACTGTGTACCGAAACGTGGCTTGCTGTTTTGCGCCCACTGTAATGCATGTGCACATGTCTTGGCTGTAAGCTGAATACTGAATTCGTTGCAAAATGCCGTATGGATCACAAAAAACACGGCCAGAATGGATTAGTACATTGGTTCCTGCCTGAGAATGGTTGGAATCTGACGAGTCGCTTGTTGCTTGAATTCCTGAAATGTGGTTCCAAACAACGTGTGTAAATTTCCATTCAGAAATACCACATGTAAACTTTAATAGTACAAGTTAAGGAAAACGATTTGAGGAATTGATCGTAGTGAGCTGGTGGCATCTTTGAGACCAAAACACATTATGTTCATCGATACAAAAAGTACTTCAAACCTTGAAGCTGCATCCTGCTTCTGCTTATTTTATCCATGGAAATACCTGCTTCAGAATCTCTGAATTTGTGTTCCAGCCTTTCGCTCTGAGCTGAGCTTGTTTGGGGAATCATGTTCTGGTGTTGCCGAATTCCACAGAGAAAAACATATAAAGGCAATGGCTTGTGATGAACACTGCCGCACAATGGTGGCAGCAATTGCCTGCCGATTGCAAGCCCGTGATGCCTGATACATCGTGCTCCT
This sequence comes from Oryza officinalis, assembly GCA_008326285.1. NCBI lineage: Eukaryota > Viridiplantae > Streptophyta > Magnoliopsida > Poales > Poaceae > Oryza > Oryza officinalis. Next base: position 34,917,461 of record BDMV01000010.1, on the reverse strand, counting down.
GCACCCTGTTTATTTCGCTGACAAGAAGAAGAACAAGACACTGCGATACCGTGACCACCGGCGCCGCCGCGCGCCCGTGCCGGTGATGACCACCAAGACCGGGTAAGGTGAGGATCGTCGCCAGGTAGGCTGGGAGGGTGGAGTTGAGGCATCCGGACAGCAGAGGAAGAGCGTGTTGGTGTTGCAGCTGAGGACTGAGGAGCAAGTGAAAGAGAGCGAACGCGGAGGGCAATCGTCTTCTTCGCGGCCGGTGGATGTCGCCGCCGACCACCGGCTTCCTATCGAGTCGCCGCGCTGATCGATGGAGCAAAAACTCGCAATTCCATTCCGGAGTAACAAGTATAGGCCGCACATAGCCCTCACTGCCATTTCGGCCCAATTATTATATAGGCCTCACGTGTTGCAGCCAACAATATGGGCCAGAAGTAATTCTCGATCCAGTCCGGACCGGCAGCGTTAGTTACGTGGCCGGAAAAAGCACACCGGAGGTACCTTGTCACCTTGTCACCGAATTACAAAATCGTCTTTGAACCTAAAACCGAATATAACACATCTTTCAACTTATAAAACCAGTGCAAATGAGATCACTTGATGATATTATCTCCGGTTTTGGTTGACGTGACTCCTTTGACTAGGTATTCGTCCCATGTAGCATTGACGTAGCGTTTACGTGATAATTTGATACGAAAAAAATAAAAACCATGAGACCCAAGTGTCAATTACACTAAAAAATAATTTAAAAATGATGGGCCCTATATGGAGCCCACATGTCATCCTCATTCTCATTTTCTCCTTTCTCCTTCCTCTCTTCTCCTTTCTCCTTTCTACTCGCCACACGGCGTCGGGCGGAGTGGGCGACCTCGCCGGCCTTCTCGTCTCCCTCGCCGGCCCTGCCTCCTTCCTCTTTGTCGCTCGCCGCCGGCTTCCCTGCCCCCCTCGATGGCCTCGCCTTCTTCCTCTCCCCCTTCCCCTCTGTCCTCCCCAATAGCTCACTAGCCTCCCCGCCCCTCTCGACGGCCTTGCTTTGTTCCTCTCCCTCTTCCCCTCCGTCCTTCCCAATAGCTCCACCGGCGGCCTCCTTGGCCTCTTCAACTCCTTCTCCCACGCGGGGGCAGGGGCGACGCACCCGCACCCGCTCGTTGCCATCAAATTCGACACCTACAAGAACGAGTGGGACCCCAACGACGACCACGTCGGCGTTGACCTCAGCAGGATTGTCTTGGCCGCCACCGTCGATTGGCCCACCAGCATGAAGGATGGCTGAAGGGTGCACACGCGCATCGCATACGACGGCGTGCCCAAGAACCTCACCGTCTTGCTCTCCTACAGCGATGCGGTGGTCCCGACGGATGCCTTGCTCTGGTACACCGTCGATTTGATGGAGTACCTCCCCGACATCGTCGCCGTCGGCTTCTCCACCGCCACGGGCGAGGTCATCGAGCTACACTAGGTACTGTATTGGGAGTTCACCTCCAGCATCGACCCCAAGGAGGAGACTGGCGGGGAGGCTGGCGACGAGCATGCGTGGAGATGAAGGTGGGGAGGCCGGTGGCGAGCGCGCGTGAATAGGAAGGAGGCGGGGAGGCCGGCGGCAAGTGTGCACAAAGATGAAGGAGGCAGGGCCAGCGAGGGGGGCGGGAGGCCGCGAGCTCGGCCGCTCTGCCTGGCACCGTGTAGTGAGGAGAAAGGAGAAGAGAGGAAGGAGAGAGGAGAAAATGAGAATGAGGATGACATGTGGACCGACCCATCATTTTTTATTATTTTCTAGTGTAACTGACACGTGGACCCTATGGTTTTTATTTTTCGGATCGAATTGTCACGTAAGCGTCACATCAATGCCACATGGGACAAAGACCTAGTCAAAGGAGCCACATAGGCGCCATGTTAACCAAAACCGGGAACAATACCATCGAAGGACCTTGTTTGCTCTGGTTTTGTAAGTTGGTGAATGTGTTGTATCTGGTTTTGCGGTTCAAGGATAATTTTATAATTCGGTAACAAGATAAGAGACCTCCGGTTTATTTTTTCTTTACGTGGCTACAGAAGTGGGCCTCGTGGGCCATCGCATCGCACTGCGCATCTCTACGTTTCAAACGGGGAAAAAGTTTACTTGAGGTCCCTTATTTTGTCGTTGAATTTCAAAATCATCCATAAACCAAAATACCAGAATATAACGCATTTCTACCCTTGCAAAACCGGATCATATTGGGACCTAAGACAATATTAAGAGCAGTTTTGACTGACGTGACGACTAAATTGGCGTGAGACTCATATGTCAATGGCCCAATCTTCTTTTACCTCACTCTCCCCCCTCTTCCCATCTCTCTCGCCTTCCAGGCGGCGGCCGAACAGGAAAAGCATGCAGTGACCGAAAAGGAGAGGCATGCGGCAGCCGGCGACAGGTGACGGGCGGCGAGCGGCGACGGTTGCGCGGGCAATCATGAGGAGTGAGGAGATGGCGGCAGGCGTGCGGCATGCCCGACGGCGGCGGCGGAGAATGCCCAAAATAACGGACCACCACAGCGCGGCGCCACTGGTCGTGGAGATCACTTCCTTCCTTCCGAGTTCCGAACAGTCTCCAGCCCGGCGCATGCATGCCCCCAGCCCCCACGCTGCTCCGCCATATATAATCGTCACACGACGCTCGCGCCACCCTTCCCGCCGAGCCAAAAGCTTTCCTCCTCGAAATAGCACCTCTCGCCGCCGGTGCATGCGTCTTCCCGCTGATGTTGCATGACGCGATCGATGCCTATGTCTCTCCGAAGCGTCCACCCACGCCAACCGGCGAGCCTCGTCGGCGAGTTTCGGTGGCGCTGATTAGCTTTGCTGGGATCGGTTGATCTCGCCTTCCTGCCGCGCGATGGCTCCGCCGGGGAAGGGCAGCATCAAGTCGTATGGCTCGGACAAGTCGTCGTGGTCGGGCTTGTTCGACTTCGAACAGGACCCGGACCCAGACCGCGACCGCCAACACAAGTGCATGACGACGGACACCGCCGCGAGGTCGTCGTCAAGATCGACCCCGAAGCCCTCGTGCCGGTGGAGCTCCACGCCGCGGCAGCCATACCAACGTGTCGAGGCGCGGCTCCAACTACAGATCAACCGTGAAAACGCCGTGCGCTGGCGACGTGGCGTGGCGATTGGGGGCGTGGTCCTGGGGTCAGGGTCGGCGTCGAGCGCATCGACCTCGCCCGGTGTTGGGGACGACTACGAGTTGTTTAGCTTCAAGAACCGGCCGTCGCAGTCACTCGCGTTCCCGACGATGAGCGTCGACGGGGAGAGCAACGACGACCCGCCCACTCGTCTCATTGGCAGCTTGTTATGCAAGCAGGCGACGGCCAGCGGCGAGCTATCGCTCAACCCCGACCTGGAGATGAAGGAGATGAGGATGCCGCCACACGTGCCCCCGTCCATGAACGCCTCTAGGGAGCTCTGCTTCTCGTTCCAAGATTCACACAAGCACCACCTCCTTTTACGCTGTCGACAACAGGAACCAGGCTTCGGGCATGCCGCGCGTCGACAGCCATCTCCTCGCCTCCTGATTGCTCGTGCGCCCGTCGCCGATCGCCGCCTGTCGCTCGCCGCCAGGAGGCATGGAGAGAGAGAGAGAGAGGGAGAAAGGTGGAAGAAGATTGGGCCACTCACATGTGGGTCCCACGTTGACTCAACCGCCACGTCAACCAAAACCGCTCTCAATACTACTTTGGGACGCAATGTGACCCGGTTTTATAAGATTAGGGATACGCTATATCTGATATTCTAGTTTAAGGATGATTTTGAAACTAGATGACAAAACGAGGGACCTCAACTGAACTTTTTTTCTTTCGAACGGCCACCGGCCCACCACATACTATCGTTTTACGGTTTGTAACTAAAGAAACATATGCTGCAACAAGACTGAAAATTTCGGCACAAAATATTTTGAAACTACACCGAACAAAAGTCACTGAAATTATCTAGTCCTGATGTAGAGTGATTTTGTCATGCATTTCCTTTTTTCCTTTGGTATACTTTGGAATGACCACTTGACCACTAGAGGTTGAATTTAGATTGACCAGAAGAAATATACCATACATTATTACATTTATTAAGAGACCTTTTACGGTGTTTGCATTCCAAAAAGGTCTCTTACGTTACATTTAAATGTCCTATATACATGATGATAGTTTATTGCCTTTCGGTTAATGTTTTCATGGTATCAGGCAGTATTTTGCTAACGTCTACATTACTGTGTACCCTGGGCCGCCTCCACCTTCTGGAACGGTCCATTCGATGTTTTGCTTTGGATCTTTGATGTCACAAGCCTGCAGATACCGTCAACATTTCATTCAGTTACAGGAAACAAAAGATGCAAATGTCCATGAACAACTGAATCAACATGGAGGCAAATACCTTGCAATGAAGACAATTTTGAGCATTTATGTGAAGCTTCTGGTCACCTTTCTCGTCGGTGACATACCTGCATGAGAACAGGTATGGCAGAAGTGATTAGCAATCCTTGTTTGGGCATTCAGTACTTAATTGTAGGTTATCTTTCATTCAAGTAAGAAAGGCCAATTTCCTTACTCGTAAACTCGAGCTGGACAATAACGTGACTCTGGTCCAGCATACAGAGGAAGATTTACTCTCTCCGGTACTGTAGGATCCCTCAAACGGAGATGAGGAGGTTGATCATGCTCATGGTTTGTGCTGCTCCTGTATAAATGAGATCATAAATGATCAGAGTACAGAATGTGCATGTAAAGCACTCCACATTACATTTAGGGGTCACACGGGACTCAGTTCATGAAAAAGAATGGAGAACGATAGCCATTCACCCACTAAATTTGATGAATCTGCCGCCACTATACTACATGTGACTATTAAGAAAAAGTTCTAAACTGATTCACAGGAAAGCACTATTGTTTCTAAAAATTGTGAACATAACTTCAAAGAAAGAATTCTAAAGAGTGATGGACTTCATTATTCTTGCTGGATATCTTACCTGTATAAAGAAGTTGGAACGTCAAAGGATATTTGGCCATCTGGTTTCGGATATTGAATAGGCGAGTACAAACTGGCCATCTGTTCACAAGAATGTGTTTGGTTAATGTCGGTAGTGAAAAAAATGAAACAATGTGCTTTTCATTTATGCTAACGAAGAATTGACTATATTAGATGAGCACCAGCAGTACTTGAAACTCACATCTGTTGCTTCATGGTCAGGTATCCCGTGCTTTAAGGTAAAGGGGGACTTTCCTTTGAATATGTATCTAAAAATTGAACAATAACAACAAACGTCAGCAACCAAGTACAGTATTGACTTCATCCCAAAAGAAGTATAGAATATTAAGTAATATTAACAAATTAATTGGGCGTCACCGTTCCAGTGCAGACAAGGCCATGCCTGGAATAAATCCATATTCAAATGCCTGTAACGGAATAGAAATAAATCTGTCTGCTCAATAGCTTCAGAAAGGAAAAAACAGAAACTGCATATCCTCGCTTTAAAAGCTTGTATGACGGAATACTTAATTAGACAAAAGAAATGATCAGGAAGACTGTAACAAACATAATCACATACTGGTCTGTAATTCCGAGCTCTATAAAGCTCTTCCCATATCCATGACTTCTTGAGATTCTCCCAATAGAGTTCCATTGAAGATCCTTCAACAAGAGTTTTGAAAGTTGCTTCTGCAGCCAGCATACCTGTTGTGCACATCCAACTCTTTAGTACATGGCTTCTCAGCATACTCTACAGTTGGCACACATGATCTACCATTTTTGGTTGAGAATAATGTGCCACTTTAAGGAGATAAAAATGTGTACTCTGAAAGAAATGTCAAGCAATTGACATAAAAGTAAACAGGCAGCACTACAACATGAAGCTCAAAACATCATGTAAAGAGATACCTGACTTCATGGCCGTATGAGTTCCTTTTATTTTGGGAACATTAAGGAACCCTGCAGAGCATCCAATAATTGCACCTCCAGGGAAAACTGGATTTGGTACTGACTGAAATTTTACATGACCTTTATCAGCACCCTATCAGTAACTATTACTAACAACTAAAGAAAACAAAATACAGGAGACTTGACTGAATGACGGAAGTAAAAGCTACAGAGTTGAAACAAATAGCATAACAAGAACACTATAACAATGCTCTGTCTCAAAGTTCATGTGCCAATTAACCGGAAACACCAGGTGAATTGCACTGATTTTGATGTAAAATGCTTGTAATGTCATAAACTGGCAGATGCCCAATATAGTAATGCGCAAAGCTTACATATGAATCTATTTACAACAAAATTTTCATTTCTTTCACATGCCATCTTACTTGAAAACCACCCTCATTCAAAGTACGAGCACCATACTGAAGAACTGTTCCACCATCCAAAATTGTCCTGACAGCAGGGTGTTGCTTGAATTTCTGAAATATAAAATATGATTGCATAATGCTTAGAAAAAAAAATCGACCATCAGGACTATACTAGTACACTACCATCATAAAAAAAACATCCCCATAGAAAATTGACTAACCTGGAATTCATCGTATGGGTTCATGAAAGGATTTCGATAGTTCAAGGCAACAACCAGACCTATTGCTAACTGAAATATCAGAGCAGAGATAAAGTAAACACCACTAAGCGATAAAGTAATCAAAATTTCTGGGGGAAAAAACTGAGCAAGTTATATCCATTTATCCACTTTGCAAACAAAAGGCCTTATGATAAGGGATGAATTAGTGGTTCCTCCTTTAAACCCAAATTATAATCTGTAAGCTGTGAACTTCGGTTGTGGAGAAGGATGCATCTATCATCTAAGATAAATACATTTTTACATCTTTACACAGATGACAGACCTCACTGAACATATATTTGCAAAAGAAAAGAGAACTCATAAAGGGGTATTATAGCAATCTGCAAATAACAGAAGAACAACCTGTCTATCATCAAGGTGGTACATAAATGATCCTCCATATGTTTTCGAGTCCAAAGGCCACCCTACAGTATGAATCACAGAACCTGGCTTGTGCTTTCCTTCCTCAATCTCCCAAACCTAAGAAAGCTTCCAATTAGTTTCAAGTGGCATTGCTAACTCGTCTGTAAGTCATTTTAAGGAAAAGAATGAAGATGTTTTGAAGAGAAAGCTAGCAAATCATAGTTCTATAAGGAACAAAACAAAGCAAGTAATGGAATTCCTCAAAAATAACCATACGTTCTTTATTAGAAAGTATTTTGGAAGTGTTTGTGCATGGGTGATTTGAAAATGTTAACATAAAAGTGTGTTACCTATAGGTTGCATATATTGCATGTATAATGTGGTATGGGACTGATTTAAGTCAGACGATTTCCCCACACACACACACACACACACACAAAGGATCGTGTCTTCCTCATGAGATATATGAGTTGGTTTGATAAGATTTGAGAACAAGGCATTTGGAAACTGAAAGTGGTATTACTGAATATCAAGATACCTCCTTAATTCCAAGAGCATATGTCTGATGCTGGCCTTGCCCACTCTCTCTGAGCTTGTGGTTCCTTATTATTTTCTGGAAAAAGAAAGAGAGAAGAATAACATGATAAGTGTTAGCACCAACTGCAAGATAGAAAAAAAGAACATATGAATTTCATAAAACTAGATTTATGCTGACCTCTGATAATGAACCTCGGCAACCCTCGGCCAACAATGTCATTTGCCCTGCATTTTCTAAGTAGCTGACCATGAGAATAGACACGTGAGTGGAACCACCAGCATGGAACAAATGGGTACCAATTTTACAGAAAGAACAACGTCAACAGGCTGAAAAGGTTTTAAAGACAAACAATAGGGAAACAAAATCACTATTATCTGCCTATACAAACAACGGGAAAAAAAGAGCAATTGATTATCTCAACATTATGCACTCAATAAGGATGGTTACTCGCCTCTTAGTTCAACACCAGGTTGAAAAGTTTCCCTTTTGGAACCATCTTTAGCAATACCAACATCATTGGTTGCAACGCCTGTGACTATTTGATTTTCATCATAAAGGATCTGTTAGAGAAGAATTCAGACAATATTAGCCCTTTAACAGAAGAGTTCCTCAACTGAAAAATGATGGTACCTCACTCGCAGCAAAACCTGCATATACTTCAACACCCAATTCTTCAGCTTTGGAGGCCATCCATCGCACCATTTGGCTCAAGCTGGACAATATTAAGCATGTTTCTAAAATCAGATACTGTTGAATAAGTGAAATATAGAACTTTGCATAGATGAAGCTAATAATTAGAAGAAAATCTCAGCACCTTATAACATAGTTTCCCTTGTTATCGAAAGGAGATGGAAGTGTCCATGATTTATTCTTTGTCAACAGCCAGAACTTGTCAGATGAGACGGGGACTCTTACTGGGGTCTATCAAACACACAGTAGGCACATAAATATCAATGCTTTATGTACTTAATCTAAATTTACTTTGTTACTGCAGTGTATTTTGCTATCATTATTCAAGGAACTGCCATATCAAAAGGATCAGGTCTTATTCATTGGGAATTTGGAACATCTCATGATGCAATTGTCAGTTTGCAACTGTTACTGAGCATCAACTAATTATACTGTAATTTCGTTCGCCACAAAAAGAAAAAGCTAATTATATTTCGTTTTTTATGTGCCTTTGCCCTACGCAAAGCAATAGGGAGCTGAAACATCCTCATAAACCAAAATATCCATGATTACCCATGATCAACTGAACCTTAGGCTTCTGATGAAAGGATCAACCATCGTTAATTGCACTTGGTCTAGAGTCTGGACAGCAGAATGACCAACTAGAACATATATAGCATATCCAGTGTAGAGCAGAGAAGGGCATACATCCTCTTGCCTCCACTTCGGGATGAGTTCATCCAACGCTCGTGGCTCGAACACGTTCCCCGACAATACATGCGCACCTGCAGAGAGAGAAAGCAAAATCAAACAAAAGCCAAATCACACGAGCAGAAGTAACGCCCTCGCATACTGGTGTGCGCTAAGACGCAAGCAACCAAAGGGGACCGATTTCGATTAGCGCGTGGCGGAAGACACACCAACTTCGGAGCCCTTCTCGAGGACGCAGACGGAGAGGTCGGTGTCGGCGGCGCGGCAGAGCTGCTTCAGCCGGATGGCCGCGGCGAGCCCCGCGGGCCCCGCACCCACGATCACCACGTCGTAGTTCATCGCCTCCCTGCCCCCGCTCAGCCACCTCGCCGCCGCCGCCGCGCCCCACCTCGGCGCCCCGTGGCCCGACTCGTGGCCGATCCTGGCCGCCGCCGCGGCCGCGCGGAGCACTCGTTGCATTGCCGCGGGGAGCTTCCCGATCCCGAGCTCGGAATCCGCAGCGCGATTGCTCGAAGTGGGAGGAAGGGAAGGAGGCGGAGGAGGAGAAGGCCGGGAAGCTACGGAAACTGTGGGGAATGGGAGTGGCAGTTGGGCTCCGCGACGGCAATGGGATTAGGTCGCTGAGGTGGAAGAAGGCGAACACTATTTCTCCCCCCCCCCCCCCCCCCCCCTTTTTTAGTAGAACTAATAATTCGCGCTGTTCATGGGCCGTTGGACCTAGTTTTGTGGGTCTTTAAACACTTCAAGTGATGTGGCCTACCCTAGCAGCTTATCAGTTCTTTAGGGGAATAAGTTCATCCGAGATCCCTTAACTTGTCGACGAATCCGATTTTCGTCCTTCAACCGGAAAACCTGATACAATGGGTCCCTCAACTGTCAAAACCGGTGCAGAAGAGATTCCTCGGTGGTTTAGATGGCGGTTTTGGCTGACGTGACGCCTACGTGGCTAATTTGACTCGGTCTTCATCCCACGTGGCATTGACGTGACGCCTACGTGACATTGATGTGGCACTAAAAATAAAAAAATCATGGGACCCACATGTAAGTGACAGTTTGGTTAAAAATAAAAAATTATAAGTGAGACCCACATCATCTCCTCTTCCTTCTCACCCAATCTTCTCGGTGTCCTCCTCCTCCCCAATCCGGCGACCCAACGCGGGATCCTTGTGACGGCGATGACAAATCCCCAAACCTCTCCACCGCCGCGTCGGATTGTGTACAGCCGACTTCGGCGGCTATGGGGATGAAGGAATCCGATGCCTTCGGCGGGATCTGGATGGTTGATGGCTACTGGTGGCGTCGACCTCAACGCTCGCGACTCCGCGGTCACCTCCACGGCTCGGAGTCTCTGCTACGAGACACCATGGCGACTGTCACCTCTCCGTGGAGAGAAAGGACGACGCGCGGTGGCCGACAGAAGGGCGGCTCCCGGCGGAGAGAAGGACAGTGCCTGTGAAGAGAAGGGCGGCGTGTGGCGCCACAAACCCGAGGTGATTCATGGGTCGAGGTGGATGGGAAACACCGTGCTCCACGAGCTCCCCTTGAGCCCTAACGACGACAGCAGCCTCCGGAAACCACCCGCTCGTCTCGCTAGCACCGGCAGCAGTGCCGATGATGTTGCTGTCGGGCACGTCGAGATGGCTTGGCCTAGCCTCCGACCCTACGAGCTCCTTCCAGGGCGGTGGTTTACAGCCGAGTTCGCTTAGGAAGCAATCCATGGAGAAGGATCGCCGGCACTGATGAGACACGAGGTAGAGAAAACTACCAGGGCGCCGTGACGGTCGGGGTGGAGCGACGGGTAGCCCTGCCGCCGGTGGCGCCATGGGTGGATGAGATAATGCTCTACGAGACATGCGACCTCGTCAAGATGTTGTGCGTTGACGTCCGCGCGAGCGGAGGATGATGTCGCGGTTGTGGCGGCTATGGTCGACGGCGGCAATAGCCGGGCGACGAGTGAGCTCAAGGAGGGAAGGATGGCCAGGACGGAGAGGGGAGAGGCGGTAGCCGCCAGCCGCTGCGTGCTGCTCCTCCTCTCCCGCCGGCCACCGCGGTCGTTTCCTCTTCATCGCGCCTGGAGAGAGGAGAGGAGAGAGAAATGAAGAGATGGGAGATGGGGAGAGAGGAGGAAGAAGAGGAGGGGTGAGAATGACATGTGGGACCCACATGGGCCCCATCATTTTTTATTAATTTTTTTGGTGTAACCGACATGTGGGGTCATAATTTTTATTATTTTTCAAATCAAATTACCACGTAAGCGTCATGTCAATGCTACGTCAGATGAAGATCGAGTCAAATTAGTCACGTAGGCGCCACGTCAGTTGAAATCGCCGTTCAAACCGCCTTGGGACCTATTTTGCACCGGTTTTGATAGTTGAGGTACCCATTGTAAATGGTTTTCCGGTTGAAGGACGAAAATTGAATTCGTTGACAAGTTAAGGGACCTTAGATAAACTTATTCCGTTCTTTAGGCCTTATATGAATGGGCCGCAACTACGGCACTAACATTGGTGATGTGCGCAAGAGTTTGGGCCCATCGAACAATGTGCGAGGTGTTGCTGGGCTTCTTTCGACCTGCCCCGTTGTTCAAGGATTTAACTTCGATTTTCGGTCACCTATTAATCTTTTGACAGATTTATAGCTTTGAATCTTGCAAAATTTTTAAGATATAGCCTGTTTTAAATGAAATAGAAAAAAGAGACAAGCATATCAAAAATCATAAATCTAGAGAAAAATAATTATTATATAAATTTTGATGCATTGTAACTGAGTGTAAGTGCTATGTAACTGTGAGTGTAACTACAAATTGGATATGTAGGAACACGAATTTTGATGCAAGATCTACGAATAAAAAAGTGAAAGATAGAAGCCTAAAAATCTGTCGCAAATGAAATAGCAGATCTGTTTTGCTATATATCCATCATAAAATATTCTCCAAAGAGAATTTGTCAATACAATATAACTATACTATTGTAACTACAATATAATTTGAATTATAGTTACATATAAATTACAATGTAATTACGCTACAGTTATATTATATTTATAATTTACAATTTTTTAGGAGAAAAATGTCGACAAATATATAGACAAGTTCCTTTTAACATAACTGTTCTTACACGAGTGTTGTCTCGAGTTACAATGTTGCCATCATATGATGTATATGTATACACGTTCTGTACTTGTCTCTGAACACAAGCTACGACACCCATTCCAGAAAAGAAAAACAGAGAAGAACATCTGAAGCAAAGGCCAGAGGAAGTGCCACAGCTTCAAGTCAAGTTATCCCTGACTTTGCACGAGCGTGTTGTGCTGCTCTATGCATAGACGACGGATGGGGATAAACGCCTGTGATTTAGCCGACAAAACCATGAGGACAGATGACCAAGCTAAGCTATGCTGGTGTTGCCTTACAAGGAACATCCCTCTCCTGCCTCCTGATTCCTGCACACACTGCCCGGCATCTCTCTCTGTCTGGGTCAACGTACAAATCGTTCTACTACTATATTGTAATACTATATTTGATCAGGTAAGTACTAGAGAACTGTGTATAACTAGCACAACATCTATTATAATTAGGATTGGTTTAATCTGTAAATGTGTTGCATTCCAATCAAGCACAAGTCCCCATCAGAAGTTTCAGAGCCATTAGACAAAGGTTGCACCACACTCTGAGCTGCCTGCACGTAGCTTCGTTTCTGCACTGCTCTATTGGATGCCAAACCAAGACGCTTGTCCCAGTTAGTAGGTTCAAGCAACAAGAACAGAAAATAGTACATCTCTTCTACGACTAATATTATTCAGAGTTTCAGACACATAAACTGGAGCTAATCGCAGCAGCGTGCAAATAATAATATTCAGAGAACAAGGACACGTTTTCAGTACCGATGCGATAAACAATTCCAGTACAAGGATCGTAAGCAGATAGCTTCCTGATCGCACCGACCGACGACGATTCAGCCGACAAATTTGCTCGCGGCGGCGACCCTGTCCGGTGGTTCGACGAACAGGATTTCTATCGCTGAATCCTCCACACGAACGATCTGTTCGTGAGCCCATGCAATTCCCCTGGAGTTGCAAAATTGCAATCTCTTCCGATCAATGACGCAACCAAATGCAAAGTTGTGATCCTACTAAAACTTTTTTAAAGACTATTTCAACTGAAAATTTTAGAATCACGCATAGTTTCAAAGCTGCTGTTCCAATCAGTGCATTTGAATAGGAGCATAGGACCCCATGGGTAGTACTATTTTATGGCTCGTTGCAAAGCTGTTGAGCTTGGAAGTTAGATGAACAAAGTCTTGTCAGTTCTGATGTCCATTTTGTTCGTTTGCTCCTCGCACGTAGCTTCCAAGCACACTGCAATCTCCCCCAAAATTATATTTTTTTCTCCTAATATCCATATATCCATTGCACCAAACGATTGAATTGGTGGTACGGCAAGCAAAAGACATGGCATATTTATTGTCTCGAAATATATATTTAGTAGCCACACGCACGGGTTAGGAAGATTGTTCTTGTCTGATTGATTCTCTACTACTCCTCTAGCTAGTAGCTCCTGTTGCACACATCTTTTTCTGCCTTAAAAAGTTCGATTTTTTTCTTTCTTCTGAATGACTCGTGAAGCTTCTTGCTTGCTTCACGCTCTTGTCTTCAGCAAATAAATTCAGTCACATCACATCGCTTACGATGCCTATAGTTTTAAGTATTTAAACTCTAATTAATCTGTCGTGTTCATGATTGATTGGGGTGGCGGTGCGATTTTGGGAATGTGATGGAATTGGGAAGCCATCAGCATTCAGCCACGCATGGCCCAGCAGGAGACTGCACTGTTGGTGTTAATTGTGTGTTCTTTGTGTCAATTGGACTGAAAACTAAGTACACACTATGTTAGGACGTCGTCTTCTACCTTGGACCCCAGGATGTGTGTCTTTGTGCTGCTCTCTCCATGGACTCCAAATCATATCTTCAATCCATATCCTGATGTGACCGTCGCGACGATACGATTTTATAGTGTTTTACACGTCCGAAAGGCGCGCGATGTATGATCAGACGATGAACACAATCAAAGATCAAGCCTTTTTCATCAACAATCAGCTGTCTTATTCCTATCTAGCATGATTAATTCCCAAGAACTGCAAGACCTGAAGGCACCAATTAATATTCATATGATAAAAATAAATTAAGATGGTACAACTGAGAGGTGAGGGGTTAAGTTCTTGGTGTCAGTGAGAAGTGAATCACAAGAGAGAAGATTTGTGACCTAAATGAACATATTACACATGGAATGTAAGGTTCTTTATTTTTTGTTTCTCTTACAAGTTTTATTAAAAAAACTGTTGCCTAGCTGTGGAAGCAAGAACTCGAGCACTTTACGGTACATTGTCAACAATTATCTAGCAGCTTTCACGCATTCAGGTTGTTGACATACTCTCTCCATCACTCATCAGAATCTCTACATTAGTATATTGTTTATCTACAAGCCACAAAATCAAAGGCAAACGAACTGACGCGTAAGTCTGAACTCTTATACGATTCAGGGACTAGCAGTAGAGCACAAGACAGTTTAGTTTGGCACATGTGATCCACACGGCGCAATTCGGCGTGGAAGTCACCAAAATGTGTGACATGTAAACTCGCTTCTGCCGTTGCTTTCGGAGCTAGCTTCTTTCATCACCTTGCAGACCACTGTTGCAGGACAGCAATCAGTGACCAAATCAGGTAGCCATGAAAAATGACAGTAACCTGCTGAATAAGCTCTGAATTTCTTGTCCGGGACGCTGGGTGTAACTGCTTAAATTAATACTTAGACCTAATCTCGGATGCAAATTCTTTTGTTTGCATCATTCTCATGAGAGTTGAACATAGTGATGACTAAATCTCTAAAGATGATTCACTGACAATCTGGGAATCAAAGAAAGCCATTTTTTCAGTGATTCAGGATGCTGACTAAAACTATTTTCTTTTTAGGCATGCAATTCTGTCATCATCCATCTCCAGGAACACTGTTCTGTGTTCTACACTTCTACTGGTAGCACTTGCAATTATATATCTCAGCTAGTAGCTGTTTCAGAGTGAAAAAGTCTATGGCATCCTAAAATGCATTCATCAAGATGCTTCACTGTGACCATCACTTTGTCCTTAAAGAGCATTTGGATGTACTCCATTTTGCAACACAGTGCAGATTAGTGCTTTGTTTTGTGGTCAGTGAGCCATCCGAATCAGCACCAAATGATTGCTCATTGGCCTATTCAATTAGTAGTAAGCCCCAAGCTGCTGCTGATGTTGCTAACTTGCTACTGTTCCTGATGACTTAGCCTCAGCGACTTTTTGTTCCCAGTACAGGTTTCTTTTCTTGCTGCAGTATCCGTAGCATAGCAGCACGGCACCCTCCCAAGAACCAAACGCTGCTGATTGCTGCGTGCCACCGGATGTTTTCTCTCTAATGCTGACAAGCCAATGCACTGTTGAACCTTGATGGTTTCGTGATATCGGCGCAAGGTGGACGGTCCAGATCATGCGACGAGCCTTCATCCGACGGTCCCAGACCGAGTCAAATGATCACTAGTCCTCCCACTGTTTTTATTCAGATATATGTTTTCTGAAACTTTTCTCTGAATTGAGCTTCAGTAAACCAGATGTGTTCATGACGAGAGAACAATTGCTCACTTTTTCAGGTGCAGCTGTACGTCGAAGCACACTTTTAAGGCTCCTACACTTGTCACATTTTCAGTGTCTTGTCTTGTTGGATCATCCAAACGGTGAGATGCCCTTACATTGCAAGGGAGAAGAAGATCAGAAGAAGAAGAAGAATTAAGACGGTTCGATCCATAAAGATTAAAGAGAGGCCAGCAAGAACAGGATGGCTAGCTGCTAGTAGCATAGTTTGGAAGCAATAAATTTCACCTTTTAAAACGCTCCCCGTACGCAGCCCATGCAGATGTGTTGAGTTCAGTGAACGCGATCGATCGTGAAGAGAGAGAGCTCCCTTTCCTGTGAGCTTCAGGAATCCGATGTGTGCAATGCATGCCTCTCTCTCCTTGAAAAGCTGTTCATCTCGGCCCAGCTTTATTAACTCGCAAATCTGAAACACCGAAAGGTTAGACGGGTAGTAGTAACTGTAGTAGTAACAGCAGCAGGCAAGCAAGTACTGATGCATAACTAACTGACATTTTAGTCAGGGTTTACAAGCAAAATGTTGCTTTTGCTGATGTAACCTTGTGACTTCAGAGAATAGATATATTTCTTTTACCACAAAGGTCTGCATTTTCGTATGCATCTGTAGGAGTCCTAGATACCACTAGAAGGGGACGAACATGGTGGCAGAAATTCCTGATCGACCGAGTATTGTAATTTTCGTAAAAGTAGTATCGTTTCCAATTGTTTTTATTCTATCCATATATAAAATTTTGTATTTTCCAATTTCTAAAATCAACGTGGTATTGATGTCGTCATCAAATTGGGTATATAAAATTCTTGACCAACCAGAAACCGTTTCTGTAGACATGATATCGTTTTCAACCGTTTTCATTCCAACATCTAGCACACTCATATGCGAGCTTAATTCGAGCCTGCTAGCTTCACTTCACCAACACCACTCGAGCATTGTAATTTGCAAGCTTCCAGCAGCAAGCAAGCAGCCTAATTAGCATCAGAGACTCATCTCAGTATCACACCATGTCGAAACTTGGTTTCGGCAATATCAATCTGGGGGTAGCAGTCAAGTGCCAAACACAATGGGTTAGTCGGGACAAAGGTTTAGACAGGTTCAGGCCCTCTCTAATGAGAGGTAATACCTTACTCCTGTTTCGGGGATTTGATCCGCCGAGTGTTTACTGATCTCTTGATCTCTTTCAATAGGGGCTCTCGCAAGTTTTCTGTCTGTCCGCGTATTTTTTGTATCTCTACCCCTCAAGGGACACCCTACCCTCCTTATATAGTCCCGGAAGGTGGGTTTACAAGTCGGAGACCTATTCTATTCTAAGTCAGACTCCTCAATCTTACCAACTATAGACTATGGGCCGTTACCTTATCTCAATGGTAACGTAATACTCAAGTTATAGCCGGTTTACATAATCATGGAGCATAACCTATCCCCTATGGTAAGTCGGATAAGCTAGCCGTGAGGGTATCCGGTACCCATAATCTCCACAGTAGCCCCCGAGACCTTTGCAATCGACGAGATAACTTTGCCTCGAACTTGAATAACACATGGCCTAGTGACTTCTTAGCCGAGTGCTTCTTCTGCCGAGTGCCTCCATCACCTCTGCCTGAGTCTCCCGAGTGCTTCATCATCCAAAAAAGACTGTGAAGGGCTGAAATCAATTCAAAAAATTTCAAACATAAAAATTTAGGTGCATCGACTGATGCACCTAATTAGGTGTAGCCCCCAACTATGTGTTTAGTTAAACAAACTAAGCATATAATCAAGAACTTATAATAATCAGACTCTCTTGAGTTAAACAAATGCCTAGCTCAAGCCAGAAATAATCATAAAAAATCATATAACACATAACCTCATAATTAAGGCATAATGCTTAGTACTCGGCTAGCTCATGCTCATCCGAGTCTTTTTGCCTGAGTTATCTCAGAGCAGACTTCGCAGCCGACCCTCATGGGTAAAAAATTGTTTGTTACCTTCCAAATTGCATCGTACTAACCTTCAACAAGTTGTGTAATTGCTGTTATGAAAGAATTTTTAAGTCATCGGGCAATGAGACATACGCGTATTGCCAGAGCAAATTTGCTTAAGTCCTCATGGACATATGTCAAGCCGTATTCATAAGATGGGCCGCAAGTTTCTCATGGGCTCGGCCCAAATACGAGAAAACCTAGCAAAAAAAAACCCTAAAATCTTTCTCAAAGCGCCAGCGTCGTCCCTGCCGCTTCATCTTCCCGAAATCTTTCCCCTTTTCGCGCTCCTGTTCATCAGCCACGCTGAGGAATTCGAGAACTCGTGCTCACGCAAAATCATCCATCAAAGAACTCAAGTTCCACCACAATCCATCATCCGCATCCAGTTGCCAGCATCCCCTCAAAAATCCCCATCTCCTACGCTAGATCCAACTCCACTCAACTCGCATCCATGGCGGAAGAGAGAGAAATCCCTTTCGACCAATGGACTATCTCGGATGTGAAAGAGTCGACCTTGCGGGAAATGGTGAAGAACGGAGTTCTTCCGCCCAAAGAAATCATCGGCTGGCGTCCGGCGGCCGGCGAGGAGTTCCCCACTCCAAACACCGGTGAGATTGTGGTCTTCACCTCTTTCTTCTATTGCGGATTTGGTCTTCCCACTTTCGATTTCTTCCGTGGTATTCTCGAATACTACGGCCTTCAAATCTATCATTTGAACCCCAATTCTGTCCTCCACATTGCAATATTTATCCATGTGTGCGAAGCATTTTTTAGGCATTCTCCCCTATTTCAATCTTTTTCGCCGCATGTTCTATGTCAAGCCACACCCAAACAAGGATGACCCCTGCGTCGTCGGCGGTGCTGGTTTTCAACTCCGCGGGACTCTCCGCAGAGACTACTTCTCTCTCCCCTTGAAATCCTCCAACAAGGGCTGGCACGCAAACTGGTTCTATATCTCGAACCTCCATCCCAGTTTGCCTGACTTCGTTGGCCTTCCACCGATCCAAAGAGCCAACTGGAGCGCAATGCCGGAGAACCAAGATTGGGTAGAAGCGAATAACCTCCTGGCTAACATTCTTGAAATGAAGAAGAAAGGCCTCCAAGGAGAACAAATTACCCGACACTTTATCAAGAACTGACTGGCTCCCATCAAGGAGAGATCCAAGCCAGCGTTCGAGTATGAGGGTGAAAGCGACCCCAATCGGGAGGACCGCGATGCTCTGAGTTACCAGGCCTTGTGCACTCGTATGTACAAGATTTTCTCCTCTGGAATCACAGTAGATCGCAGCCACAAGATGCCGGTTCCTCCGTTCAACTTGTTCCGACCTCCTCCTCCGGTAAGTCGACTCGGCTCAAAACTTTTTCAATCTTGCACACATCCTTCAATATATCTCAAAAACTCTACTTGCAGGCAAACGCTCTCATTATTTTCAAGCCATACAAGGTGTATCATGATGATATGCCAACTCGGCCTGCTGCCAAAAAACCGACTGGCGGTCCCAAAATCAAGGTAGAGCCTCAAGAGAAGAGGGCTGTCACCGGCGAAGATATCAGCAAGCGGGCGAGTAAAAGGAGACTGGTCGTCGACGACTCGGATGACGAAGAAATCCAGATTCCACAAGTCAACATAAACCCTCCGAAGTCGTCCTCCAGATCTACTCCCAAGATCAGGAGATCTAATAGGTATCTCTCATAATCAGAGTCAACTTTTTGTTAAAAATCTTTTTCACTTCCAACTCAATTGTCTTTATCTTCTTTCTTGCAGGAAACCTCAAGATATTGATCCCACCGGGCGGGCTGAAGCCATCAATCCATCTGCAGCGTCAGAAAAGCCAAGGCCTGCAGAACCAAAAACTCAAGACCCTGTCCCGAGTGAGGATGCTCCTGAAGCAGAATCCTCAAGCAAAGATGCTTTTGCAGTAGAGCCCCCGACTGCTAGCCAGGACATCCCAGCTGAAAACCAGTCGGCTGAAGAAGAACAACCCCCGACTTCCAATCAGGATGCCTTGACTGGAAACCAGCCGGACGAAAATCCACAGGGCTCACGTGGTCAAGAAGCACCAACCGAGGATCCGGCTCCTAAAACAGGTAAATCTCTCAATAATCGCCAGACTCTTGTCTTCATCATGCTCTTTGCTCTTATCCTCATTTAGTTCCTCTAAATCAATCAGCCGAAGAGGAGGAAATCTCCCGACTGAAGTCTTCAACTGACTCGGTCCCTCCTATCAAGATCGAGTGGCGCGATGCCCAAGGCATAAAGCAAGGCATCGTGTTAAATAAGCAAAAGGAAAATGAAGAACACGACATGCTCGTGGCCAGCCTCAACGAAGCGACCCGGCTAATGAATGTAAATATAATTCTTCTATGTCTTGTCATCGTCATTTGATGTGGTTGACTATCTTCATCCCCTTATGCAGAGAATATATTGTCGCTCAATGGCCAAATCAGACACCCTCGAAAAGCTGGTTCCCCATGTAAACTCTCTGGAAAACGTTCATCAATATCTCAAAACCGCCAGAGAAGAAGCTGCAGCTCGAGAGGTCGTCTTGCGGGCTGAGATCGTGAAGCTTTGAGATGAAAACTTGGAACTCCGTGGCTCAATCGGGGGTAAGCCAAACCACCTTGTCCTTATTTCAACATCATGTATGTGTCTGATCCTGTCATGATGCAATTGCTGTAGCCAATTTATCCGAGGTCAACTCTCTCAAGGCCCAGCTAGAGAAAGCAGAAACTGACAAAGCTAAGCTGGAGTCCGAGAAGGAGAAAGCTCTGGAAGAGATTGAAGGTAACTCGCGAAATTCACGTCCCTGAGTTTTCTTGGTCTTGATCGTCGACTGCCAATGTAACCCGCGCCTCTTTAATCTTGTAGCTAATAAGGTGAAGTCCCAGCACAATTCAATGTCTTCGCCGAGAGAGTCCGAAGGGCTGAAATCGTGCGGGATGATATCGCCAATGCTGCTGCACCAATCCTGTTGGCACTGTACAAACAAGGACTCAGGACGAGCTCGTTGGATGCCGTAGAAGTCTTCGATAAACTCAGGACGGCCCCGGCTAAATATATGGAGAATATCTCTGACGCGGCCGTCATGGGTGCAAGCTTCGCTCTTGCGCAGACGAAATAACTCTATCCCCGGATAGACGTGAACTTTGTCGGAGATGGCTTTGCGGCTGGCACCTCAGATGAGCGAGCCCTGGAGCTCATAAGTGAAGCACAGGAGTCGGCGAAAAAGGTAGCTGGTGATGTAGCCGCAAACTTCCAGGAGTAGCTGACTTGCCTTGATGTATATGACTCGCTGTAATGTTGACTTGTAGCTTATTTATGTTAATGCCCTGATCCGAGTCTTCATATATAATTTCTTAAGAATTTTCGTCTGACTGTCATCAAGCCTAAGCTTGATTAGGCCATCAAAAAATTCTCAGTCCTTATTTATTGGACTCGAACCAAAACACTAAACAATGATAAACTAAATATGAACAAGTTATCAAAGAAAATAATGCTTTATTGATATTCGTATAGCCCCCGACTGACAACCCAAGAGGTCATCCTGCTTGAAGTTGGCAATCGAGAAGAACATAGAGAAAAAAGATGCCTAAGTATAATATCGACGAAGATGCTCAATATTCCAGGAGTTCTCCACCATGGTCCCATCTTCACGCTTTAGACGATATGCTCCTGGTCGAGTCACCTCAACGATTATGTAAGGCCCTTCCCATAGTGGAGATAGCTTGTGGCGATCTTTTGTAGTTTGAATCTTGCGTAGAACCATGTCTCCAACAATGAAGGCTCGTGACCGAACATTGCGGTTGTGGTAGCGCCGAAGTCCTTGAAGATACCGTGCCGACTGAATCAATGCGGCTTCGTGGGCTTCCTCCAGTCGGGTGAGGTCATCAACTCTGTCTTGGTCGTAACGCTCGTCGTCGAAGCTACGAACACGAAGAGACTCGTACTCCATCTCACTCGGCAACATTGCTTCTGCTCCGTAAACCAAGAAGAAAGGAGATTGGCCGGTAGCCCGACTGGGTGTGGTCCGTAATGACCATAACACCGAAGGCAACTCTTGAACCCATCTTCCGGCGTACGGTCATAGTCTGTCAAACACTCGAGCTTTGATACCTTGAAGAACCATACCATTAGCACGTTCAACCTGTCCGTTGCTCTTAGGGTGCGCCACTGATGCATAGCAAATCTTGATACCGATGTCTTCGCAGAACTCCTTAAAAACGCCTCCAGTGAATTGAGTCCCATTGTCGGTTATAATTTTGTTCGGGACACCAAACCGATGCACGATGTGTAGAATAAAATCTCGCGCCTTGTCCGCAGTTATCGTAGCAACCGGCTTAGCCTCGATCCACTTTGAAAACTTATCAATCGCGACGAACAGATGCGTGAATCCTCCTGGCGCCTTCTTGAACGGACCGATCATGTCCAAGCCCCATACGGCGAAAGGCCATGATAAGGGAATTGTTTGAAGATCTTGGGCTGGAACGTGGCTCTGCCGAGCGAAGAATTGACAACCTTCACATGTGCGAACTACCTTGTCTGCATCGGAGACCACCGTGAGCCAGAAGAATCCTTGTCTGTAAGCCTTGCCTACCAGAGTGCGCGCCGCAGCATGACTGCCGCAGATGCCCGAGTGAATATCTTGCAATAATTGTTGTCCTTCCTCCGGCGTGACGCATCTCATCAAAACTCCAGAGGGGCTTCTCTTGTATAGCTCTGAATCAAGCATGACGTAGCCTTGACTGCGACGTCGGAATCGTTCCGCATCATCCCAGTCGCCCGGCAGCTCCTGCTGAGTTAAAAACTTGATGAACAGTGTCGTCCAGTCGACGTCGAGTATGGCAACCTGATTTGTGTCTTCCTCGCCGGGGGTTAATTTCTTGGCAACAGTTGGCTCGTAGAGGTGTTCCACGAAAACGTCAGTCGGGGCTGCTTCGCGCTTGGACCCAAACTGTGCCAACTGATCTGCCGCTTCGTTATTATGTCTCAAGACATGGGATAATTCCAATCCGTCAAACTTGTCTTCAAGCTTGCGAACTTCTTGTCGATAGGCCTTCATGGTCTCATTCAAACAGGACCAGTCCTTTATCACCTGGTTAACCACCAATTGGGAATCTCCTCGCACAATTATCCGTCGTATTCCGAGTGAAACAGCAAGTCGTAGGCCGTGAAGGAGGGCTTCGTACTCGGCGACATTGTGTGAGGCGGGGAAGTGGATATGAAGGACATACCGTAGCCTCTCCCCAGTCGGGGAAATCAGCATGACTCCCGCTCCCAAGCCAGTGACTCTTTTGGATTCGTCGATGTGCATGGTCCAATACTGCAAATCTTCTCTGGGCACATCTTCTTGTTGTTCGGTCTACTCGGCTACGAAATCTGCTAGGACTTGAGACTTTATAGACGTCCTCGCCTTAAAAGCTATATTCAGCGGCATCAACTCCAGAGCCCACTTAGCGATGTGCCCAGTAACCTCCTGGTTATGGATGACATCGCCGAGTGGAAAGGATGTGACGACGGTGACCGAGTGACCCTGAAAATAATGGGCTAGCTTCCTAGCGGTGATTAGAACTCCATATAATAGTTTTTGTACCTGAGGGTAGCGGGTTTTGGCTCCTGCCAGCACCTCGCTGACAAAGTAGATTGGCCGTTGAACCTTCTGAGTTTGGCCTTCTTCCTCGTGCTCGACGACCAAGACCGTGCTAACCACCTGGTGAGTTGCGGAGACGTAGAGCAACAGGGGTTCTTGAGGGTGCGGTGACGCCAACACGGGTGGTGTCGTGAGGAACTCCTTGATGTCTTCGAAAGCTTTCTGGGCCTCGGTGGTCCATTGGAAATTGTCGGTCTTTTTCAGTAACCTGAAAAAAGGCATACCTCGTTCGCCGAGTCTGGAGACGAAACGGCTTAACGCCGCCATGCAGCCGGTGAGCTTCTGGACGTCCTTCTGGATACTCGGGGGCTTCATGCTACGGATGGTGTTGATCTTCTTTGGATTCGCCTCGATGCCGCGATGAGATACCACAAAACCAAGCAGCTTACCTGACGGTACACCAAAGGTGCATTTCTCCGGGTTCAACTTCATTCTGAAGGCCCGAATGTTCGCGAAGGTTTCTTCTAAGTCAGCAATCAGGTCTTCCTTCTGCTTGGTCTTGATGACAACATCGTCGACATAGGCTTCCACGTTTCTCCCGATCTGGGTCTGAAGGCATCTCTGGATCATGCACTGATAAGTGGCTCCGGCGTTCTTCAGGCCGAAGGGCATCGTGATGTAGCAATAGGCTCCAAACGGGATGATGAATGATGTCTTCAGCCAGTCGGATTCCTTCAAGCTGATCTGGTGGTAACCCGAGTAACAATCCAAAAAGCTCAGAAGTTCGCAGCCGGCTGTTGAGTCGACGACTTGGTCTATTCAAGGTAGTCCGAAAGGATCTTTAGGACAAGCTTTGTTGAGATTGGTGTAGTCCACGCACATGTGTCATTGCCCTGTCTTCTTCCGAACAAGAACTGGATTGGCTAGCCAGTCGGGATGGTAAACCTCTTTGATGAATCCGGCAGCCAAGAGCTTGGCGAGTTCCTCCTTGATGGCATCTTTTCGATCTTGAGCGAAACGGCGCAATCGTTGTTTTATAGGTTTGGCGTCATCTTTGACGTTTAAAGAGTGCTCGATCACCTCCCTAGGGATACCCGGCATGTCAGACGGTTTCCAAGCAAAAATATCTTTATTATTCTGGAGGAAGGTGACGAGCGCGCTTTCCTATTTAGGATCTAGCTCTGCGCCTATTACAGCAGTTTTAGAGGGATCAGATGGGTCAAGGGGGATTTTCTTTGTCTTGGCGTCGCCTTCTCCCGACTTGGCTATCTTCTTGGCGGGGACTTCTCCTTCTCCAGATGTTGATGCAGCCAGTCGGACCTCTTGCTGGCTGCGTAATCTCTCGTGAGTCTGGGCCATGTTGCAGCTTGTCGCAAGTGAAGGCTTGTTTGACGTTGCTGCGCAGGGTGATGACTCCGCTGGGCCCGGGCATCTTCATGATGAGGTAGGTATAATGTGGTACCGTCATGAACTTAGCGAGCGCCGGTCTTCCGATGATCGCGTGGTAGGCCGCTTCGAAGTCGGCAACCTCAAAAGTGATGTTTTCCGTCCGGAAGTTCTCCCGAACCCCAAAGGTGACTGGAAGAGTAATGCGCCCGAGTGGCGTGGATGACAGCCCCGGGATGACTCCATGAAAGGGGGCTGAACTCGGCTTTAACTCAGATCTTGGAATCTGCATCTCGTCCAGCGTCTTGGCAAATAGGATGTTGAGAGCGCTGTCGCCATCGATGAGGACGTGCTTGAGTTTGATGTTACGAACCACCGGGTCTAGTACCAGGGGATACCGTCCTAGGTGAACCACTCGGTCAGGGTGATCCGAGCGGTTAAACGTGATTGCCACCTCCGACCATCGTAGATAATGCGGGACTTCGGGTTGCACGGCGTTGACTTCCCTATCAGTCAACTTTTGCTTCCTCTTGGACTCGTACGCCTGCGGTCCCCCGAAGATGTGGTTTAGCTCGCCCACGGGGTCTTGGAAGGGCTCTGTGCTGCTAGCCGGGTCGTTCCTCTTGGTTCCCGATGAGCCGGCCTCATCAGCCGGCTTTTGTCGTAGTTGTGCCGCGTACTGCTCAGCGAACTGTTTATAGATGAAGCAATCCTTTGCCGCGTGCTTGTGATTTGGATGGTGCGTGCACTGAGCGTTCATGATTTTGTCGTAGGCAACGACTCGGGGACGTTGTTGCTAGTAGTTTGACGTCGTGGCGACCAGATCCTCGGGCTTGCGCTTGCGATCCTTTTGGCTGCTGTTGTTGTTGTTGCTATCCTTCTTAGGATGCCAGCTGCTTCCAGATGGCTTGTCGTCCCTCTTGTCGTGCCGGTCTTGTCGCGAGGCCTTGATTGCGTCATCAGATTTGGCGTAGGAGTTTGCCGTCTCGAACATTTGTTTGACCGTCTTCGGTGGCTTGCGCCCAAACTTGCCGATAAGCAACTCGTCTCGGACGCCTTTCTGAAATGCAGCAATGATGACGTCATCGGTGATGTTGGGGACCTTGTTTCGCTTCTCCAAAAAGCGCCGGATGTAGTCCTTTAATGATTCGTCTGGCTTCTGGATAACGTTGTAGAGGTCAAAGTGGGTCCCAGGTCTTTCAAAAGTACCCTGGAAGTTAGCGATGAAGTGGTCCCGAAGCTCACTCCACGAGTCAATCGAGCCTCTTGGCAAACTCGTGAGCCAGTTCCTGGCTGAGTCGGCGAGAGCGACGGGCAGGTAATTAGCCATAACCTTGTTGTCTCCTCCTGCTGCGCGGATGGCGAGGGTGTACACGGTTAGCCATGACTCGGGGTCGGTCTTACCGTCGTACTTGTCAATCCCGGCAGGCTTAAAACCACTCGGCCAGTCCACTCGACGCAGGTTCCTAGTGAACGCGGGTACTCCATCGTCGTAATCGTCGGGTGATTTCCTTCCGTCTTCAGAAGAGCGCCGTTCACGTTCCCGGTAGCGTCGGTCGAGTACTTCCCGCAGATCACTCGGCGGGGGCCTTCGTGGGCTGCTTTGGTAGTTGGAGTTGTTGTTGCGACGATTCTGGTTGTGGATGGGTTGTCGGCTGTGTTCTCTCTCGTGAGAGTCAGCCGTATGAGCTCGTGGCCTCCATACTGCCTCGTGGCGTGGGTCTTTAGATCTGACTGGTGTCTTGCTTTGCTCGGGTCTCTTGTAGTCCTTGGACCGCAGCGGCGGCAGTCGGCTTCTATCGGGTGTTTCAGCGACGGACTCAGTCGGCCTTCGTGTGGAGCTGGAAGGATGGCCGTTGGCCGTAGCCGCGACGATGGTCTTGATCTTGTCCAGGAGTGGGGTCACCGCAGCCGGCGCCGCTTCGATGACGGTGTCAATGAGGGTGAGGGCAGCGATGGCGTTCTGTTGAGGCATTTGGAAGATGTTGGCGTTGTCGACTCGTGTCTACAATATGGCCTCGCGGGCCAAGCGCCCAGTCGCCCTCAGGTCTCATTTCTTTTTGTCGGCTTCTTGTTTCTTCCTGAGCTCCTCCTCCTCCTTGCGCTTATTCTCCTCCTCCACGCGCTTGCGCTCTTGCTCAAGCTTTGCTCGTTCCTCCTCCGCAATCCTCCGGGCCATGGCCGAGTCGGTCTCGGCTACTTCGGCCATGAGAACGTTGAGAAGGTCCGGATCGTAGTAGTCTTTGTCTGCGTCGTAGCTATTGATCTCGTCCGTGGAGATGTCGTAGAGGTCGTCGAAGTCGGTGGAGCTTACATGTTCGTCAAGGTCCGTAGATGACTACGACCCGAGTCGTTCGAGTATGACCGCGACCTCCCTCGCGGCCGGGGGACAGCACGAAGGCGATGAAGAAGATTCTCTCGAGCGGATCAGATCCAACTCAGAAGATAAGGGGTTATGGCAGATTTTAGCGTCGTCCGGTAACCCGAGCGGCGCCATGGAATTTTCCCTCCCTGATTGGTTTGAATCCGAATCGAGAAGAGAGAGCTTACCGAATTTGTCAGTGATGAAGTCAAGTCCGCCGAAGCGAAGCGCCTGCCCAGGGGCGAAGACGAAGTCGGCGAAGCTTGAAGGAGATCCCATTGCGCTTGTCGGCGAGGTGTAGAAGAATAGCTTGACGTAGAGCCCCTACCTGGCGCGCCAACTGTCGAAACTTGGTTTCGGCAATATCAATCTGGGGGTAGCAGTCAAGTGCCAAACACAATGGGTTAGTCGGGACAAAGGTTTAGATAGGTTCAGGCCCTCTCTAATGAGAGGTAATACCCTATTCCTGTTTCGGGGATTTGATCCGCCAAGTGTTTACTGATCTCTTGATCTCTTTCAATAGGGGCTCTCGCAAGTTTTCTGTCTGTTCGCGTAATTTTTGTATCTCTGCCCCTCAAGGGACGCCCTACCCTCCTTATATTGTCTCGGAGGGTGGGTTTACAAGTCGGAGACCTATTCTATTCTAAGTCGGACTTCTCAATCTTACCAACTATAGATTATGGGCCGTTACCTTATCTCAATGGTAACGTAATACTCAAATTATAGCCGATTTACATAATCATGGAACATAACCTATCCCCTATGATAAGTCGGATAAGCTAGCCGTGAGGGTATCCAGTACCCATAATCTTTCCACACCATGATTCTTAGATGCATGCATGTATTCAAGGACAACCAAGCATTCTGCTAAGCTCGCTAACGCGGCCACAAATCCGTCGCTGACAGATCATCAGAAGCAACCAAAAACCACATTAATCGCGGGCGACTCCGCTCAGATCGATCGATGGCTGCGCCCACCGCGATGACCACTACCAGCCGTCGTCTCCTAGCTCCACCTCCCCTTGACCACCGCCACCGGCACCGGCCGGCCGGGCCATGCACGGCGACCGGCCGGATCGACCAAGCCGACGCCACCAACCAAATCCATCCCGGCCATATCTCTGTCGCCTCCTCCGACACCAAGCTTCATCACATGGTGGTTGTCATTACTGTCATTAGTGTCATCAGTGTAAGTGTACTGTTGGTAATTGCTCGGTTTATTATTTACCAGCTAATGCATGGCTGGGTGGTTAATCAGCTAAATCTCTCTGGTTTTGAGCTAGCTGATCAGTTATCAGTAGCAGCGGCAAATAAATGGGATGAAAAAGCTTTGCATTGCATGCATCATTTCGTACCTCGCCTAGACGATCAATGGTGGTTGTGAGACATCCTGGATATTGAAAGAAATATAATTGTCCTGTGCCACATATAATGGGCGTTTCAGCTGTAATCTAATCCAATGGAACTACTAATATAAGCTACCACGTATATATACATGTAGCTAGCTCACATTATGAGTGATCAATTTATCTAAATCCAATAATTAGTCCATCCAAAAAGGGCCATAATTGTTTCAATTTAAGTGTAATCTATTGGATTCCTGCAGGGATGTTGGAATAACGGAAGAAGGTGAGCTCAAAACGGATTTCTTGTGTTTTAACAAGTGTATTTGTTGTAACCTAACACTGGCGAGTGAGTAAGGTGGGCCCCACATGCCAGTCACTCACCCCCCAGGCTCTGCTTTCTGCTCCTAATAATTTTTTAATCAGTCACCAGTTCATCTCAACATCTCTTCCTAATTTGTCTTTGCATTTTTTTTTGCAGTTTACACCCCCACCAAATCTGAATTCCCCACACGCAGCAATATATAAGGCTACACAATACAGAGGCCGCATAGCCCCAAACGCCACACAAAGTCTTCTCCTTTCTTCTTCCCCCTCGCCTTTCCTCCTTTCCTTCTAGCTTCTCCTGTGGGTGCAAGAAGCAGAGGAGCACGCGAGCTGAGAAGCGAGGATGTGGCAGAGATACAGGTTCTTGTGCTGCGGCTGCGGCGGGAACACGGCGGCGGCCACCGGTGACAGGGGGTGCGACGATGACGCGGGCTGCGGCGGCGGCGGCGCCGGGGTTGGGGGATTCGGGGAGGAGGTCGGGAAGGGTGGTGCGGTTGGCGCGGCGAGGAGGCTGTCGTGGGCGCAGGTGGAGGCGATGACGGGTGGGTTCACGTCGGCGGTGGTCGGCGAGGGCGGGTTCAGCACGGTGTACCTCGCCCGCGTCGCCGGCGCCCTCGCCGCCGTCAAGGTCCACCGCAGCAGCGAGCGGCTCCACCGCGTGTTCCGCCAGGAGCTCGACGCTCTCCTCCGCGTCCGGCACCCACACATCGTCCGCCTCCTCGCCTTCTGCGAGCAGCAAGGTGGGTGGTGCTTTGAATTCTCGCGCGAGAGAGCTCGCCTCGCCGCCGGCGTTTGCTCGAGCAGGTTGTGTGCCACCGCGTCGTGCTGAAGAATTTCTTTGGGTTTTTTGTCCTTGCAGAGGAAGGCGTGCTGGTGCTGGAGTTCGCGGCGAACGGGAACCTGCACGAGCGTCTTCACGGCGGCGGGAAGGCCGCGGGGACGATGCCGTGGGCGCGGCGCGTGTCGGTGGCGCTGCAGGTGGCGCGGGCCCTGGAGTACCTGCACGACCGGTGCGAGCCCGCGGTGGTGCACGGCGACGTCAAGGCATCGAACGTGCTCCTCGACGCGGCCATGTCCGCCAAGCTCTGCGACTTCGGGTCGGCGCGGATGGGGTTCTCCGCCGCCGTCCGCCCCCGGTCTTCCGCGCACACCATGCTCGGCTCCCCCGGCTACGTCGACCCGCACTACATCCGCTCCGGCATGGTCACCAAGAAGAGCGACGTGTACAGCTTCGGCGTCCTCCTCCTCGAGCTCCTCACCGGCATGGAGGCCTTCTGCGCCGTCCAGGGCCGCCTCCTCACCGCCGTCCTCGCCCCACGCCTCAAATCCGGCTGCGACGCCCGCATGCTGGTCGACGAGAGGCTGGGCAGCGCCTACGACGCCGGCGAGGCCTCCGCCGTGGCGTCGCTGGCCTCGTCGTGCGTCGGCGAGAACCCGAGCCTCCGGCCGTCGATGGCCGACGTGGTGCGCACCCTGGAGCAGAGCACGCATGGCTCCATCTCGGCCGTCGCGAGGAGATCCGACGGCCACGGCAAGCTGTGATTCACGAGGAGGCCGTCGTGTCGTGTCGAATCCTAGGCGCTTAGATCTGGGCTTTGGTGAGCTGTAACTTCCGATGACGACGATGACGTCATCTGGCGTCACCTGCACACGTGGACCCCTCCTACTGGGTGGAGCTTAGAACAAAGCGGGTAGTGGGCGAGCACATCAAAAAAAGAATCAAAAAAAGTGTGGGGGAAAAAGAGTACTACTATGATTTGGGAAAAGATTTGGAGCATCAAAAGCTGGGGTTTGTGTGTGCTAATGGGGGAATTTCCAACACATTGTGGTGCAAAAAGTGGCAGCGATTTGGGAGGGTGATTATGAAAATGGATCGTCCATTTTACGATTCTAAAGAGATTTTGGTTTTATTCTTTCGTTTGTTCGTGTAAAGTTCACTGGGTGTTCTTTTGCTTCTGTTCATATTGTTGATGATTGATTTAGATTTCGACAATAGTTTGAATTTTAAGGGACTGTGGACATATTCTACTCCTATGTGAAACTTGATTTTGCCCTGCTACTACTATTGACAGTAGGGTTGGGTAAGAGTTCAGATGTACTCTACTGAACACAAGAATAAATACAGCATTATGACCTTAAACACAACTTTATTCCGCTGTACCGAGAGTGCTAATTATTGGATCATGGGCGCCCCGGATTTCAAAAGAGCGCCTCTGAAAGTCTGAACTGAACGCATGTATTCGCTCCCTCTTTCTCACTGACAACTCAGTCTTCGCTGCCCTCTGACCAGCTATAGTAGGAGCAGTATTCTACTCCATAATGCTAAAGTATCTCCAAGTCAAACAAATGTATTCTGCATTTCTACTCCTCTGCGTACTGGTTACTAGCTTCCCGGACCTCGCTTCTCTTGCTCCAAAAAAAATCAAAAGATTTTACAAACAATTGATAATCTGACATCTGCTCTATTCGGATTTTTTTACGCCATTCCATATAGAGGGCCTGCACTTTTTTCCCTTAATGGTTGAATGATTTGGTGATCACTGTTAAGGGTACAAATGAATGATTAGATTATTGTAAAGATAAAAAATAGACATAAAACCGTTTTAAAAGAATCCATATTGACATTTTTAACACAAAATCATACCTTTTAAAGCTCGACAAACATACTACATTAATTTACTCTTTCATTCCTTAAAAAGCGAGTTAGACTGCTCAATTCATTTGACAGTTTCTATGTATTAGGAAAAAAAGAAAAAGAAAAAGAAAACAACTATATTAAAAATAAAAAATCAATTTGTTTCTACTACTTTAAAAGCACAGTCATACTAAGTCCACTCTTCCGTGTGTGTAATAACCAATCAAATAATTTATCCTCAATTCATTCATCCAGCCAATCCTTAATTATATGGGTCTGACACGTTATAAAGCACGAACATATATTATTGAAATAAAAACGAGAGAACCAGTCACACCATTAAAGAGGTGTTGCTGCGAATAATGCCGGTCAAATTAGTGAAATGCTTACTAGTAAAGGAGGAAGGGGGGTTTGATCTGAATCGATGGAGACACCCGCCCACCTCTACCTGCCCTCAAACTAACCACGCCTACAAACTAACCACGCGCCGATGCCTCTACTCTCCTCATGCGAAGCCAAGCAAAATACACCACCGCACCGAAGCCGCACGCGTGGACATTGATGCGCCGCACGCGTGGACATTGATGCGCCGCACGCGTGGACGTTGATGCGCCCGCGTGCGATCCCTCCCATGACGCCGCTGCCGGTGCCGGCTGGAGGCGGTCATGGGGGACGCTATTGATTTTTCGTACAACGTTTGATCATTCGTCTTATTCAAAAATTTAGTATAAATATGTAAAATTATAAGTTAAGATTATATTTTATTTGATGATGAAACAAGTCGTAATAAAACAAATGATATTTATATAAATTTTTTGAATAAAACGAATTGTCAAACGTTATGTGAAAAGTCAACGACGTCATACATTTTGAAATGGAGGAAGTATTAAGTTGTATTTGTAACAGAGTATTGGACTCTCAATTTAATAAATTTAGAAACTCACAAACAAAAGTGTTGAATAGTATTTGGTTATAGAGTATTAGGTAGTCAAGCGTAGTTTTTTTTCATAATTTGATATTTCGAAATTCAGAATTAACGAGTACCGAGTTAAACTTTTTATGTAAGTCTTAGTTTAGTTTTATTTTTCTTAATTTAATATTCCTAAACCTAGAAATTCATAATTACCAGGTTTGTATATGTCAATAAGTTGTTTGATCTTTTTCAATACCAGTAATACGCTTGTACTTTATAACTAGTCACACCCATATAATTAGGGATTGACTGAGTGGGTGTATTGAGGATTAAGTAGAGATAGATAAATGGTTATAATTTGTTCATGTGCAGATAGATGGCCAATTTTTTTCATTATTTTTCTACAGACCACTGGCTTGAAGTGACTAAATAAGCATAGATAAATAGATAGACCCACCAGAAGTTCAGAGAACCAACTGAACACATGGCAAAGCCTGAAGGTTTAGTTATTAATCGTATACGGATACAGAGCAGTTCTGCAACAGGGAGAAATTAAAGGTCGGAGTAACAAAATGAAAGAAGAAAAAAAGAGAGAGAGAGGAAGAGTCTAGTGAGCGTCTTCCTCCTCGCAGTGCTTGGTGTACTTGGCCGCGTCCAGCAGGGCGTCCATCTCCGACGGGCTGCTCGGCTTCACCTTGATCATCCACCCGTCCTCGTACGGGCTCGAGTTGATCTGTCACCACCATTAGCAGCATTATTAGGGTTTGAAAATTGTCTCGCAAAAAAAAATTATAGCTTGTGAAGAGTACTAATGTATTATATTCTCTGGTTCCATTATTCTCTACGTTTTACGTTTTAGATAACAACACAGTATTTAAAACATATCTTTGATTACGACTTTTCTATTGTGATGTATATAATAAATAAATAAATATTTATTTTTATTATAGTACCTTTTAAAGCTTTTATATATATATATATACATATATATATATATATATATATATAATTCTAGCATTAAAAGTTTTAAAAATTTGACCATATTTTTTTAAAACCGTCAAGAATTATGAAACATGAGGGAGAGAGGTAACAAGGAGACATTCATCTATCTATTATATTATTAAAACAGTTTTGAAAGAATACACCACGTTCATTGTGGAGGCTAGAACTTTTCATATTAATCGAAGAAAAAGAAAAGAAAAGTCCAAGTAGAAATACAATTTAAAAATATCTAAAATTCGAAATTAAAAATAACCAATATTGAAAGAAGAGTCCTATAAGAACCCAATACGAGATTAATGAAAATTTAGAATAAAAAATAAAATAGAATCCAAAATTATAAAAATAAAAAACAAAGTACAAGTAGGAATACAGTTTTGAATCAACTGAAACTGGAAATAACAAGAAAGATTGAAAGAACCGTTCATATAAAATACAATACGAGATTAATTAAATTTTTTAAAAAAGTTCTGAAATTATAAAAAGAAAAATAGAATCGGAGAAAAAAGAGTCCAACTAGAAATACAATTTAAAGATATCTTAAATTCAAAATTAAAAATAAGTAATATTAAAAGAAGAGTCCATATAAGAACCCAATACAAGATTAATTAAAATTCAGAATAAAAATAAAATAGAGTCCAAAATTATAAAAATAAAAAACAAAGTTCAAGTAGGAATACAATTTTGAAACAACTGAAATTGGAAATAAAAAATAAAAATGATTGAAAGAATAGTCCATATAAAACATAATACAAGATAAATTAAAATTTATAATAAAAATAAAATAAATTCCAAAATTATAAAAATAAAAATAAGAGTTCAACTAGAATTACAATATATAAATAACTAAAATTCTTAATAAAAAATAATAACTATTGAAAGAAGAGACTATTTAGAACACATGATGAGATTAATTAAAATTCAAAATAACAAATAAAATAAATTTCGAAAATAGAAAAATAATTATAAGAGTTTAATTAGGAATAAAATTTATAAATAAAAAATATCGGAATGAAAAATATGAAATTTTCAAAAAGAAAATCCATCTAGAACACAACAGTGACGAATAACAAGAAAGAGAGGAGAAACAACCTATTTGTAAAGGAGTAGACCGATGACAGTACAGACAGGAGTAGACCGATGACAGTTGATGGGACATTAAAGCCTATAAACAAAACTTCAAATACAATCCCAATGACGATTAAAAGGAGGGATAACGGATAGATTGTTAAGCAGCACGGTCACTACAGTTGGCGGGACTTCTAAAAATAAAAAATAAGCCTAAATAATAATCATGTTCAATTTTTAAAATCTCAATGACAATAATAAAGAAAGACATTGGGCGAGCGTAGAGGAGTACAGTGGCAAAGGCGCTGACAGTTTGACAGGACTTCTAGAAGTAAAAAATGAACCCAATAATAATTATATTCGATTTTTAAAATCACAATGGCAATAAAGAGAGGAGGCAGCGGACAGGCCGTACAAGAGTACAGTGCCAGCGTTTGATGGGACTTCTAAAAATTATAAAAATGAAACTCAATGAGATAATAAACTCTAAAAACTACGAGGTCCATTTTTTAAATGTTTTAAGGAGGATGAATAGAAGCAATGGTATATCGAGCAAGCAAATAAAAGAGGGGTGACGAAGGAGTAAGGGGTAGTGACTAGCATGACTTTTAAAAACTATAAAATTAGAAACATAGGGATGATAATATTCGGTCTTTCAAAGTCTTATGACAATGAGATATAAGTAAAATCATATGTTAAAAATAGATAATTTTGTATGGGTGCTAGCCGCGCAATTGTGAGGGCCACCCAGTTAGTTATATTATTAAAACAACCTTAAAGGAAGGCAACAAGTTCGCTGTGGAGGCTAAAAATGTAAAAAAAAAGGAAGAGTCCAAGTAGGAAGACAATTTAAAAAACAAGCAATATTAAAAAAGAGTCTATATAAGAACCCAATACGAGATTAATTAAAATTCAGAATAAAAAATAAAATAGAATCCAAAATTATAAAAAGAAAAAACAAAGTTTAAGTAGGAATACAAATTTGAAACAACTGAAATTGGAAATAATAAGAAAGATTGAAAGAATAGTCCATATAAAACATAATACGAGATTAATTAAAAATTTAAATAAAAAATAAAATAAATTCCAAATTTATAAAAAGAAAAATATAATCGGAGAAAAAGAAAAGAAGAGTCTAATTATGAATATAATTTAATAATAATTGAAATTCGAAATTAAAAATAAGCAATATTTAAAGATGAGTCCATATAAGAACCCAATACGAGATTAATTAAAATTCAGAATATAAAATAAAATAGAATCCAAAATTATAAAAATAAAAACAAAGTTCAAGAAGGAATATAATTTTGAAACAACTAAAATTGGAAATAAAAAATAAGAAAGATTGAAAGAATAGTAAATTAAAAACATGGAGATGATAATGTTCGGTCTTTCAAAGTCTTAAGACAACGGGATAGAAGTAAAATCATGTGTTGAAAATAGATAATTTTGTATGAGTGTCAGCTTTATAATTACGCGGGCCGGTTAATCAAACTAACACCTTTAAATAGGAACACGCTTGTAATTTTATAGGGTTATTGCTAAACACTCTTTTTGAGACGGTGAGAGTACATACCAGGCCGGGTGTCTCAGAGAGCTTGTCGTTAACCTCGACGACCTCACCGGAGATGGGGGAGTTGACGTCGCTGGTGGCCTTCACACTCTCCACGTTGCCGAATGCACCTCCCTGGCTCACCTTCGCCCCCGCCTCCGGCAGCTCCACGAACACTACCTCTCCCAGATGGCCCTGTGAGTATACATACATAGCTAGTCAGGTACTCATGTCCAATTCGATTAATTTTATCCTCCATTTTGCTGTTACTTTCGTTTTCGAATAATTGTTGACTATTTTTATGTATAGCACTGAAAGTAACAGGCGGTCATTCTGCGATGGAAGTTAGTTCCTTTATCTTGTTTCTTATTGAAGTAACAAAAGACATGCTCTATTAAGTTTGAAAAAAAAAGTTACAGAAAAGGTACTTCATCATCTTTCTTAAAAGTAAAGGAAAATGTTCTGTTACATATCAGGAAAAGGGTTGTTGGTTGTTACATAAGAGGGCAGAATATTTGGTTTTGTAGCATGCCACGTAGGTTTTATAATACAACAGCGAATTGACACTTAGGCCCTGTTTGGAAATGCATTAATCTTTAACTAATCATGTTGCACATGGAAGGCATGGAATATTTTCCTTTGGTTAGCTCACCTGAGCATGGTCTGTGATTCCAATTGTGGCCACGGAGCCATCATTCTTGACCCACTCATGAGAGGAGCTGTACTTCAAACCATCAAGAACTGCAACACCAGCATGAAAACATCACCATGGCTTAAATCTACAGGGACCATAGTTACAACAAGTATGCTCAACTCTTTTCAACAACTGGAATTTCTAAATTTTATTCCCTTCCCTTTTCAATCATTTGGTATGTCTCCGGTGTATAACTACAGCATGGACCAGTCAATGTAACAATATAGAATTAAAAAAGAAAAAGAAAAAGAGGAAGCCACAGCAATTTCTAACTGGGTGCAAGGATAGCATGGCACAATGCAAGACTCTACAGGAACCAGAACATTGTAACAAACACATGCTTTGTTGCAAAAGGCAACAGAAAATTTATTTGACATGAATTCTACTACTCTAGCTAGCTATACCAGTGGAGAAGTATCTGGAGATTGAGTAGGCAGGTGCAGCCCTGGTGGCTCCACTGCATGAGATCTTGAGGGCATTGGCAGCTGAGCTAGCCCACAGCCTCAGAGCCATTTCTGTGCCAATTTCTTGCTTGTTACCAAAGTATCCGTGTTCTTCTTTTTCCTTCTCCTAGTTAGCTGGATGAGTAGTAGCAGCTCAGTGGTGGTGGTAGTATAGTGGAAAGGTGCAGTGAGATGAGGGGATAGGGAATTGTTTGGCTCAGGAGGAGAGGGGGAAAATGAGAGGGGGTTGTGCAGGGATAGGATTTGTATGGTTGGTGGGTGCTCATAGCCTCATCCTTTGTTTAGACCATTAATTCCACTCTGCTTGATCCAGCGTGTATCCATGGATTAGGACAGATTACTTACTCAGTTAATTAAGTGTGGTACTGAAAAAAAAATCTCTGACGGTAGTTTTGTAAGTTGAGTGATTGAACTAGTGAAAGTTCAGTTAACTGTCAACGGCTGTAGATTTGGGATGGCAGACTGTTCTGAGTCAAAATGAAGCTTTTACTGTGCATGGGTTACCAGGTACAGTAAAATAATTTCAGATCTAATCTCAGTAAAAAAATGTAGTACTATATGTTAAGACGAGATTGGTCAGTCAAAATCTATCTGGTCCTATACATCTCCCAAATGTTACCTCAGTTGCAGATGATAAAAAAAAATCACTCGTTTCACGTGATGTCGGCAGATCATGGACCATGTCTCAAATGCTGAAACTCTGAACAATCAACAAAAATATCCAACCACATGAGCTGTGCAACTGATAATTGATCATCACACTATTTGCAATTCATCTTTCATGGAGATAGAACTTCAATCCTGAAGAAAGAATGGAAGCAAAATGCTGCGATCCTGAAGAAAGGATGGCGGCAAAATGGTAGAGATAAAAATTGGTTACTGAAGAATTATTTGTGCAGCAGTTGAGATAGTAGCAGATAAGAGCTAGCTAGCTAGGTAGAGTTAGATGGAAGAGTAGTAGTATGAGATAGAGCATGGAGCGCGACAACTCAAGTGGATGCTAAAGTAAAAGCCATTCTCTTCTCTTGTTTGGAATCAGAAAAGAAAAGAAAAGACTTGAGCTGCTTGGCTGGAATGTTTGGTTGGATCATGCGCCCCCTTAGCTTATTAGCTCGCCAAGAAATCCTCGCTTCATCTCACTCAATAATTCAAAGCCACGAGCTCTCTGCTCATATCCAGTGCGACGATTCCCGTTAATGCAAATGCATTATATCCAGTTTGAAATGTTACAATTCTTGTGTAGGCAGCAAGCCAGCAAGTGGTACGTGTGAGTTGTTTAATCTCTCGTTCATTTCAACGAAATTCTCTCACAAATTCGCATTGACTTGTTTCTTAGCACAATTAGTAAGCAGAGACAAATAAATAATTTTTGAACAGGATGTCTTCCCAAGGAAGGCGATATTTTTTATGTGGATAGCAAGAATCGCCTTTCCTTAGCATGAAGAGAATGTGATCAACTTTACACCTTGCTTACGATTATGGCCTTAATTTTTGATACCCTAAACAGGAGCACATCACATGCATGTCGACCTGAGACCACCAATTAACTGATTAAGTTGGCATTGCAGATGCATCCGTCAGTTACATGATCAGGGAATCGATGGATCAACTGTAGGTTTCATTGCTAATGGCTGCTGCTACATTTGATTATTGGAGCAAGGAAAAGATGCCTGTGCTTAGCAATGTAAAGAGTGAGTGAAAAATCTCTTCTTCATCTGCTCCTGCAGCAATGCATACCTTGAGAGAATCATATCTTGTTATCATTCATATGATTCATACAAGTAATTGTCAGTATATCTTAGAGATATGTAGCAAGTAGCACTGAACAATAATAAACTTTGTATGCTGATATATATCAACTGAACTACTGAAAGTACAGGTTGTTCAAGAAAAAGCTGCAAGAACCAAACATCAAGTAGTCCAGATTGTAGTAGCTACTTCTTCACGGGGTGCAATGCAATGCAATACAACAACGAATCAAGTAGGATACCTTTTGCATGCACTTGAGGAGGGGCATTAGTTAATCCAATTATCCAACTACTAACTAAAAACTATGTTATTATGTCACTTCCACCTACTACCAGACGTCATTCACAGACATTTTTTAGATGGAAGCTTAACTATAAGTTTGTGTCATCCAAAGTACACAAGCACATGCTAAATGCTAGCATGAGGTCGACACAATGCTAACTGCCATTGCAACAACAGAAAAAACAGACTAGTTAACAACAGCTGCTGCATGCATACCTAGTGAATGATTCACATTGATCAACCGATGATCCATATTAGGAGTGTGTGTGTGTGTGTGTGTGTGTGTATATATATATATATATATGGAATGAACAGTTCAGGAGAGAATAAAGGGTTCCTAGCTGGTGAGCTAAAAGGGGGAATTGCATGAACAACCCAACTGCATTGCTGCTGTGATCATCAACCAACCTATAATTATTCATCCTAACATGCAGAAACATCAATTCTGTGTTGATCCATAATGGAGTTTAATTAGAGGCTACGGGGGAGCATGGCACATGCCAAACACTTGTCATTGGGGCAATGCTGTGGTCATATCCAGCAGCATGAGGGACATCCTCGACATACTTGGTCACTTCCATCGATAAGTCAACCCATCAAACAGTACTTTCAAATATATTTATATCAAGAATGTTATTATCAGCATTGCCAATTAATCTAGCAATCTCCCACATGCAAATGCATGCTACTTTGGAACAGTCATTCTCAGAGATTGCGTATGTGCCTTCGTTTAATCATCGTTGTTAACCGGTAATCGAGTGATCTATGAGCAATGCAAGCAGCCAAGCTGGCAGTAGGTGGTGGTAGTAGTAGATACATGTTGATTGATCGAGCGGCCAATAAGACCTTGCATTTCGCAGAGCATAATTGCTAGCTAGTTGCAGGGTTAACGTGCTACTGCTCTGTTAGTTGCAATGCACTCAAAGCGATTAACCATTCTATATATTAATTTCTCCAAGAACAAGAAGAGATAGTGCCATTTGCCATTGGTCTACCATGGGGAAGGATAAGATTGTGCATTAGCTCACATGCTCTGGACCTCACCTTATCCATGGCGAATCTATCATTGCCGCCATGATCGAGAGAGATGAGAGGCCGGGAGATGGTGTTGTTGGACATGTGTGATGTGATGATCTCTGCACCCCTGTCTGTACTGTCGATCACCACTGAGAAAGCTAGGCTGCATGGATGGATGGTCCCCATTTCAATGCAACTTTGCAAGAACATTCGACAGCAATCACTATACTTATACTGCCAGTAGTAGTACATTAATCACGTCGATCGACTGCTAATTAAGCATTGTTCCTGCCTGCCATTGTCTCGACGACTGTTGAGAGTCGTCCTACCAGCTGTTTAGCTAGCTGATTGTGGATTTTGGCTTCGTTATCGAGTCTGCCATTCGTCAGCTAGCTCGAGCTCGATTGACTCGAAGCTTTCGCGACCTGCATTATTGTGAAAATGTCGCCGTCGATCGACGGCCGGCCGGCCGGCGACGAGCAGCGCCATGTGAGGTGATGGCTGATGTAGGAGAACACCTCGTGACAATAAAACCGCAGGAGTCTGGCTCCATGCATGTTAATTTGCTACTGCTGCAGTAGTGGTTTCCTGAATGCGACTTGGATGGATGAATGGATGGATCGATACCCTGTTCTGAGCAGAGACCGGACGTGCCAAGCCATGACATGTTTGAACAACGTATATTCTTTGACTCCACAGGTCCACTAGTACAGTGTTGTACTGCACCGGCGGAGCCAAGGCCCGGCTAGCCTAGGCTCCTGTCCGGGCTCAGTTTCTATGGGTCCTTTAGGCCCAGTACCACTTTCAACCAGTAGGGACACGGGAAGACGGAACTCTGTTGGTTGCCCAGGCTTGTCAAATTTCCTGGGTCCGTCACTGTTGTACTGTATCATTTCATCTGCAATGAAGTTGCCGTAGAACCTTTTTCTTTTA
This sequence comes from Oryza officinalis, assembly GCA_008326285.1. Classification (NCBI taxonomy): domain Eukaryota; kingdom Viridiplantae; phylum Streptophyta; class Magnoliopsida; order Poales; family Poaceae; genus Oryza; species Oryza officinalis. The sequence continues at coordinate 34,876,681 of BDMV01000010.1, read as the reverse complement.
CCAAAATACAATGTTAACATATTTAATTATGTCTGCAATCGTACATAATTTAGGCCCTATTTGAGATTGCTTTAAATGGAGATGAAGTGTTGACACGTAAAACAAAAAATCTATTAACATATTATTAATTGATTTTTAATTATATAAAAATTAAAAAAATAAATTTATTTGATATTTTGAATCAATGTCTATATAAAAAAGTTTTCGTACAACCATTTGATAGTTTGCAAAATGTATTAATAAAAAAACTAATATTAGGGAATGACCTAATATCAAATAATTAGAATAGGTGAGGCTTTGAACCCAAGCCAGCTAGCCCACCACCTTGTGGAGTTAGCCGAAATACCCCTGAACATTTATGAAAAAAATATGTTAATAAAAATCAAGATAAAATATGTATCTTAATCAGAAAAGAACAATATCTTAAACTCCAATCAATTCGCAAATATGTCAGTGAGCCGGCTTGATTCGGCAGAAATGGATGAAATTCGAGCAAAAGCTACTACTACTACTCCAGTACGAATCTCGGCGAAAATGCAGAATGAATCGTCCCTCCTCCAGTCCTTCCTGTCATTGTGCTCCTGGAGTTCTGGTGAATCCTCAGGTCATGGCAGGTGGGGCCCTCCACCGCGCCGCAAGGTGGACCGCCAGCCTGGCGCCCCATCCGATCGCCGATCTCAGCCGCCCGCCACGGCCACCCCGCACCAAATTCAAATCCCCCGCGCCCCTGTTTCTCGCCACGTCACCCCCCACGCCACGTCGGACAGATCGGACAGAATCCGGTACATGTGGGCCCGTCACGTGACGCGCTCCGCCGCCGCCGACGACGACGCAAGCAACGCGACCGGTGGTGTGTCGTTCGCTGGATCTTGGAACGTCGCGAGTGTGTACAAGAAATCCCAGCATGAATTGTTTTTGTACGCATCTAATACCTGTACGTGTATGTGTACATTCATACGCATAATGCACAGTGCATTAGTGCACGATCGATGATTGATGTGGGGAAGGGGGGGGGGGGTATGAATAAGTGTACCGGTAGGCCGTAGAACGATGCAGAGCCACATACGGCAACGCCAGGAGTACGTACGTACGACGCCAAGAACGTGGATTTCGTAGAAAAAGAAAAAGAAATCTCGCAAGGTGATCGACGACCGGGTCATCATCGCCGTCGTTCGTTTTGTTCGTCTCGATGGCCGTTGGGCCCCGCGCGCGTGTCAATGATGCCACGCCATGTGATCGTTCGCCACGCCGCGCACGCCTTTTACACCAGCAAAGCCAGCAGCCACGCTGGCGCGCCGCTCGTCCACGGCGTCGCCGCGACGCAGACCGAGCGGGCGCGGGCTAGCGGAGACATCAGACATGGCACATGCGTCGCGTGGATGGATGGATGGATAGCTAGCTAAGCTAGGGGGTTTGTTGCTGCTGCTGCTGCCGCCTTGGATCGCAAAAGGCTGGGCGCCTTTGCGAGTTTGCTTCGCTTTGGTCTCACCTTTGATTTGCCTTTGCAGCAGCCTACGCTTTACCAGTTGTGTAGTACTCCTCCGATCGATCTGATTTGATGCTCCTGAGTATGCTTTTCTTTGCCCTTTTATGATGAGAGGGGAGGGGGTGACGTGTCGAGGTGCCACTGCACCAGAAGGTTAACCCCGGAGCAACTGATCCAGTGAGCGATGCAATAACCACCTCTCATCGTGCTTATAAATCCTTAATCCTACACTACCTATATGTACTGTACTGTACTATTCTATTCGTCTTAAAATATAAAAAATTTTAATTGAATGTAACATATCTTAGTACTGTGAATCTGAACATGATAGTTTATAATTGTAATAGGATGTGTCATATCCAACCAAAATTTTTATATTTTAAAAATATATCTAAATTCATAGTAATAAAATATTAAATTCATAGTAATAAAATATATCGTATTCAATCAAGATTTTTTATATTTTAGAACGAAGGAAATACAGATGATCGCACACTGCGCTGTTTATTTTAGTCCTGAGCAGACGTCGGCACATGTTTTCCAGTTTTGGTAGCCCCAAAATGCTCGCAACTAGCGTAGCTTTTCAGAAGGAAAAAAAAGGATCCATATGAGCACAAGCGAGTACGCCAGCAGCCAGCTACTCCTTGCTCTGACATGTTTTGCAGGCTTTCTGAGCCATACGCGAGATGACGCAAGGCAAGGACATGTGTCGTCAGGCCAAGGACGCCCCCCTCCAATAAATCTATCGCTGCCCCCAGCTGCAATCATTGGCCGCCCGGCCAGGGTATGATACAGACACGTACAGTATCATCATGCCCTGCACCTGCACCACTACTCATACTGCCAGTCTACTACTGACCGATACTGTACAACTCTGTTCGGGAAGTACGTATCATACGCAGTTACTACTGCGTACTCTTTGTTGAGTGTACGTGTCACGGTCAACATAGATCGCACTATTGGCTACTGTGATAATGCACAGCTTTTTTTACGTAGGGGCACTATACTAGAAATCCTAATGAAAGCCCTAACTATTAATGATCTCACGTATATCATATGGACGGAGACCACACATAGGACACATCTTTAAATGAAAGACACTCTTAAATGGGTTTTACAAAATCTGGGGCAATTGTTTGAAGGTACTCTAGGCCACAAAATCTGGGACACTCTTAAGTGTGTTTTCCTATTATACCCCTGCTTTTTATTTTAACCCGACCCTCTTTTTCTTCGCCGCGCGTCGCATCTCTCTCCCTCTCTCTCGTCGCCGCTCTCTCCCTCTCTCGCGCATGCGCTCTCCCGCCGCCGCTCGTCGCCGATCTCTCCCTCTCTCTCTCGTCGCTCGTCACCGTCCACCTTGCCAGCAGCCGGATCTACTCTTCTATGCCTTCTCTCTCCCATTGCCGCTCGTCGCCGATCTCTCCCTCCCTCTCTCTCCCTTGTTGCTCGTTGCCGTCCACCTCGCCGGCAGCCGGATCCACTCTCCCACACCCTCTCTGTCCCGCCGTCGCCCGTCGTCGTCTTTCTCTCACTCTGCACGGCGAGCGCGGTGCGGGTTGGCCGACGGCACGCGACGCGCAGGGTGCGGTGACCGACAGCGAGCGGCTGGTCGGGAGGCCAGATTTGGTCGGTCACGTCATCCTAGGTCGTCGCCGTCGCAGATCCGTCTTCGCCGGGGCCATTGACGGCTCCTCCACCACCTCGCTGCCTTTGGTTCCTCCCCACCGCCATTGACCTCCTCCCAGCAACGAGGTCGAGGGTAGAAGTGGAAATCGCAGGTGCAGGAGTAGTGTCCACGAGCCACGATATCGCCTAACGCGAAGCCTAATTTCGTAGCTTGACGAAAAGGGGCCGACGAGCGGAGGGAGGCGCGTGCCTCGCAGAGGAGTCGTGCCCCTCTACGAGGAGACGGCTCCGGCTTGAAAAGGAATGATAGCCGAACGACGTCGTCAGGGCTACCAGCCAAAGACCTGCGTTGGAGATGGTCAAAGAAGTAGTATTGCACAAGAGATTGTTCACGTGCCACACACATGCGGCGCACTCGGCGTCGATCGGATCGAGGGGAGCGCACGGCTTTTGAGTTGTGTTGTGAGCACGCGTTTGGTCGGGCCGGGCGGAAAGCGTGAAAATTTGTCGGGCCGGATAGCGGGATCGAGATAGAGGCGCGGCCTTCGAAACGGGACGAATTCTCGCCACCGCGTTTGGACCTCCTGCCCGCACTTGCAGGCCGTTCGCGAATCGCGCATGTGGTTTTCGCAGCGCTCGTTTGGGCTTTCGCCATGTTTTGCGCCGCAATTTCTGGCCTAACGTTTTCCTCGTCCACAGACTCCAGCGACGAACGAAAAGCAGCAGTTTCATCGAGACGATAGGTTCGAGTTGCGGATCAAGCTGCTGCTGCAGCAGCAGCAGCTTGTCTGATTTTATTTGATAACCAAAACAAAAGAGTCTAGTACATATGAACGTGGCGGAATTCACGATGCCAGCATCAGCATGGCTAATCCGGCTGAGCCACAAGCTCACTGTATACCTACAGTGACGGCTTTAAAGCGTCAAAGAAATAAAAAAAAGTATTAGCGCTTCGACACAATTAAGATAGTGTCCAGCGACGTGCATGTATCCGTACGTAACGGCGTATATGTAGCATTCTAGGTCGTCCTCCTGGGCACGAGGCGCGCGCGGAGCGGCTTCGCCATGACGGTGGTGAACTCCCGCTTCTCGGCGAAGTCCACCTCGTCGCCGGCGACCTCCTTCCACTCGAACTCCCTCACCATGTTGGCCACGAAGTACTCCAGGTGGTGCATGGCGAAGCTGAGCCCCGCGCAGATCCTCCGCCCGACGCCGAACGGCATCATGCGGATCCCCTTGCTGCCCGTCACGTCCACTCCCTCGCCGTCGCCGCCGGGGAGGAACCGCTCCGGCACGAACTCCATCGCCTTCTCCCACTCCCTCTCGTCCCTTCCGATCTCGGCCACCATGAAGTTCACCGTCGCGCCCTTGGGGATGAGGTAGCCGCCGACCTCCATGTCCTCCGCCGCCCTGTGCGGCAGCACGAAGTGCCCCGGCGGGTGCTTCCGGAGGCCTTCCAGGACCACCGCCCTGAGGTACGGCATGCCGTGGACGTCCTCCTCGGAGACCTCGGGCTTGTCGTCGCCGGTCTTCTTCGTGATCTCGTCGTGGAGCTTTGACTGGATGGATGGGTTCTTGACCAGCTCGGCCATGATCCACTGCAGCGCGGTGGACGTTGTGTCCGTGCCGGCGTTGAGGAACTCGGAGCAGAGCTTGATGATCTCGTCGTCGGTGAGCGCGCGGTTGCCGTCGTCAGGGAGCTTGATGTCGAGGAGTGTGTCGACGTACGAGTGCTCCAACGTGGTTTCTTTGTTCGTCTCGCCGCCGTGTTTCTTGTACTCTCGGCGCGCGTTGATCAGTGGCAGGAAGAGCTCCCTCTGACGCCGCCGCAGGGCGTAGATCTTCTCGAGGCGGCCGCGGAAGAGGTGCTTGGTGATCGCCGGGAAGTAGGCGAAGACGGCCATCTGGCTCGTGATGTAGATGAGCAGGTCGCGCTGGGCGTCCTCGACGGCGCGCACCGTGCCCTCGTCGAGCCGCTCGCCGAAGCACATGTTCACGAGGAGGCAGAACATGGCGTACTGGAGCGTGTCCACGACGTCGTGGGGTGCCTGGCCGGACGCCGCCAGCTTGTCGACGATGACGCGGTGCACCCAGTAGCGTGCCGGCGAGAACAGGCGGGCGCGTGACGGGTGGAGCGTCTCGGAGACGAGGTTGCGGCGGAGGAGGCGCCACACGGGCCCGTAGCCGGCGCGGGTGATGATGTTGTCGTTCTCGCCGAGGAGCCTGCTCGCCGGCACGCTGGGGCGGTCGGCCAGCGCGGCGCCGCCCTCGACGAGCGCCGCGTGTGCGAGCCGGCGGTCGGCGACGAATACGGACACCCGCGACCCCATGCGCAGGGACACGATGGGGCCGTACCGAGCGATAAGCCTCTGGAGGAGGAGCTCCGGCTCGACGTCGGTCAGTGCCTTGGTCAGCAGCACGACGCTGCCGAGCAACGGCACCGCCGCCGGGCCAGGCGGGAGGCGGCGGCCGAGCTTGCCGCCACCACCCTTACCGCGGAACAGAATGAATGGGACGACGACGGCGGCGAGGATTGCACCGAGGATCAAGTACAAGGTGTCCATGGCGAACCGGAGCTAGCTAGCTCACCACGTACGAACTGAGTGTGTGTGTGATGGCTTAGCCCTCGCTCTCGGCGTCAATTTATAGAGATCCTCTGGCCGATCGATCGGAGTCGAAGAGAACAGACGGACGGTTGATCTTGCATGCGTCTGCATAATGACGTCATGGGTTTTGAATGATGGAACAATGGTCAATGGAAGCTTCCATCTGGGAGTACACTCCATTTTGTTCTACGGGTGCAACAGTAGTGTGCCATGTACAACACGTTCGAAGAAGTGCTTGTGACATGCATGCAATGCAGAGTCCTGAATATTGGTCATATAAATAGTACTAAATATTTTTCATATAAAAATAAAATATTATTATCTGACCAATTGCAGAGGTGTGCGCGCATTGTGATTTCATTGACGAATCAATCAAGGTTGGCCTCGGAAGCGTGACGTTGATTTGTGTTCGTGGGGTTGACCGGCGTTTGGTGGGGGAGACGGATGCCGGAATTTAGTTCACCTCGGTCGTATCGATGTGAGGATCCAGCGCCAACCTGTGTAGCTGTGCTCTGTAGCCTGAAGGAAATTCATTCGCTCGCAAACATGGAAAAATTATGTACTGATTATACAATATCTTTTCTTTACTGTCATGTCCTAAAGTGTGTTTGGCGATGTTTTTTTTTCTTTCAACATCCCTCCTCTCTAAAATGCTAAAAATATTTTTAGTAATTGGCTAAGGGGAATGCTTAGATCCATTAAAAAACTAATTTTATTTAAAACTAGTGTATTATGTTGGTCAATTTGATGTTGTCGTAATGGTATGGTTTTCAATAACAAAAAAATTATCTAACATGCATGTTGCAGGTTATCTTTATGTCTTTCAGTTGGCTTTATTATTGGTCCTTGATGCTTTCACATAAGAAGCAAGGTACTATGCACAATAAAGCTACACTTTTGAAGTCGATAGCCAGGAATCTGTTGTTTCACTTTGGATGACGTAGTTTCTATAGAATATCGTTATAGATTCTACGTGTTTTCATTTTTATTTTAGCTGCATATAATCAGGAGAAAGATGAGAATTTGTCCCATAACCTCGAGTGTTTTTATTTATCTTTTCTCGGCCCATTGGCAGTATGCTTGTTGACAGAGACGGAAGATGTAAATCATTTCCATTATCTTAGAAAAAATGTACTAATATATATATATATATGTATGTATTATAAATTTAAAAACTATTATAAAATTTAAAAAATAGACGTTTAAGATTCATTCACGTTATGATGAATCAGATAATTATATTTAAATCATATGATATTTTTAAAGTTTACACTACGCACTATGTATTTTCGCCCAAAGAGTGACCGGGCTCAAGAGGCACTAGCCCGTACAGCAGTCGAACGTACACATGTCGTGTGTTTGGTTGAACCGGGCTTAAGAGGCTCTAGCAATGTAGCTGTCCTCCGAGAAAGTATTCTAAAGCCCTTAGTAGTATACTAGCTATGTCTTTTTTTTTTACTGTCGAAATAGTTATAGAAAAAATCTAAAAAAACTAGAACAAAATTAAATTGTGGCTTCATCCTTCATTACACAAGACACAATAGAATTTGACTTACACTTATCAATCGAGCATGAAGTAACCAAATAGCGTCCTTGTGATGCAATCTGTGCGTAGGTCGATTTTCAACCTCGACAAAAAAAACCACAAAGGTTTTAAAGCCACCTCCTTATTGTGCTTACCATATGAGCTCCTTTAGAATATAGGAATTTAATAGAATTACACATGCACTCATTCAATTCCCTCGAATTCCTTCAAAAATTCGCCAAAACAAATGATGCCCATATTAGTTTCTATGTACTCATGTTGGTTTGGTGAATAAAAGCCCATGGGGATGGTCTGGAAACAAAAAGTTTTCCCACATTGCAGAGTCGATGGACCGGATCCGTGCACTGGGCGGCTGCACGCACGCGGTGAGAAGTTTGCATGGCCGAATCGTGGAATAAGTCTATTGTGCCTCCCTCATCTCTTGCCCGCTGGTTGAATTGTCTTGCTCAACCGCAAAACCGAATATAACGACTTCTCTATCTTTGAAAACTGGTGTAAATCGACTCTTTAGATGTTTTCCTAAGCAGTTTCGTCCTAAGTGACGCTCATGGGATCCACATGTCAATGAGAAAAAAAAATAAAAAATTAATAGCCTCACATGTCAGTCATCCTAATTTTTTTTCCTCACCTCTCTCTCCCCTCTCTCTCTTTCACGTTCTCTGTCTCTCCAGGTGGCGCCAGCAGCTAGCATCACCAAAGTGGCTGCGCGCGGGGCGAAAACGACGTTGGCGGAAGAGAGAGGAGGGGGCTCGAGTGGTAGAGAGTGAAGCGAGGGGTGTAAGCGGCGGGGGAGATCTNCTGGGAGGAAGGGAGGGAGGGAGGGAGGGAAGGAGGGGAGCGTCACCTCTGCCGTGCCGCCTGCGGTGGCCGCTGTCGCTGTCGCTCCCCTTCTTCGGCCCGATCTGGGAGGGAGGAAGAGAGGGGAGGGAAGCATCGCCTCCGCCGCCGCCTGCGATGGCTTCCACCACTGTCGCTCCTCCCCTCATCCAGCTGGTTCTGGGAGGGAGGGAGGGAGGGGAGTGCCGGTGCTCGCCTTCTTCGGCCGGATTTGTGAGGAAGGGAGGGGAGGAGAGCATCGCCTCTGCCGTTGCCTGCTATGGCCGCCGTCGTCGCCCTTCCCTTCTTCGACCGGATGGTAGAGGGTGAGGTGAGGGAGTGAAGTGGAGAGATGGTTAAAGGACTTAGCCGATGGAGGCCGGCTAGAGGCTGATTTTATGAGGCCTAGGTCTTAAGACTTTCGCCTGCAAAAATTTTGTAGACGTTTTGCAGGCGAACATCTTAGGACCACGCCTTCGCAGGCGGGACTAGATTTACGGTATTTTTAGCTATTTTTGCAAACTGTGATTTTATAATTCGACTGAAAAAATAAAATCATGATGTTAAGAAAAATCGTTTTTCTAGTAATGGGTGCTTAGGGCTGTTCACCAATCTGCAATGTTTGAGGCCGATTACTACCGAGGTGCTGAGTTAAAATCCGACCAGCTAGAAACTTGGCCCTGCTGGGTTTTCTTCTACATGCTGCTGTATTATTACTGCTTATTATGCTGAGCCCCATAGTGTGAATGTGTGATACGGCATGAACTACTGTTGCTTTCTCCGGTCCGTCTCTCTTGCCGGCCACTGGACGACTTGCCCCATGACTAGTATTGATGCCATGAAAGCATCTCGCTACACTTGCCATGTCGCCTTCCTCCTCCCGGCGTGGTGGTCTCGGACCTGCCATCTGCATCACGTATGCTGTATGAGCAGCCATCGGCCTCATGCTTTCCGAGCTGCTTGCGCATCCGTGTCAAATCAAACAGCTTCTTTTCAATTCAACAAAACTATATGTATGATCGATCGAGGCATCCTCCAGGGAAGCAAACGATCGATCCTACATCAGGCCTCAACATGAATGGGTTAGATATATTAATTGTTTCATCTCAATGTTTGCAAGGGTCATTCAGAACAACGGTTATTTTTACAATTCCCCACTAATCATGTGTCTAGCTTTTCAGGATCTCAGAGCAAAGCAGTAAAAAGTACTAGTACTAATTAAGTAGCACTAAGTAAGAAACTAATAGTAGTAGTTAAGAAACATCCATATCACTATATCGCCACTAATCATTCAGAACACTGGTTATTGTAGTACTAGGTAGTAATTTTTAATTAAGTAATCCACTCCAAGTACTATAAGTACTAAGAAGCGTGCATTTGGATTGAGCTAATAAGCTACTGAAATGGTGACCCTGACCCATACACGGTGATCTAGGCCCTTCTGGGCACGAGACGAGCGCGCAGCGGCTTCGCCATGACGGTGGTGAACTCGAGCTTCTCGGCGAAGTCCACCTCGTCGCCGGCGACCTCCTTCCACTCGAACTCGCTCACCATGTTAGCCACGAAGTACTCCACGTGCAGCATGGCGATGCTGAGCCCGGCGCAGATCCTCCGCCCGACGCCGAACGGCATCATCCGGATCTCTCTACTGCCCGTGACGTCGACCCCCTCGCCGTCGCCGCCGGCGAGGAACCTCTCCGGCATGAACTCCATCGGCTTCTCCCATTCTTTCTCGTCCCTGCCCATCTCGGCCACCATGAAGTTCACCATGGCGCCCTTGGGGATGAGGTAGCCGCCGATCTCCATGTCCTCCGCCGCCCTGTGAGGTAGCACCATGTGCCCCGGTGGATGCTTCCGGAGGCCTTCGAGCACCACCGCCTTCAGGTACGGCATGTCATGGACGTCCTCCTCGGAGACCTCGTGCTGGCCGCCGTCGCCGGTCCTGGCCTTGATCTCGTCGTAGAGCTTTGATTGGATGGATGGGTTCTTGACGAGCTCGGCCATGATCCACTGCAGCGCTGTGGACGTCGTGTCGGTGCCGGCGTTGAGGAACTCGGAGCAGAGGTTGACCATCTCGTCGTCGGTGAGCGGGCGGTTGCCGTCGTCGGGGAGCTTGATGTCGAGCAGGGTGTCGACGTACGAGTGCTCGAACGTGGTCTCCTTCTTCGGCTCGCCGTCGCCGCCCTGCAGTTTCTTGTACTCCCGCCGCGCGTTGATCAGCGGCATGAACAGCTCCGTCAGCCGCCGGCGGAGGGCGTGCGCCTTCTGGAGGCGCCCGCGGAAGAGGTGCTTGGTGACCGCCGGGAAGAAGGCGAAGACGGGCATCTTGCTCGACATGTAGAGGAGCGCGTCCCGCTGCGCGACGGCGATCGCGCGCACCGCGTCCTCGTCGAGCCGCTCGCCGAAGCACATGAGCACCAGGAGGCAGAACATGGCGTACTGGAACGTCTCCACGACGGCGCGTGGCGCCGCCGCGTCGCCGGATTCCCGAAGCTTGTCGAAGAGCACGCGGCGCACCCACGCGCGCGCCGGCGCGAACAGCCGCACGTGCGACGGGTGCAGCATCTCGGCGACGAGGTTTCGCCGCAGGAGGCGCCACACCGGCCCGTAGCTGGCCCGCGAGATGAGGTTGTCGCTCTCGCCAAGGAGCCTCGTCGATGCCATGGTGGGGCGATCGGCCAGAGACGCCCCCTTCTCGACGAGCGCCGCGTGCGCGAGGCGGCGGTCGGCGACGAAGATGAGCAGCCGCGACGCGACGCGGAGGGAGACGACGGGGCCGTGCCGCGCGATCAGGCGCTGGAGGAGGGGCTCGGCGTCGGCCAGCGAATTGGTCAGCCACACCGTGCTCCCGAGCAACGGCACGGCCGGAGGACCCGGCGGGAGGCGGCCGCGTTTCCCGGCGCTGCGGCGGAAGAGGATGAGCCGGAGGAAGGGGATGAGGACGAGGATTGCAGCGAGGATGACGTGCCACGTGTCCATCTTCGAGTGAGCGCGAGCACCGCGTACTGTGTGGCTACTTCTCTGGGAGTCGTTTTATATGGTTTACACGTGGCGTAATTAGCACGTTATTAGGAGGTGTTTAACTGCTTATATGCTTAAGTAAATCGGTTGTATTTATCGGTTTATTATTGGAAAATGTTTCCATCCTCACGGTAATATCCCCTCGTTGATATGTCATTCAAATAGTAATATAATTTTTTAAAAAAATTGACAAGATAAATTAATATGAAATATATCACTGCAGAAACATGCAAGTACAAATTCAACTTCGAATATACGTTAACTATTTTTAATTTAATTTGTTTTTTTGTTGTAACTTGTAAAAATTGAATTTAGCTCTGAATCTTTGTGAAGTGATATATTTCATACTAATCTACGTTATCAATTTTTTTTCAAATTTTTTAATAACTATTTACATGATATAAAAAAATGTCCTCTATGAAAATCCAATTCTGTTTAAAAAAAACTAGCAAACGGGATTCCGCTGCCCCGGGATAAATTAAGGGCTAACTGTTTTTTCTAGATCCGTTTCTCCTCTCCACCTATTCCTTTCACTCACATGTCGCTTCGTCCTCCTCTCTCCGTCAACTACTCCATCTCACTTGCTCAAGACCAAACATCGTCCTCCTCCTCACTCCCTCGACCTCTCAACTATTGTCCCCAATACTAACGTCATTCCCTATCCTCTTTCTTTCTTCTTAAACTAGATCGAGAGCATTAGAGAGAGTGAAGGCTAGCGAGGGCATCGAGGATCGTCAGAATCAGCGAGGTCAGCAAGGAGGGAGCCAACTATGATGGTGAGGTCGGTGTTGTCCTGGGTGAGTAAAGGCAGGCATCGAGGCGGATGAGGGTGAGGTCCAGGGCATTGACAAGAAGGTAGAGGTGATCGGTCTTAGTGTAGAGGGACGATCTTGAAGTTGATGAAGTCAACGGATGTCATTGGAGTTCTTCAAGGAGGCCTCGAAGTTGTCGCACAGGCGGCGCTCGAAGTTATCGTGCTTCTTGCCAGCCTGTCGCCTTTGCTCGTTAGTGTTATGTGCATGTATGTCACAACTGATACCAAGATATCAGGCTTGGTATCAAGTACCAAGAGTCTGGTACCTTGAGGGTATCATGCCTGGTATCCAGGCACCAACCGATATCCAAGCATGGTATTAGTTACCATGTACCATATGTACCAGGTGGTACTTGGTACCACAAGTACCAAGTCAAGGTGTGGGAAGGGGGAGCACGCCATCGTTGCCTAGCTGACCGGCGAGCCACCTGTCGTTGCCTCCTCTTTTGTTCTCCCTTCCTCAGTCCCTCTCCTCAACACCTCCCTCCTTCTATTGTTGTTGCTGTCAGTGGGGGCAAAGACGTGAGGTCGTTGCTACTTGTTAACGAAAAATCCGTGTCCAGCTAATATTGCCAAATCTGCGTTGACGCGAACCGTGTCGAAACACACGAAGGCTTGGGAGATCTGCTTAGCTCTAGTGCTAGTCCTAAAATATTGATGGAATGCGGGCGTGCCAGTCAGTTTGATCCTGTAACTGACAAGATATATAAATTGACGATCAAATAGCCAATCAGCTGACAAGCCGATGGAGCAATACTAGCCGGTGTCGATAGGAATTTGAGCAATCGGTTATATGACCGAAGCAGATTCTAACACTTGGATAAATGATATAAAAACAATTGAACAAGCAGTAAGAACTTGTAATAATACAACAATATAATCGAATAGAAACCAATCGGCTAATAATGATATGATAGAATAAATATTGATCTGATGGTTAAAGCATACATCGGATGGACATTCGATGTTGTTAAATCTGAATGATTAAATGATCAATGAAGCCTTTGCTGTCATCGGCTAAAACCAACCTGTATGTAATACTTATAAGCCGATGCAACATTGTCCAGATAATTCATCAGTTAAAACCCCGATGCTACCCTTATCAACAATCAAAGAGCAATGTAGTTCTTACAATTTCAAGCACGACTTAGTACGTCAAACCGAATTGATGCAACACTAAGTATAAAAGGAAGTATAAGGTCTAAACAATCGAGCCTTTAATTGATTTTCAGGGTGGTTATGTATTAAATTTAACCAAGACAGTAAAACCACAAAAGAGAAATTTAACACATCGGATAAGATCGGCTAACCCTCCGATGAAACATTAGCATGAACCTATCGGCTTAACAAGACTTAGATTATCAACAACAATCTAATAGGTCGAACCTAACCAATGCAGCATGAGATTGTATATAATAATCTAATACTCAATGAGCCGATAAATCTATCTAATGTGATTGACGGAGCTTGAAACTCCTCACCGGGAGACCGTGCAGGTCCCCCTTTGCCGGTTCGGCCGGGAGCGCAAGGTGGAATTCTTAGCCCCTGATCTGTGGGATCTCAGTGAGAAAAACGCATGGACGCAGGCAATTTAGACAGGTTCGAGCCGCTAAGAAGTGTAATACCCTACTCCTGTGTTCTGGTAGATCTGAGAGTATGATGGAATCCAGAGAGAGTCCAGAGAGTCCCCGGAGAGTCTCCAGCCAGCCCCCTCTTTTCTTAGGCCTGGGCCTCCTTTTATATGGCAAGGGGCAACCACATGGGCCACGAGCTGCCTAAGAAAGAAAATATTCTTTTACATTTAGGGCTATCTTATCGCCAGAAGCAGCCTCTGACAAACGTCGCAGCACGCCTTCGCTCGGTCAGCCGACCCTTCCCGAGGAACGCCCGTTTCAACCTTCATTAAATGGCGGGTGACTTCTGCGTCTCGCTTGCGCCGGAATTGGAAAAACATCTGACCGGAGCTAACATACCAACTCCGGCTGAGAGACGAGAGACTGAGGGCTCTCATCATTCTGATGGGACGGGGCGTGGCGTGCAGCAGGCCGCCTGGCGCGCGCGCGGCGCACAGGCATCCTGGCACCACCTAACCCGCGATCTGACCGGTCTGCGACCGGTCACTCATCGTGACCGGTCACGGACCGGATATGCACGCGCCACGCCGCATTAAATGCGGCGCAGTGCGCTCGTCTGTACCGCCATAAATGTGGTTAGGTGGGCTCCGTCGAGCTCACCTAACTTGCGCTCGTGGCACCAAAGCCACAGGGGGTCGGGGCGCCCCAGGCCTCGGGGCAGAAATGAGAGCGGCCCGACCCCGGAGGGAAATCGGGAGGACAGCCGCCACGTCACCCTCGGGCCTGACCCCCCCTGGGGGAACGGGCCACGTGGATCCCTGTGGCCGCCCTTCCCTTTGGTCTCGATACCCCCGGTCTCATGTCACCGACAGTGATGGATATAAAAATCTATCTAAAACATCATTGTGAGTGTAGAGATATATCGGCTAAGATAGAAGATCAGACCCAACCGAGACAGTCTGAACTAAACCGATGTGTCTCTAAACACAATGCTATTAAAGATAAAATCAAAATATCAAATAGATAAATATATCAACCGAACCAGAGCAATTCAATAGGTCGAAGCGATGTAGCCTTGAACAACATCAATGTAGCCAATAGATTCATCGGGGTTGGCGAAACGTAGGTCTTACCCTTTCGCCAGAGATTGAAGCCGATGCAGTCCCGCGTCAGGTGTCAAGTTCCACCAATGATACATAAAAACCTCAAAAAAGAGGGTGGCTATGCGCCGAGAGTAGCTGTATTGATTGAGAGATAGATTACAAACATCTCGGATGTACATATTTATATCCTCAGGCCGATATGAGTCCTAATTAGACAATACACAAACTTTTTTAAAGATAAAAAGAAAAACATAAGTCCTGATCGGACACTAAACACACTTTTCTAAAAATAAAAAAAACTAACTGACTCTATCTAATTAATAGATAAATTGTCACGCTGTATACTTTTCGAATTTGACATCTTTTGGATAAGCTTCTTTTAGGCTTACTTTAATTGATTAATTTTCTTAACCGATTCCACTAAGGATCCATCTGTTGGCGACTGATAATTTTCATCGGTCGATTTCAGGACTCTGAAGACGATACTAACTCTAGTCCGATGACGATTTCGGGTTTTATCTAATTTTGACGACAACACTACTTCACCTTTTTTTTACATAGAAACTCGCATGAGAAAGAAAAGATTAGATTCATATAATGTATCCTGTAGGAACGGGATCTCATGCTCTAGCAGTTATTATGCTTTATGCCACCGTCGCGATCTCGATCGGCTTGCGGAGGAAGTGAACGGAAGGGTCCACGTCCGCTGACGTCTGGGATGATTAACTGGGATAATACGAAGAAAAAGATTCTAGAAGATTTTCTTATGCGAGGCCTTGTTTCCACATGACTCGTATGATTGAAGAAAAGAACAGATAAAAGAAAACCAATTCTGAGTTAGATTTCTCTCAAGGAAATTACGTCCGAACAAATCGTAGTTTGTTCAGACACTAGAACAGCTTCAGTTATCTCTAACGGGCTTAAAGCACCATCTCTATCGGGCAGGGCCCCCGTCAGTGACCAAAGGTCAGTGATGTGAGAAAATATCTCAATCGGGCATATGCCCGTCACGGATGACTCTCATCTCTGACGGGCTTTAATCTAGGCCCGTTAGAGATGACAGTCATCCGTGACGGGCTTTAAAGCCATCTCAATCGAGCCCGTCTACAGAGCCCGTCACGGATGACTCTCATCTCTGACGGGCCTAGATTACAGCCCGTTAGAGATGAGTATAATAAAAAAAATTTCATTTTTTGGGTTAGCCTGTGGCCTTTGCCCTTATTCGTGTGCTTTTCCGATAGGTCACCCATCCTGAAATTGCACAAGGGCCAGCACAATTAACCTAGTTCTTTAAAGATTGGCTTTCAAGAAAAAAATTGTAGTTTGTTAATGTAAGTATTCTATTAATCCTATTAACCCGTGGATCACGATGTCACACCCTAGCATCCCCAATTCATATTCATTCATTCACATACACAACTATCAATATATTTAACACAACTACATTCATATAACATCCCTTTTGATCACATATTTAACTATATAAAATTTAAATTTTAAAATATAAGAAATTCAAATATTTTTTTGGGTAGTAAATGATTTTAAATTGAAAAATTATCAACAACAAAGTTGTATAACTCATCAAGATCTATAACTTTTACTTTGGTCTTTTTGTTATATAACATTGTTTTGAACAATTTGAATTTGAATTTAAAAATATGACAACTTCAAATAATATTTTCAAATACTAAATGATTTCAACTGAAAAAGTCATCAACAACAAAGTTGTATAACTCATCAATATCTATAACTTTTATTTTGTTCATTTTTTCTATACAACATTTTTTTGAACAGTTTGAATTTGAATTTGAAAATATGACAACTTCAAACAACATTTTGAAATACTAAATGATTTCAATTGAAAAAGTCATCAATAATAAAGATGTATAACTCATCAAGATCTATAACTTTTATTTTGGTCATTTCTTCATCCGGTAAAGTAATAGTAACATTGTTCATAAAATTCACATATCTCTAATCTGGTTTTATAAACTATAACACAGATATGTAAATTTTGTGAAGAATGTTACTAATACTTTGTCGGATGAAGAAATGACAAACATAAAAGTTATAGATCTTGATGAGTTATACAACTTTGTTGTTGATGACTTTTTCAGTTGAAATCATTTAGTATTTCAAAATATTGTTTGAAGTTGTCATATTTTCAAATTCAAATTCAAACTGTTTAAAAAAAAGTTGTATAGAAAAATGACCAAAATAAAAGTTATAGATCTTGATGAGTTATATAACTTTGTTGTTGATGACTTTTTCAGTTGAAATTATTTAGTATTTGAAAATATTATTTGAAGTTGTCATATTTTTAAATTCAAATTCAAATTGTTTAAAAAAATGTTATATAACAAAAAGACCAAAGTAAAAGTTATAGATCTTGATGAGTTATACAACTTTGTTGTTAATAATTTTTCAATTTAAAATCATTTAGTATTTAAAAATATTGTTTGAAGTTGTCATATTTAAAAAAGTCATCCGTGACGGGCTATAATCTAGGCCCGTTAGAGATAAGAGTCATCCGTGACGGGCTATTAGTTAGGCCCGTTAGAGATGAGGTGAGAGTCATCCGTGACGGGCTATAATCTAGGCCCGTTAGAGATGAGAGTCATCCATGACGGGCTATATAATTTAGGCCCGTTAGAGATGACAGTCATCCGTGACGGGCTTTAAAAACATCTCAATCGGGCCCGTCTACAGAGCCCGTCACCGATGACCCTTATCTCTAACGGGCTCTGTCGACGGGCCCGATTGAGATATGCTAGGTCATCTCAATCGGGCCTAAACATATAGCCCGTCACAGATGAGTGTCATCGGTGACGGGCTATATGTATTTGGGCCTAAAGTATGACTGCACGAGTACATCTACAATGATGTAAATTTAGGCCCGATTGAGATGATTTCGTTCTGACGACCCAATAGTCCAGACATGTAAGGGCCCGTCAGAGATGAAAGGATCTGTACTAGTGAGACTTCAGACTCCAACTCATGATGATTTTGAATTAAGATTTCTCTCCAGAAAATTACATCCGAACAACCCGTAGTTTGTTCAGACTCTAACTCATAATGTTATCCAGACTTAATCGTATTCAGTGTTGACTTTGATGCGACTCCCTATAAATGTAAAGCCGTTTTGTCTCACCCGACAACCACGACACCAATCGACAACTCCGGCGCAGATGGATAACCTGGTCATCCTCGCCGGCGTCCTCCTCCTCCCGCTCCTCTTCCTGCTCCGCAATGCGGCCTCCAGGCGGCGCCGCCTCCCGCCCGGCCCGCCGGCGGTGCCGCTGTTCGGCAACCTGCTCTGGCTGCGGCACTCGGCGGCCGACGTGGAGCCTCTCCTGCTGACGCTGTTCAAGAAGTACGGCCCCGTCGTGACGCTCCGGATCGGGTCGAGGCTGTCCATCTTCGTGGCGGATCGGCACCTGGCGCACGCAGCGCTCATCGCCGCCGGCACGAAGCTGGCCGACCGGCCGCAGGCCGCCACCAGCACGCTCCTCGGCGTCAGCGACAACATCATCACCCGCGCCAACTACGGCGCCATGTGGCGGCTGCTCCGCCGGAACCTCGTGTCGCAGACGCTGCAGCAGTCGCGCGTCGACCAGTTCGCGCCGGCGCGCGTCTGGGTGCGCCGCGTGCTGATGGAGAAGCTGCGGGAGTCCGGCGAGGCGCCCAACGTCATGGAGGCGTTCCAGTACACCATGTTCTGCCTCCTCGTGCTCATGTGCTTCGGCGAGCGCCTCGACGAGCCCGCCGTGCGAGACATCGAGGAGGCCGAGCGCGGGTGGCTGCTCTACATCTCGAGGAGGATGAGCGTCTTCTTCTTCTTCCCGTGGATCACCAAGCACCTCTTCCGCGACCGCCTCGAGGCCGCGCACGCCCTTCGCCGACGCCAGAAGGAGCTCTTCGTGCCGCTGATCGAGGCTCGCCGGGAGTACAAGAAGCTCGCTAACCAGGGCCTTCCGCCGGCGAGAGAGACGACGTTCCAGCACTCGTACGTCGACACGCTGCTCGACGTCAAGATCCCCGAGGAGGACAACCGCTCGCTCACCGACGATGAGATCGTCACGCTCTGCTCCGAGTTCCTCAACGCCGGCACTGACACGACCTCCACCGGGCTACAATGGATCATGGCCGAGCTAGTCAAGAACCCGGGCGTGCAGAAGAAGCTCTACGACGAGATCAATGCCACCTGCGGCGACGACGACGAGCTCCTGGAGCGGAACGTGAGAGACAAGGACAACAAGATGCCGTACCTCAACGCCGTGATCAAGGAAGGCCTGCGCAAGCACCCGCCGGGCCACTTCGTGCTGCCGCACAAGGCGGCGGAGGACATGGACGTCGGCGGCTACCTCATCCCCAAGGGCGCGACGGTGAACTTCATGGTGGCCGAGATCGGGAGGGACGAGAAGGAGTGGGAGAAACCGCTGGAGTTCGTGCCGGAGCGGTTCTTGAACGGCGGCCATGGCGTCGGCGTGGACATGCACGGTACCAAGGGGATCAAGATGATGCCGTTCGGCGTCGGGCGGAGGATCTGCGCCGGGCTCAACATCGCCATGCTGCACCTCGAATACTTCGTGGGATCCATGGTGATGGAGTTCGAGTGGAAGGAGGTGGAGGGCCTCGAGGTGGAGTTCGCCGAGAAACGGGAGTTCACCACCGTCATGGCGAAGCCGCTGCGCCCGCGTCTCGTGCCCAGGAGGAGTTAAACAGTGTCCAGATTTGGTTTATTTTTTCTGTTCATTAGTTAGTGTTAGCGTATATTTGCTTGTGATTAGGTTATGATCCAAATGTGCATAGTGACTAGCATTGAATTAGTGCCAAAAGTGTGTTTTTTTAATCAAATTTTGAGCAGTATGCGGAGTACTTTTTATCGTGCTAATTTACTCGTTTTATGAACTCCTATCAAATCAAAACAAGCTGAGATGTTTGGACTAGAGATATCAGGACTTACAAACAAGAAAGAAACAGTGAAAGGTTGATCTTTTTATCTCCTATCAGCAATTCAAAGGAAAGGGTTCTTTTATCTCTTATCAGCAATTCGAGGTTGATCTTTTTATCTCCTATCAGCAATTCAAAGGAAAGGGTTCTTTTATCTCTTATCAGCAATTCGAAGATGCAAAACAACATAGGAGCCTATGAATTCCTTTTAAACAATGGAAGAATAACTTTCAACCTGTGAAATCTTTTGCTTGTTTACCTCCTAGAAATTGATGCACGTAGAAAAACTTGTTTACAAAAATATCTTACAAAACTAATGTGGCACAATGTGATCTTCCTTTTTTTTTCATACCCACTAATTAAATCCAACTGATCACTAGGGGAGTAATAGATTTACACTAGTAGGAGAGTAATAGATGAGTAGTAGATTTACACTAGTAGGAGAGTGACAGATTAACGATTTGTGATGAACAAACTTAATCTCCGACCCTATCCAGCCCCCAGTTTCTCCCTCAAATCACCCAGGCGTGACATCTCTTTCGAAGCACCGGACTCCAGATCAAACACAATCAACCAAGCCAAGAATTCGAACACTAGAAGTGGTTACCAACTACGATACGCCAATCACATTGTTATTCAGGTTATAGGTGAGTTTCCGATTAGCGACCACCCGATCCGGTGTGGCGCAGTCCAAATTCCCACAACGCGGCTTGGATTAGGCCCATATCAAATATTTAACTGCTAACCGCACAATGTCAGAGGATCCACTTCCCAAAATCCCTGCCCATGTTGCCATATAGTACTCCAGCTGCAGCATGTCAAGCCCAGCACAGACCCTTCACCTGATGCCGAACAGCATCATGCAGATCCTCTGGCTGCCCATCCCGTCCACTTCCTCGCGGCGCTCTGGGATGAACTTCATTGGCTTCTCCAACTCCTCAATTCCTCATCCCTGCCCATTTATATATAGTGTAATACTAACTAGGTTTCTATGTCCTGTAATAATTCTTGTCGTTTTCACCTTTTCCTAATTGTAGTGTATTACTGTAGTTAATTTCCAATATATCAGTCTACAATCTAGATATCAATATTTGCATATTTATAAATGTTAAATGTTCGCCAAATTTAACTACACGTTTAACCCAACGCAATCAACTAGACTCCAGGCTTATTTGAGGAAGTTATAGATTTTGAGGAGTAGTTGGTGAGAATTTAGCTTACGAGAATCTAAAGAAGCTAGAACAATCAACTTTTAGCTTTTATTTCATTTTTTTTAATTCTGCGGTTAACCTATATGGAATTCGAATAAAAAAACTGATGCCAAATTTGTCAGATTTGGATGAACACGGTCTAGAATCAACCGCTCAAATTTATTTAAGGGAGTATCTATATATCACCCAACTGATTTTTAAACCAAAATCTCTCAGATTTTTTTGTACGTATCTAATATCTAATGTATGTAGGAGTATATAAGCATGTAACTTATCATGTGTATGAAACACAGAACCGATTAATAGACATAAGTATCTTAGTTAGAAATAAAGTGTAATTTTACACTTGCGAAAAATAGAAATAAAATTACATACAATTTTAATAGAAATTACATTGTAATTTACTATGAGTTACAATGTAATTACTACAAATTACATTGTAAATATGCTATATTTCCACTGTAACTTTTTTCTCTCAACTTTTACCTCTTCTCTCTCATCCGTATCAAGTTTTCACTCCCTATACGTTCTTGGGTAAAGAGAGGCTGGGGTAGGAAGCTGTGCACTAAACGATTAAGAGCAACTTTCAACTATTTAGTGAGTGGCAAAGATAATCAGTCGTATGCATGGATGCACCAGGCACTAGCGAGTTTAATTTAGCATTCCGTGGGAGTGCTAACGCAAAAGGGGCACGGATTGATCTCAAGGTTAGATCGACGGTTGAAAATTCGACAGATCTTTAAAAAGAAATCTGTCGACAGATTTATAGCATAATCGTTTATTTAAACCAAATCAATGGAGAGTAAGCTAAGCCCAAAAGCAAGAAACAGGTCCGCAACTGCATCGTAGGCCCATTAACCAGCCGAACTGTTATCTCAGGCCCGTTTGCTACCATCTCAGATTCTCAGGTCCGTTTATAGCCCACAATATGAATACTAGCACAAATCTCAAACTAGATTTAACAGTAAAAAAACGAGAGAGGAAAGCTTCAAAAATTTGTCACATGCTAGTTAGCAAAACCGAATAAGGTACTTATAAAAACTAAAGTCTCATTCCTTCTTATTAATATCTTTAGGGAGAGCTCCCGCCTTTTCGCCTCAAAAGGGAAAAGAAATATGTGCGCCTAAGTTCCTGATGCCCTTAAACCATATAGTTCAAACATGTGGGTTGGCTTCTTTAAGAAAGAAAAGAAACCTAAATAGTTGGATGTAATCATAAAGATTCCCACCGAATCTATATACAGATCAAGTGAGATTAATTAGAAGTGACGATAGCCGTGTAAGCTGAGAAGGATGGCTTACAATATTGCTGATTACCATTCAAAACAGAAAGAAAACATTGGCACCCGATTCTGGGTTTTTCCATGGAGCCCTTTGATTTGATGCTTTTTCGTTCTAGATTAAATTCCTGGTTGGTGATTGTTCATGACAAAATAACACTATGTCACTCTCCTAGTTGATAAATAACTTTTCAAAGGCAATTGCTAAATAAGTTTTCAATGACTGGTCCATACAGGAATATGTTCTTCCATTATCTAATTTTAGTTGCTAAACAAGTTTTCACAGACTAGAAGTTGTTCGTCCATTATCTACTTTTTTAGTAGGCACCTTGTTTTGCATCTTTGAAAGCATTTTGAATGGCTCATAACAGATAAAAATACCCCCTTTTTTTTCTTTGATTATGTTATCTACAGTCCAGAGTCCAAACCACTGCTTGTCCAACACTACTACAGGACACCAAATAAGGGTCGCTGTCATATGTTTTGATAAATCTTGGTCACCTATTAGTTTTAGAGTAATTTTGAAATTATACACTATAAGTTTCTTTAAAGTATGTGACATATTTTTTGTCGGTTTAATTTTTTTAATTTTGGTAAGGTAATTTGTTTTGATAAATCTAGGCTTCCTATTAATTTGAGAGTAATGTAATTAGAGATTGACGGAGCGTGAAACTCCTCACCAGGAGACCGTGCAGGCCCCCTTTTGCCGGTTCAGCCGGGGGCGCAAGGTGAGATTGTTAGCCCCTGATCTGAGAGATTTCAACGAGAAAGAACGCGTGGACACAGGCGATTTAGACAGGTTCGGGCCGCTGAGAAGCGTAACACTCTACTCCTGTGTTCTGGTAGATCTGGGAGTGTGAAATAATCCAGAGAGAGTTCAGGCTCTAGAGCGAGTCAGCCAGAGTCTGATCCCCTTTTTTTTCTTCTTTCCTAGGCCTGGGCCTCCTTTTATATGACAAGGGGCTACCACATGGCCACAAGCTGCCTAAGAAAGAAAACATTCTTTTACAAGTAGGGCTATCCTACTGTCGGAAGCAGCCTCTGACAGACGCCGTAGCACGCCTCTGCTCAGCCAGCCGGCCCAATCCGGGGGACGCTCGTTTCAACCTTCATTAAATGGCGGGTGACTTTCTCGTCTCGCTTGCGCCGGAATCTGGAATGCATCTGACCGGGACTGACATACCAACTCCGGGAGTTGGCACGCCAGCTCCGGTTGAGAGACAAGAGACAGAGGGCTCTCATCATTCTGACGGGACGGGGAGAGGTGTGCCGCAGGCCGCCTGGCGCCACCTAACCCGCGATCTGACCGGTCTGTGATCGGTCACTCGCTGCGACCGGTCACGGACCGGATAGGCATGCGCCATGCCGCATTAAATGCGGCGCAGTGCGCTCGTCTGAACCACCATAAATGCGGTTAGGTGAGCTCTTCCACGCTCACCTAACCTGCACGCGTGGCACCAAAACCACAGGGGGTCGGGGCACCCCAGCCCTTGGGGCAGATTCGGGAGCGGCCCGACCCTGGGGGGAGACCGGGAGGACAGCCGCCACGTCACCCTCGGGCTCGACCCCTCCGGGGGAACGGGCCACGTGGATCACTGTGGCCGTCCTTCCCTTTGGTCTCGACACCCCCGGTCCCATGTCACCGACAGTAGCCCCCGGCGTTACGCCCGGGTGGCCCCACACCGAGGGGGGCACCCAGGCTTGACGCCACCCCTCGGGCCCGATGACAGGTGGGACCGGCCCCAAAGGCGAGCAGGACTCCTATGGTCGCGAGCCGCGCTTATCGGCGTGGAATGCTGACCGACATTAATGAGCGTTCTCTTTGTAACTGCAACATTACTCGAGGCAGCGCGCGGATCGGGACACGTCGGTCCGTTTCGCCTGGGGATGTGATGATGGCTCTTTTTGCGGTAACTGAGCGCGATTAATGCGCACACTATCTGCCCCTCCTCAACCACCGTGGCCGCACGACTGCCGCGTGTGCCGCAAGCAGGCGAGTGGGGTTAGTGGAGGCGTGGGTGCGAGAAATGAGGGGGCAAGGTAGTGGGTGCGGGAAACGAGGAGCAGAGCGCGGCATAGGCAAGGGTATAAAAGGCGCCGAGGAAGGGATTCGCTTCCTTCCTCTCGCCACTTTTTCCTTTCCTCTGCCATCCGTGCTGTAGCTCTTCGTTTCTCTCGCCCTACTCTCGCCACACGCACTCGCTCTCAAGCTCCCCCTTCGCCGGCGCCATGGCGCGGAGCTCCGCACCGCTCGACGGTAGCGTGCTGCCGCCTTCTCGCATCACCAGCGAGAGGCAGGCCGGGCTGCCGCGCCGGTTCATGCCGGAATCTACCGCCGGCCGGGAGGTGGTCACGCTGGGCGAGGGACGCCCGGCGCCGCACTACCCGGGGCAGTCCGTTTTCTTTCTCTCCTTCGCCATGGCGGGCCTGATCCCGCCATTCTTCGTATTTTTTATGGATGTTCTGGAGTTCTATGATCTCCAGATGACGCACCTCACCCCCAACGCGGCGATGATGCTGGCCATCTTCGCATACCTGTGCGAGATGTTCATCGGGGTGTGCCCATCCCTTCGGCTGTTTCGGTGGTTCTTCACCGTGCAGTCGGTATCACCGCCGACGGTGGTCGGTGGATGCTACTTCCAGCCGCGGGGGCAGGTGCTGAACTGCTACATCCCGTGCGTCCTTCGCAAGAAGTGGGACGACTGGAAGAGTGATTGGTTCTACACCCTCCTCGCCGACGAAGCGCGCCTCCGACTCCTGAGCCAGCCCTCAGCGCAGGCGCCTAGCTGGCAGGCGACGGTGGATCTGGGGGACGGCTACGACGCCGTCCTGGACCGCCTGGCGGGCCTACGAACCCAGGGGCTCACGGGGGCCATGGTGTTCGGCGACTACCTCAGCCGCCGGATCGCGCCGCTCCAGCGACGCGCCTGGGGCGCTTGGGAGTACACTGGGACCGAGGACCTCCTGAGGACCACCAGGGGCGCAAGTGGGACTGGGACTCTGAGGATTTCAGGATGGTGGTCCAACGGGTGCTAAACCTTAGCTCCGTGGATTCATCCCTCATCCCTCAAGGGATCCTCCCCTTCTGCTGCGACCCGGAGCGTGCCAACATCCTGGCCATTATGCAGGTGGTCGGGGCATTGGGGGAGCGGGCCCCCCGAGGCCATGATGGCGCGGGCGGCAGCCGCAGAGGGGATAAATCTACCCTCGGAGGGGGCCATGCTTCTGGGCCCCGCGGCGGGGGCCCGGGGGGCAGCCGCCCTGCCGACGCCAAGGGGAAGAGGAAGGAGGAGGCGACCCCTCCTCCATCTCCTCCCCGAGGGGGCGGGACGGTGCGCGTCAGCAGCAGGCACCCGAAGGGCGCCGCACCGACGCCCCAGCCCGAGGGGGAGCGGAAGAAGAAGCGGCTCCGCAAGATGGGGGAGACCGAGCCGTGCAGGGGAGCCTCATCACGCCGCCGAAGTGGTCGTTCAGCCGGCCACCCCGCAGGTTCGATCCCTCACCCGCAGCGGCCGCATTCTTACTCCCAACTCCCAAGGCAAGTTTTTACTTACCTTTTTCTGTTTCTTGTTTTTCTTCTGCCTTAGTGAGATCCCGTCCCGCCCCACGTGCCACCCCAAGACCGGCCAGGCCGAGGCCGGGGAGACGGCGACCGCGGAGGCCCGGAGGCGGGAGGTCGACCTGCAGGAAGCTGCAGGCCGTCTCCGGGAAGCCCAAGAGGCTGCCCAAGAGGCGGCTTGGGAGGCGGCCCGGGTCCGCCAGGCCGAGGAGGCCGCTCGGGAGGAGGCCAGGGTCCGCCGGGCCGAGGAGGCTGCCCGGGAGGCAGAGGCGGCGCGCGCGCACGAGGCGCGGGCGGCCGAGGCTGCTGCCCAGGTCCCCGACCCGACCGCGCTCGAGGCGGAGGCCACCCGCGAGGCCGCCCGCGACGATGCCGAGGGGGCGCACCCGGGGCCCGACGCCCCGGGCGGCGCTCCGGACGAGCCAGCTTCGGGAGAGGCCCCCGAGGCCAGCGCGCCGATCGGCGAGCCGAGCCGCGCTACACCACCACCGAGGCGGCCCTCCCCTCTTCCTTCCGCCGCACCGCTGAGCGCGGAGCCCCTCCTGCAGGCCCTGGCCACAGCAAACAGCACGGTGCTGGACGGGCTAAGCGCCCAGATGGAGGCCCTGCAGGCGGAGCGGGCGGAGATCGACGCGGCGTGGGCGCGCGTCGAGGAGGGGCGGCGCTCCGTGGAGGCCATGGTGGAGGCGGGCTGTAAGGCGCACCATCTGCACACCTCGCAGCTCGAGGCTCGTCGCAGGAGCCTGGCGGAGATCGCCAGGGAGGTGGAGGAGGAGCGGGAGGCTGCCCTCATCGCCACCGCCGTGCTCGACGGGGCGCAGGACGACCTCCGCCTCCAATACGGGAGCCGGGTGGCGGAGCTGGAGGGAAAGCTCGACGCCGCCCGGGGAGTTTTCGACGCCGCCGCTGCCCGGGAGCGGCGGGCGGCGGAGATCGAGGCGGCGATCTGCCAGCGCGAGGAGGCCCTTGTGGCCCGCACCATGGCGCTGGAGGAGCAGCTCACCGCGTTCTGGGGGTCGGCCTCGCGCTTGCTCGAGCAGGAGGCCGCCATGCGCCGGCGGGCCGAAGCCCTCGACCTCCGCGCCCGGGAGCTGGAGGCACTGGAGGAGCGCGCCCGCGCCCTGGACGCGAAGGAGGCAGCGCTGGCGGACCGCGAGGGCGCCGCCGCCACACGGGAGGCGACGCTGGCGGTGCACGAGGCCGCCTCCGCCGAGCAGGAGTCCGCACTCCGCCTCCGCGAAGACGCGCTCGCCGAGCGGGGGTGAGCCCTCGAGGAGGCCGAGGCCGCGGCGCAGCGGCTGGCGGACAGCCTGTTCCTCCGCGAGGCGGCGTGGGAGGAGCAGGCGCGCCACAATCTGGAGAGCGCCCGCGCCGAGAGGGACGCGCTGAACCAGCGGGCCTCTAAGCTCGAGGCGCGGGCGAAGGAGCTGGACGCGCAAGCGCGCAGCGGCGGGGCGGCCGCGGGCCACGGCGATCTAGCCGCCCGCCTCGCAGCAGCCGAGCACACCATCGCCGAGCTGCAGGGCACCCTGGACTCGTCCGCCGGGGAGGTTGAGGCCCTCCGGCTGGCGAACGAGGTGGGGCCCGGCATGCTTCGGGATGCCGTCTCCCGCCTCGACCGCGCCGGGCGGCAGGTGGGCATCTGGGACGGGCGGTACGCGAAGTACGCCGCCAACCAGGGGGGCCTCGCCCAGCGCCTCTCGGAGATGGCCAGGGCCCTTGAGAGGCTCCCTGAGGAGCTCGAGGAGACGATCAAGTCTTCCTCAAGGGACCTCGCCCGGGGAGCGGTGGAGCTCGTGCTGGCGAGCTACCAGGCCCGGGACCCCGACTTCTCCCCGTGGACGGCGCTGGAGGAGTTCCCTCCCGGGACCGAGGACGGCGCACGCGCGCAAGTCCGGGACGCCGCCGACCACATCGTCCATGGCTTCGAGGGGACGGCCCCTCGGCTCGTTTTCGCCCTCGACTCCGACGAAGAGGAGGACGGCGACGACGGCGCGGACGACAACGATGGCGAGGCCGGCGACCCGGGTGCATCGGAGTGAGCCTCCGGGCACCTTAATAATAATAACTTTTTCATCTTCTGAGGCCTTCGAGCCCATGTTTGTACAGACTGGTTTTACCTGCAATCAAATAGGATTTTAATTTCTAAGTCAGTTACATTTGCTATATGCATGAGATAAGGATGGTCTATGTCGCGATCCTTCTGTGTCTTGGCTTGAGTGAGGGCTCGTGCCCGAGCCTCAGCCTCAAGCGGCGCGAGTCGGAGCTAGTGCCTGGGGAGATCTGCATGTCGAGACTGGCCAGCCCGGGAGCGCAGTAACCGAGGGTTAGGGGGACCCGATTGTGGGCCATTGCCGATTCCCCCCCGGAGTTCACCGCGCCCTGGGGCACGGCTCGGTTCTGGGCCCCGTTTGGCGATTTTAGACGACCCGGGCCACCAAGGTCGAGCACGAGTAGACTGACTCAAGTCAAGACTTTTCAAAAGAAAACGATAACACAGACGCGGTCCTTAGAAAATCAAAAATGCTTGTTATTGAAATGCTAGAAAATGAATTAAACAAGTATGTGCATGTGGTAGCCCCCGGCCAACCCTGCGTGCCCGAGGGGGGCGCGGGGTTGGCCTGAGCCCGAGGTACGACACCCGAACCCCTTATGGGTAGAAGCGGCGAAGATGCTCGATGTTCCACGGGTTAGGCAGCTCTGTGCCATCACCCGTGGCCAATCGAACCGAGCCCGGCCGGGGGACGCCGATCACTCGATACGGACCCTCCCACATTGGTGAGAGTTTGCTCAGTCCAGCACGCGTTTGGACGCGGCATAGGACGAGATCGTCGACGCAGAGTGATCAGGCCCGGACGTGGCGCTGATGGTAGCGCCGCAGGCTCTGCTGGTAGCGCGCGGCTCGGAGGGCCGCGCGTTGCCTTTGCTCTTCCAGGTAGTCGAGGTCGTCTCGGCGAAGCTGATCTTGATCAGCCTCGCAATACATGGTGGCCCGAGGGGACCTCAGGGTGAGCTCGGATGGGAGGACCGCCTCCGCGCCGTAGACGAGGAAGAAAGGCGTTTCCCCGGTCGCTTGGCTTGGAGTGGTTCGGTTCGCCCAGAGCACCGCTGGCAGCTCCTCGATCCATGAGTCGCCGTGCTTCTTGAGGATGTTGAATGTCTTGGTCTTGAGGCCCTTGAGGATTTCCGCATTGGCGCGCTCCACCTGGCCGTTGCTTCTGGGGTGGGCGGGTGAGGCGAAGCAGAGCTTAATGCCCATGTCTTCACAGTAGTCGCCGAAGAGTTCACTGGTGAACTGGGTGCCATTGTCCGTAATGATATGGTTAGGTACCCTGAACCAAGCAGTGATGCCCCTGATGAATTTTAGCGCCGAGTGCTTGTCGATCTTGATGACCGGATAAGCCTCGGGCCACTTAGTGAACTTGTCAATTGCGACATACAGATACTAGAACCCGCCCGGGGCCCTCCTGAAGGAACCCAGGATATCCAGCCCCCAGACCGCAAATGGCCATGAAAGAGGTATAGTCTGCAGGGCCTGAGCCGGCTGATGCGTTTGTTTGGCGTGAAACTGGCATGCCCTGCATCGTTGGACCAGGTCAACTGCATCGTGGAGCGCCGTCGGCCAATAGAAACCCTGGCGAAAGGCCTTGCCAACCAAGGTGCGCGAGGCGGAATGGGCTCCGTACTCGCCTTCATGGACATCGACAAGAAGCTCGATGCCTTGTTCCCGAGGAATGCACTTCAGGAGGACTCCGTTAGCCCCGCGCCGGTAGAGTGTCCCTTTCACCAGCACGTAGCGCTTGGAGATGCGATGGATGCGTTCACTCCCTTCGTGGTCCTCGGGTAGAGTCTTATCTGTGAGGAACGCCTGGATCTCAGCCATCCAAGCGATCAATCTTGGGGGGCCGGGGTCGGCCCCCCCGGGTCCCGAGGCCTGGACTCCGACGGGCCACGGGGGCCGGTCAGGCGCGTCCGTCTCCCCTAGGGGGTCGGGTCGCGCCGACGGCTAGGCAAACCTTTCTTCAAAGGCACCCGGTGGGGTCGAGGCTCGCGATGAAGCGAGCCTTGAGAGCTCGTCGGCGACCGCGTTATCCTGCCTGGGCACGTGCCGAAGTTCTATCCCGTCGAAATGGCGCTCCATACGCCGCACCTCGCGGACGTAGGCGTCCATCTGCGGGTCGGAGCACCGGTACTCCTTGGAGACCTGGTTAACGACCAACTGGGAGTCGCCTAGAACCAGGAGGCGGCGGATCCCCATTCCAGCCGCCACTCTGAGTCCTGCAAGGAGTTGGCGGGACCACCGAAGGTGATCGGGAGGTCGATGTGACCCAGCGGCCAGGTGTGCCCCGGCGTCACAACGATGATCGGCTGGGACGGCCGGAGCACCATCCCCGGGGCCTTGATAACATCAAAGGCCGCGGGGGAGAGGATGTTGAGGGTTGCGCCCCCGTCTATCAGGACGCGCCCCAACTTCACATTGCAGACAGTGGGGGAGACCACCATCGTGATCTCCCCTCCCTAGGCAATGCACGGCGGGTGGTCGGTCTGGTCAAAGGTGAGGGCGACCTCCGACCAACGCGCCCGCCGCGTCGCCTCACGGGTAGGGGCCACGGCCAGAAGCTCTTGCTTCAAGGCCTTGAGGCTCCGGCGAGAAGCGTGAGCGCACGCTCCCCCATCAACGGTGGCGACGACGGCCTCGGGCTCCTGAAAGCCCAAGTCATCGTCGCCATCGTCGATGTCCTCGGCGGGGGCCTTCTACCTAGCCTCACCTCGCCGGTTGCCGGTGGGAGTCGCCGGGGCCTTGCCTTCACGGCGCTACTGCCTCCTCTCCTCCTCCCACTTCCTCGTCCGCTCGGCCAAACTCTTGATCGCGCGGCAGTCTGCGAGGTCGTGGAGGGAGGTGTTGTGCACGGTGCACCATCTGCCGGCCGGGCGCTCCCTACCGGGCGCCTCCTTCTTTTTGTCGCCCACGAGCCTCCCCTTTCGGGGGGCCCGCGAAGCGCCCTCGACGGCGAGGACGTGACCCTCGTCGTCGGAACGGGCCGACCTCTTCTTCCTTCTCCTGTCCCGCCGCCCTGAACGAGCGGCGGACTCGGGGGGAGCCGGAGCCGCCGCTCCAGAGCCGGAGGAGTTCCAGGTCCAGGCCTCCTCCTTGCGAGCCACGCGGTCCGCGAGCTCAAAAAGCTGCGCGGTGGTCTGGGGCTCCTTGGAGGCGATCTTCTCGAGCATGCGGTTGTGCCGCACGCCCCCTTGAATGCGTAGATCACCGCATGTGTAGGGATGCATGGTATGGTATTGCGAACTTAACAGAACCGCTGGATGTACGAGGGGAGAGACTCATCGTCCCTCCGCTGTACCGCGTGCAAGTCCGCCTCTTCGCCTGGGCGCAGATATATGCCCTGGAAGTTCGTAGTGAACTGCTGGCACAAATCCTCCCAGGAGTGGACCGACGCGGGTGGCAAGTTCATTAGCCAACCCCGCGCCTGGCCCTTCAGGGCCATGGGAAAGAAATTCGCCATGACCCTGTCGTCACCCCCCGCGGCTTCTATCCCAGTAGTGTAGATCTGGAGAAACTCTGCGGGGTTGACGCTTCCATCATATTTTTCGGTGATGGTGGGCCGGAACCTTGGGGGCCAACGGACATTCCGAAGGCTCGCCACGAAGGCTCGACAGCCAGCACCACCAACCGGGGACACGGGGGGGCCGGCCCCCGTGACCGGAACGGAGCGGCGCTCCAGAAGAGGAGGCGCGTTCCGTTGCATGGGCGGCGCGACGAGCGTCGCACCGGCGCTCGATATCGAGCCGGGCGTCTGGCCCCCCATGCATATCTTCTTGGGTCGGAGGTGTTGATGAGGGAACCGCGGACGGACGGCGTGTGTCGGCCGTCGTCCGCTGTGCCCTCCGCCTCGACGACATAGAGCCGGTGGCGGCAGCGCCAGAGGTCCCGGTGGCGGAAGACCGTCTGCCGGTGCCTAGGCGCTGCTGCGTCGTCATGACCAAGTTGGCCACGTCATCCAGCCAACGCTAGGCTGGGGTCTCTGGATCGGGGACGACGGGCGGGTGACGCAAGAGCGCGCCCGCAGCCTGGAGGGCGCCCTGGGGCATGCCGCCATCGCCGTAGGTGAGGCGACGACGCACTCCGCCTCGCCGTCCTCCTCCATCGCCTGCGAGCGGCAAGGTCGCGGATCCCTCGACCTCCTCGAACGCCTTCCCCTGCCCAAGATTCCGGCGGGAGGGGGACGACGAGGTGCGAGCCTGATGGCGCGGGTCCTGCTCCCCGCCATCACCGCCGGTGCTCAAAGAAGGGTTGTACGCCAGTGCCTCTTCGACCATAGGGCTGACCTGGCGAAGCTTGGCGCACACGGAAGGAGATAGGGGCTCAGAAAAAACACGCGCGCCCCCACCTGACGCGCCAGATGACGGAGCGTGAAACTCCTCATCAGGAGACCGTGCAGGCCCCCCTTTGCCGGTTCGACCGGGGGCGCAAGGTGAGATTCTTAGCCCCTGATCTGAGGGATTTCAGCGAGAAAGAACGCGTGAACACAGGCGATTTAGACAGGTTCGGGTCGCTGAGAAGCGTAACACCCTACTCCTGTGTTCTGGTAGATCTGGGAGTGTGAAATAATCCAGAGAGAGTTCAGGCTCTAGAGCGAGTCAGCCAGAGTCTGATCCCCTTTTTTTTTCCTTCTTTCCTAGGCCTGGGCCTCCTTTTATATGGCAAGGGGCTACCACATGGGCCACAAGCTGCCTAAGAAAGAAAACATTCTTTTATAAGTAGGGCTATCCTACTGTTGGAAGCAGTCTCTGACAGACGCCGCAGCACGCCTCTGCTCAGCTAGCCGGCCCAATCCGGGGGACGCCCGTTTCAACCTTCATTAAATGGCGGGTGACTTTCTCGTCTCACCTGCGCTGGAATCTGGAATGCATCTAACCGGGACTGACATACCAACTCCGGGAGTTGGCACGCCAGCTCCGGCTGAGAGACGAGAGACAGAGGGCTCTCATCATTCTGACCGGACGGGGCGAGGCGTGCCGCAGGCCGCCTGGCGCCACCTAACCCACGATCTGACCGGTCTGTGATCGGTCACTCGCTGCGACCGGTCACGGACCGGATAGGCATGCGCCACGTCGCATTAAATGCGGCGCAATGCGCTCGTCTGAACCGCCATAAATGCGGTTAGGTGAGCTCTGCCACGCTCACCTAACCTGCACGCGTGGCACCAAAACCACAGGGGGTCGGGGCGCCCCAGCCCTCGGGGCAGATTCGGGAGTGGCCCGACCCCGAGGGGAGACTGGGAGGGCAGCCGCCACGTCACCCTCGGGCCCGACCCCTCCGGGGGAACGGGCCACGTGGATCACTGTGGCCGTCCTTCCCTTTGGTCTCGACACCCCCGATCCCATGTCACCGACAGAGATTATACACTAAGTTGTTTTAAAAGTAAGTGATATATGTATATCAATTTAATTTATTATTTTTTTGTTGGTGTATGATTTGATAAATACAGGTCACCTATTAATTTTGATTTAATCTTGTAGTTATGGCATATGTTTAAGTTAACTGTTTTGTATGCAGCGAGAATTGCAATGGATCCGACGATAAATGTACGATGCATCATGCTATTCCTTTTTTTTAACGATGATTCATTGAATAGAACACGAAAAAATTACAAGGCTAACATCCTAAAAGGCAGTAGCCAGTAAAAGGAAAAAACCACACCACCACGCCCCACACATCGACAACGCCTATACACCTATACAGAACACAGGAGAAGGCTAGCATTGAATCGGTCACCGCTAAGCGTGACCTACCGCCGCTAAACCAACAAAGAAGAACTAAGAAACTGACGCCGTCGTTCATCGAGGTCAAGAAGAACTAAGACAGGTTTTCACCCGGTAGCCCCCTCGAGGGAGAGGAACGGCTCGACAGCGCCCTCAAGAATGAAAACGACGTCTGAGACGCCGTCGCTGCCGGCCCGGCAAGACCAGGCTAGGTTTTACGTCCACTCCCTGTCGATCCGCATATATCACTCCAATGCTCCACCACCGGCAATCCTCCGTCGGTACGTGGCCACCGCTGCACCGACACCCTCCATTGGTCAGCCTGGGCATGCCTTGTGGCACACACCGTCATCACCGGCCTCCCTGTCGTCGCCGCGTCGACCTCCCGCGCTGTCAACCGAGCCGGCCTCCCTGTCGTTGCCCGTGCCGATCTCCCAACGCCGCCTGCACCGGCGCAACCCGCGGTGGCTTGCCGCTGCTACCGTCGCCACTAGCGCTAGCCCGCCCACTCGCCACTCCGCATCAGACTTCGACGGTCTCGCCGCCGTCGGGTGTGCCTTCTAGCAGCACGCGTCGGCCTACCGCCGTCACCTACCGCTCCCAGCTGGTTTCCTCCCATCCTCGTCGCCATCTCCACCTTCTTCCCATGGCGCACCGTCGACGGCCTCCCTGCCTCGCCCCGTCGCCTCCACGTCTGCGCCACCGCCTCCGCGTGCCCGCACCCCGCCGCCTCGTCACCGCCGATGGCTCGAGGGTTGTCCTCCCGCGGCGGGGAGGCTGGATCCGGACGGGAGGGGGCGGATCTGGCCATCCCACCGTCTCCACGTCCGCGCCGCCGGCTTGGGGGTCGGCTTTCCACGCCAGATCCGCGCGGGGGACGCCAGATCCGGCGTCGCCGCCTCGCCGTCGTCGCCCTAGGCCACCTAGCCGTCGACCTCTTCGATGCCGACGTCGCCCAGTGTGGCCGCCGCGCTTGTCGTCGCCCCGGAGATAGGTCGGGTTCATGGGCATCGACGCCGCGACCTCGGGGGAAAGGAAGGCCCCTCCGCCGCCGTCCTTGCGGTTTCCGGCGGCCCGCTCAGGCGGCGGCGAGGCGAAGGAGGGAGGGAGGCAGAGGTGGTGGCGCGGCGGCTGGGATCGCCTCCTGTGTCGCCCCTGTCCTTGGAGCGACGCAGGGGCAGGAGAGAGTTCATGCCATTAGCACTCATGCTACTCCTATATCAGGGAGTAACTGCCCTCCTGACAACTACAACGAGTTCTAAATCAAAAGGGAATGTGTTGGAATGCATATACCATCCCTGCGTTGATTGCAAGGACGAATTTCCTGCAGAAGTCCATGCACATTGCATTACAAAGTTCTAAAGTTGAAAGATAAAAATGAAGATAAAATGTTTCACGTAAAATGAGATGATATTAATGTACGATTAATTAAGTTTTAATTATTACAAACTTGAAAAATGGATTTATCTGATATGTTAGAACAAATTTCATATAGAAAATTTTTACACGAAACGCACCGTTTAACAGTTTGAAAAACGTGCCACAATAATTTTTATCTTTTATTATGAATAGTAGTTGGAACAATTATACTGAAGATGGGGAGGCAGAGACAGATGGAGATAATAATGACATGCCGAGTAGGCGCAGAGGTAGTCCTATGGCAGCTAGGCTTGAGCTCTAGGCTTGCCTCCAAATCATGGTTAAATTCTTTTAAATCATCATGTAAATTTAAAGAAAAATGAATAACTCATTAGTTAAACGCGACCTAGCTCTACTCTTTAATAATCTCTGACTTCGTCACTTATGCCAAGTGAAGCTAGATGAGACTGGTGAATTTGATGTATATTAGATGTGTGATGGGAAGAGGGGCTACAACCTTTAGTTGACACGAGTTGTATAGAGTGAGTGAATTAATTGACAAGTTAAAAATGTATTACCATCGTCATTTTAATATATGACACAATTAACCTTTTTAATACATTCGATTATTCGTCTTTTTTAAAAATATTTATGCAAATATACAAACATATATACAAAGCATGGTTCTTAAAGTACTTCTGATAACATATCTACTTATACTCTTTTTTACTTTATTTAACTAGGTAATTCAATAAATTTTGTTTGTCAAAGTTTGAGAAAAAAAATTAACTGTGTCATATATTAAAATCAAAGGTACTTCCTATGCATCATATTATAAATCGTTTGACTTTTTTTTAATTAAAATTCTTTTGGTATGACCAATTTTATTAAAAAAATTAGTAACATTTACAACATAAATTTTGTTTCATTAAATTTAATATTAAATATATTTTGATACAATGTTTATTTTGTATTACAAATATTACTATATTTTTTACTATAAATTTGATCAATATGGAACGGATGAGGGAGCAGTACATTACAAGCTACGCGAAATTTGCACAAACAAATCACACCGCAACAATTGACCCGTGTCTTCTACTTAGAAACCATTGTTCCCAGTATTTGATTTACTGATTCATCAAACCAAATGCTAGCTGATGATATCAGCATTCACCTCATGACACGTAATCCCCCCTTTTTTTTTAAACCCCGACACGTAAGAACCTGACACTGATACTCTAACAGTAAAACTCTTATTAGTGGGCACAAGGCGCGGACGCAGCGGCTTCGCCCTGACGGTGGTGAACTCGAGCTTCTCGGCGAACTCCACCTCGAGGCCCTCCACCTCTTTCCACTCGAACTCCATCACCATGGATCCCACGAAGTACTCGAGGTGCAGCATGCCGACGTTGAGCCCGGCGCAGATCCTCCTCCCGGCGCCGAATGGCATCATTCGGATCTCCCGGCTGCCCGTAACGTCCACTCCCTCGCCGTCGCCGCCGGGGAGGAACCGCTCCGGGATGAACTCCATTGGCTTCTTCCACTCCTGCTCGTCCCTGCCCATCTCAGCCACCATGAAGATCACCGTCGCGCCCTTGGGGATGAGGAACCCGCCGACGTCCATGTCCTCCGCCGCCTTGTGCGGCAGCAAGGTGTGGCTCGGTGGATGCTTGCGCAGGCCTTCCATGATCACGGCGTTGAGGTACGGCATCTTGTTGTCCTTGTCCCTCACGTTCCGCTCCAGGACCACGTCGTTGTCGCCGCAGGTGGCTTTGATCTCGGCGTAGAGCTTCTCCTGCACGGCCGGGTTCTTGACTAGCTCGGCCATGATCCATTGTAGTCCTGTGGAGGTGGTGTCGGTGCCGGCGTTGAGGAACTCGGAGCAGAGCGTGATGATCTCGCCGTCGGTGAGCGAGCGGTTTCCCTCCTCGGGGATCTTGACGTCGAGCAGCGTGTCGACGTACGAGTGCTGGAACGTCGTCTCCCTCGCCGGCGGCTGGCCCTGGCTTGCCAGGCTCTTGTACTCCCGGCGAGCTTCGATCAGCGGCATGAAGAGCTCCTTCTGCCGCCGCAGCAGGGCGTGCCCGACCTCGAGGCGGCCGCGGAAGAGGTGCTTGGTGATCCACGGGAAGAAGAAGAAGACGCTCGTCTTCTTTGAGATGTAGAGCAGCCACGCGCGCTCGGAGTCCTCGATGGCGCGCACGGCGGGCTCGTCGAGGCGCTCGCCGAAGCACATGAGCAGGAGGAGGCAGAACACGGCGTGCTGGAACGCCTCCATGACGTTGGGCGCGTCGTAGCCGGACGCCCGCAGCTTCCCCATGAGGACGCGGCGCGCCCAGACGCGGACCGGCGCGAACTGGTCGACGCGCGACGGCTGCAGCGTCTGCGACACGAGGTTGCGGCGGAGGAGCCGCCACATGGCGCCGTAGTTGGCGCGGGTGATGATGTTGTCGCTGACGCCGAGGAGCATGCTGGTGGCCGTCCGCGGCCGGTCGGCCAGCTTGGTGTCGGCGCCGATGAGCGCCGCGTGCGCCACATGCCGATCTGCCACGAAGATGTGTAAAACCATATGGTTTAAATTGAGTGATGGAAAAATGGCAAAGTGTGAAAATTATGAGTGCGTAAACTAACAGCGGTCAGGTAAAAATGTCTGTGCCGAAAAAATATTTTATTTGCATGTGTACAGGCGAAATTGAAAAGAAAAAGACATAAGGACCCAAAGTAGACTTGTTTCAACCAAGTCCAGTCCGGCCCAAGGAGGTGTGCGGCCCACGACGGCCCACAGCAGCTACGCGCGAGAGCAGAGGCAGCCGTGCGCGGGAGCGGAAGCAGCTTGGACGGAGACACGTGTCGGCACGTGGTTTGGCAAAGGAGCGGCGTCGATGGGACGCGTGTCGCGGTGCAGTAGGACGACGTCAGGTGGCGGGACCCACACGGCGCCGACGCACGCGAGAGCGCGCGCTCTCCTTTCAACCTGGATGCATGGCACGCTTCGATTCGACGGGTGCGCCGGCTCGGGCGAGAGCCGTACGGCGTGAGGCCCACAGGCGCACGGACGCGGTCTCCCTAGGACACGTGTCGGCTTTCGATTGGTGCGGACGGATGGATGGCCGGATACTATGCGGCTGAGTATGGCGCGACCGATTTTTTGTGAAGAAATGACATGGCACGATGTGGTGCTTTGGATTTTGATCCAGTGGATGAGAAGAGGCTGAGTGATGGCCAAGTTTCAAGGGCATTTTGGAAATTTTGCCTTAGCTGAGTAGTGGTCAAGTCTTTAGGGTGTTTTAGGGTTTTCTCAAGGTGATCTTAGCCTATAAATAGAGGGGTTGAGGCATGAGAAGGGTAAGGCTTTTGGGTGCCCATTTTGGGTGCTTAATTTTAAAGTAATGCGTTTGAGTTATGAAAGGTTTTTGTTTGCCTCAAAGGCATTCTTTTGTTTAAATCTTGTATCGTAAAGGTGTATGTTTGATCCTAGTGAGTGGATGTTTTTACACGCCGGATGAATGTCATTTTCAAGAATTTTATTATTTGCCTTGGTGTAATTTAATTTATACAATTTAAATTCCGCATTACTTTCTGCAATTTAAATTCTGCAACTTAAATTCAGCAATTTAAATTTCGCAATTCAGCAATTTAAATTCCGCAATTTGAATTCTGGGATTTCTGGATCTTAACTTGCCATGATGGTGAAGGGAACCTCATATGTCTTAGAACATTCGAAGAGGTTGATCTCCTAACCTAGCAAGTTCTTGCAATCTTTCCTCTCTGTCTATTTTGATCTCTCCACTTCTATCTCAGATTCCTGACTTACCATGACGGTAAAGGCAACCTCATATGTCTTAGAACATTTGAAGAGATTAATCTTCTGAACCTAGCAAGCTTTTGTCTTATCCTTTTGGATCTGGCTTGTTCTATAGCCACGATCTAAACAAGATATCTGAGGGAGATCTTGGGCAGGTATTTTAAAAGGGGCAAAATTTCATATGCTATATTCACCCCTCTCTATAGCGGATACCGGTCCTAACAAGATGGAGAGGCGCCATCCGATCCGGAGCGTCACGACGGGGCCGTACTTGTTGAACAGCTTCAGCAGCAGAGGCTCCACGTCGGTCGCCGAGTGCCGCAGCCACAGCAAGTTGCCGAACAGCGGCACGGCCGGCGGGCCAGGCGGGAGGCTGCGCCTCCTGGAGGCGACATTGCGCAGCAAGACGAGGAGCGGGAGGAGGAGGAGGAGGACGCCGGCGAAGATGGCCAAATTATCCATCAGCGTCGGCAGCTGTTTCGCTAATGTTGGTTGTCGGACGAGGCCAAACGGTTGTACATTTTATAGGTCTTCGTCTCGAGTCAGTAGACTCAGTACGGGATGTAATATGTTAAACTTATTTTTTAAATAAAATTTTAAAACATGTTCCGTACATACGGTTTTGCTAACTACTAGTAGCATATGACACATTTTTTAAAGCCTTCCTCTTTATTTTTTTTTGTCTGTTAGAAGTTAGTTTTAGATTCGTGCTGTGGCTAGAATTTCATTTGGTATTGATCTCAACATCTTGGGCTCTGATCTTTTCCACAACTCAAAATTACACCTTACTCATTTTTCGTTAGCACACTTTTCGAATGGTTGAATGGTACGGTTTTGTAAAAAATATTTTATAGAGAGGTTTCTTAGAAAACCAAATAAATTTATTTTTCAAATTTATAATAATTAGTACTTAATTAATTATATGATAATGAGCTGTTCTATCTTAAACAGGCCCTAAGAGCTGA
This sequence comes from Oryza officinalis, assembly GCA_008326285.1. Taxonomy (NCBI): domain Eukaryota; kingdom Viridiplantae; phylum Streptophyta; class Magnoliopsida; order Poales; family Poaceae; genus Oryza; species Oryza officinalis. The sequence continues at coordinate 34,837,176 of BDMV01000010.1, read as the reverse complement.
TGGGCAATGCGAAATAGAAGATCGAGCTTATCTGCAATAGCTATAGTGCTCGCGTGGACTTGATCCGAATCCACTTTCGGCTGAACACACATGGATGTAAATGGGTTGTCACACGTGGGATTAAGACCTTGTTCAGCACCACATGACATCTCCGCGTCGCCATCGTCAATGAGGGAGATGGGCATGCGTGTGTGTTATGTGCAGGGTTTGCACTTTCGATTTGAGCGAAAATTTTGGTAGCACCGAAATTTATGAAATTTCATGATTTTTTGGCACTTTTAGACCAAAATTATTTGAAATTTTAATTGAATTTGAAGACTTTGGTCAAATTTAACAAAAAAATTATAGAATTCAAAAAATCGATCGATATAATTACTTGTCGGTGGGGTTCAAAATTTCTACTCGTCGGCGGGGTTTGAAGTTTCGAAAATTTCCAAAATTTTGAACCAAAATCGTAATCACTGGTTATGCGAGCACAAAAAATTAGGAAACAATTCAATATGAATCCTTGGGTTGAACCCATTTACGCCCAAAAGTTTCAAATCAAAACCAGTCCAATCCAAACAATTTTTTTACCTCAGTCCAAACCGCTCCGGTCCGTTAGCTCACTCAACCCATCTCCACCCAAATAAAGCCCACCCATACTGAAAACCCAAAAGAACACCACGCACAACCTTGAAAATCTGAAGAGCACGAAGCCCTAATTAACCAAAACCACCGCCGCCCCATCCCGATCCGCCGCCGCCATGGCCACCGCGGTCGCCGCCTCCCCGGTGCAATCCCGCAAGACCGAGACCTACACCGACACCAAGCGCTGCGACGACGTCCGCGGCCTCAACATCGCCGCGGGGCGCGCCATCGCCGCCGCCGTCCGCACCTCCCTCGGCCCACGCGGCATGGACAAGATGATCTCCTCCTCCGGCGGAGACCAGGCGCCGCACGAGGCCGTCATCATCACCAACGACGGCGCCACCATCCTCTCCCACATGTCCCTCCTCCAGCCGACCGCCCGCATGCTCGCCGACCTCTCCCGCTCCCAGGATGCCGCCGCGGGCGACGGCACCACCACCGTCGTCGTCCTCGCCGGATCCCTCCTCCGCCGCGCCCAGTCCCTCCTCTCCGCCGGCGCCCACCCCACCGCGGCCTCCGACGCCCTTCACCTTCTCGCCGCGCGCGCCGTTGGGATCCTCCACGGCATGGCCATCCCCGTCGAGCTCTCTGACCGCGACGCCCTCGTCAAGTCCGCATCCACAGCGCTCAACTCCAAGGTCGTCTCTCAGTACTCCACCCTCCTCTCCCCGCTCGCCGTCGACGCCGCCCTCGCCGTCGTCGATCCGGCTCACCCGGACCTCCTCGATCTCCGCGACATCCGCGTGATGAAGAAGCTTGGTGGCACCGTCGACGACACCGAGCTCATCCGCGGCCTCGTCTTCGACAAGAAGGCCAGCCACGCCGCCGGAGGACCAACTCGGATCGAGAACGCGAAGATCGCCGTCATCCAGTTCCAGGTCTCACCTCCCAAGACAGACATCGAACAGAGCGTCGTCGTGTCAGATTACGCGCAGATGGATCGCATCCTCCGCGAGGAGCGGAGTTACATTCTTGGGATGGTGAAGAAGATCAAGGCATCCGGATGCAACGTCCTGCTCATCCAGAAAAGCATCCTGCGTGACGCGGTCACCGATCTGTCACTCCATTATCTCGCAAAGGCTAAGATCCTGGTTGTGAAGGACGTGGAGAGGGACGAGATCGAGTTCATCACCAAGACCCTGAACTGCATGCCAATTGCTAGCATCGAACATTTCCGCGAGGACAAGCTTGGTTACGCAAATCTCGTTGAAGAAATCTCCGTTGGGGAGAGTAACAACAAGATTGTCAAGATCACGGGCATCAAGAACATGGGGAGGACAGCCACTGTTCTTGTCCGGGGATCCAACCAGTTGGTGATCGATGAAGCTCAGCGCAGCCTTCACGACGCATTCTGTGTCATCAGGTGCTTGGTGAACAAGAGGTTCCTGATCGCTGGTGGTGGTGCTACTGAAATTGAGATGTCGATGCAGCTGGCTGCTTGGGCGAAGGAGCTGCGAGGGATGGAGAGTTACTGCGTCAGGGAGTTTGCCGAGGCGCTCGAGGTCATCCCTTACACATTGGCAGAGAATGCAGGGCTCGATCCTATCTCCATTGTCACCGAGCTTCGGAATCGCCATGCCAAGGGCGAGAAGAACGCTGGGATCAACGTGAGGAAGGGATGGATTACGAATATCCTGGAGGAGAATGTCGTGCAGCCATTGGTGGTGAGCACAAGCGCCATCACGCTGGCTTGCGAGTGTGTGAGGATGATACTGAAGATTGATGATATTGTCACTGTGAGGTAAGGTTATGTAGTGTGGTTGACCATGTTAGCATGCGACCTAATCTGTATGGCGTGTTATGCAGGTTTACTTGGTGAGAGATTTGATAATTTAACACTCTTTAAAGTGGTATTTGATTATTTAATATTTTGGGCCACTTTTATTGATTCAAATGGTTACACATGTCATACGCACAAATATCAATGAAATTAAAGGCAACAAATAAAGTGTCAAAATCATTAAATTTGGGTTTTTTTACAATATTATTAGTTAGCGTGCTTTTCTGTCCCGATGTTCTGAGCGTGTGGCTTTGATGTATGTGGAAGAGAATCATATGATGTATAATACCATTTTGCTCTACCTTGAAGTGTAGGCATCTGTTTGCACTTAAAAAAAAAAAGAGGACTGCTAGAGCACGGGATCCCGTTCGAACGGGATACATTATGAATCTAATCCCCCGCCTTTCTCACGTTTTGAGTTCTCATGCTACAAAAGGGTGAAGTAACGGCAACCCCTCATGTTTTTGTCCCTATTGACAGCAACAACAACAGAAGGAGGGAGACATTGTGGAGAGGAACTGAGGAAGGGAAAACATAAGAGGAGGCAACAACAGGTGGCTCGTCGGTCAGCTAGGTGGGGACGGCGTGCTCCCCCTTCCCACACCTTTACCTGGTACCTGTGATACTAGGTACCACTTGGTACATATGGTACCTAATACCATGCACCTGGTACTATGGATATCGGTTGATACTTGGGTACCATGCATGATACCCTCGAGGTACCAGACCCCTGGTACCTCGTACAAAGCCTATACCTAGGTATCAGCCATGACGTACCTACACATAACACTGGCGAGCAGAAGCGACGAGCTGGCAAGGAGCACGATAGCTTCGAGCGCTGCCTGCGCGACAACCTCGAGGCCTTCTTGAAGAACCCCAATGACATCTGTCGACTTCATCAACTTCAAGATTGCCCCTCTACACTGAGACCGACTGCCTCTACCTTCTTGTCGATGCCTTGGATCTCACCCCCATCAGCCTCGACGCCTGCCTTTCCTCACACACGACAACATCGACCTCACCGTCACAGTTGGCTCCCTCCTTGCTGACCTCACTAATTTCGACGATCCCCAATGCCCTCGCTGGCCTTCACTCTCTCTAATGCTTCCGAATCTGGTTTAGGAAGGAAGAAAGAGGATAGGGAATGGCGTTAGTATTGGGGACGTTAGTTGAGAGATCGAGGGAGGGAGGAGGAGTACGACTATTAACACAAAATCTGTCCTGTCAGGTGTGCCAAAAGATGTGTTGATGTAGATCCTGCGTGTGGCACACAAAGTCCTGGGAGATCTGCTTAGTTCTAGTGCAGGTCCTAAAATATTGATAAGATGCGAGCGTACCAGTCAGTTTGATCTTGCAACTGACAAGATATATAAATTGACAATCAAACAATCGATCGGCTAACAAGCCGATGTAGCGATACTAGCTGATGTAACAATTCTAGCCGATGTCGATAGGGTTTTGAACAATCAGCTATATGTTTGATATAGATTCTGACACTTAGATAGAAAATGATATAAAGGCAATCGACTAATGATAATGTAATAACATGATGAACCAATCGATCAATATAAATGTGACAAAGTATAAATCCAATGAACAATTCAGCTAATATAGATATAACGAAGCAAATATCCAACAAGCCAATCGGCTGATATGACAAAGAATATTAGATGATCCGATGGTTAAAGATGCATCGCCTGGAAGTCCGATGTTATTAAATCCAAATGATTAAGTAATAAATGAAACTTTTACTGCAATCGACTAAAACCAACTTCTGTATAATCCTTATAAGCCGATGTAACATTTAGAGAACTCATCGGCTGAAACCCCGATGAAACAATGATTGATGCCTACTGACTTAAATAAATCTAAATTACAATCTCAACCTCATAGGTCGAACCCAATTGATGCAGCATAAGGTTGTTAATTGCTTGATAGATTTAAGTAAGCCGATATGACACCGATCAAAGTGGTCATGTATTAAATTTAACTAAGACAACAAAATTATCAAAGAGAAATTTAACACATAAAATAAGATCGGCTAACACTCCGATGAAACATTAGCATGAACCTATCTGTAACGCCCGTGTTTTTCTAAGACCGCAGTTTAGCGTCGCTCTTTCTTTTCGTTCAAAATCTCTGAAAATTACAAAGTTAGTTTTAATTTTGTTTTTATTTATTTCCCCGGTCATATCAAATCATTTTCTTTCCGTCCAAATATTCCAAAATATTTTGGACTTCTACCGCCCGGTGTTTATCAGTCCTTTTTCACCCGGGGATTCTCTGCACTTCCATTAAGCCAGGAAAAACCACTCAGGCTCATCCAACACTCGTGCATACATGTTAGGCACCGTCCTGCCAGTACACAGTGAAGGTTGGCACCGTCTCCGTCTTCTCCGCTGAAGTTAGGCACCGCTCCGCGCCGCTCGCCGAGCAAGCCAGGCAGCGACAACAGCCAGAGGAGCCTGTAGACGGAGAAACATGCACAGAGGCATCAATGGACGTTCTCGTCGCCAAGTTCCTCCTCCCGAGTCACCCTGGCAGTATAAATACCCTAGAAGACTTACCGTGGAGCTCCTCAGCCAATTCACCACTCCATTTTTACCACTCCGGAGCCAAGTCGCCGAAGTCCCGGAGTCCGTCGCGTCGAGGTGGCCGACCCCCTTTCCTTCCCCTCTTCTTCTTCTTCCTGCTCAGCCCTCCTCCTCCTTCCTCCCCGGCCGAGCCGCCCCTCCCCTTTGCCGGCACCCAGCCACCGCTCCCAGCCGCAGCTGGCGCCCAGCCGACCGGCCGCCGCTTCTGGCCAGAGGCCGATGCCGCGCTGCCGCCTCCTAGCCGCCCGGCCGCCGGCCCCGTGCTGCCCAGTCGCCGGCCGCCGCACCCCACCGCGCCAAGCCGCCGCTCCTCCTGCTGCTCGGGAAGAGAGAAGAAAAGAAACAGAGAAAGGAAAGAAGGAGAGAGAGAAAGAGATAAGAAGGAGAAGAAAGAAAAAAAAAGAGAAGAAGAAAAGAAAAAGAGTGGGACCCACGGGCCCACATCTCTCCCTCCCTCCTTTGACTCCTTTGACCTGACAGCTGGGCCCCACTCGGAATATTCCATGGAATATTCCTCTCTATTCTTTTAACCCTCCAAAAATCCCCAAAACTTCAAAAATCCATACCTTTTCATCCCGAACTCCGTTTGACTCCGTTCAAATTCCAAAATCTTTTTAAAATTCCCCTTTATTTATTAACGCTGTCTTTTTCATGTTTTGTCTTGGTTTAGCAGTGGTTTTATGTATGGTTTATTTTCTCGTGTTTAGAACCCGAGTCGGACGAAGGATTCGCGCAGGAGTTCGACGCTCCATCCGTTGTCGCGGAACAAGGCAAGCCCCCTTGACCATTTATTGCGCCTATATTTTTAAATTAAATATTTTGTTTGCCAAATTGCATGCTTTAGGTTACACTGTTTTTGGCCACGATTCAAATATGGATCATCGGACCTTCCCAGTAGTCGCACTTTTACTATATAGGAATTGATGACCCCATTCCTTTGTAACTCCACTACATATTTTGCGTTGGTATTTAAAATACCAAAGTAGATTACCTCTAGGTCACGATTGTTCTGTCGTGCGGGAAAAACTGGGATATTTATATTTTGAAAACCCGACGAGATGTCGGTATGGTTAAGAAGGAGAAAAGTGTTTTGTAAAAACATGATAATGCGGGAGTCAGTACCTTGGTGGTTTGACTACGTATTATCCATAAGGACCGTTTTCTTTGGGAAATTCATCTGAACATATGACAGTACGACCACACGGGTATAATGGGATGCCCCTGGCCGAGTAGATAGCTAAAACATAGGTGTCCAGCATGTTAGCAGTTGAGGAGCACTGGTATGGTGGCGGGTATGGCAATCTCCTGCAGTGGGGATGTGTCGGAGTCCATACGGTGGGGCCTGAGTAGATGAGGGCTTGAAATTTGGCCTGATGCTTGGTGGAGAGATTCCACCCAACTGTGGGACACGGGATATTTATGGGTTGGTTATGGAAAAGCCTTGTAGCGAGCTCTCCTTTGTCGGCCATGTCTGATCCACATGTGTTCGGTAATGCGAGAAGTCCGCGACGTGTGGGTAAAGCGTGCAACCTCTGCAGAGTTTAGTCAAACTGTTTAAACAGCCATGCCCACGGTCATGGGCGGATGTGAAGTGTTTCTCATAGCGTAGTGTTTGTTTTATAAATAAATCCTTGGAATGGGTATCGTCACCAGAGTTTGCCTTTGTGGCGGATGGCCAGCCTTCGTGGTTGGGAACGAGTCTGTGTGACTCGGGGTGTCGATTGGCACCAAGGTGTGGTTAGGGCTGAGATGGCCGAGGTAGAGTGGCTGAGATGGTCGAGCAGTGCTGAGATGGCATGGTGTTTGATTTGAGAATTACTACAGTGACAGGTTGTTGCGAAGCAACCTGTGGAATGGAGTGAGGCGTGAGCCTTACTTAGAAACTAAAAACTGTTACACTAGAGGTTTACAACTAAATTATTTATAAAACCTGGTTTTCCAAATAAAACCGTTCCACCCCTTGTTATTGGCCTTGCATGTCATATTTTTCCGGGCTTACTGAGTACACTGAGTACTCACTCTTGCTATTATTATTTATAGAGTTAGAAGAAGGATACCTTGACCCTTCCGTCGTGGACTATTTTCAAGAGCAGGTCGAGTACGACTCCTCTGGGTTTCAAGCCTAGTTCCCAAGCCTAGCCTGTGGATTTATGGTTGTCTTCTTGCTTCATGTCACCCTCCACTGTTGTTATATTTCCGCTTGCGTTTACCTTGTCCTTTCAGTCTTTCTACCAGTCTGGGGTTTGTCCACGACGGTAGTAGTTTGAGACCTCCAACAATGTTGTAATAAAAGCTTTATATTTCTGGATTCCACTATTATCCTGTGAGTACCAGCTCGTGTATCCTGGGACTGGTACTGTAACCACAGATAAGGTTGTGACCTCCAGCTTATGCCGGTTGACTTTCTAGACCAGCATAGTTTGGGGCGCCACAGGGTGGTAGCGCCACAGGGTGGTATCAGAGCAAAGTTTGGCCCTAGGATGAAACCCCCTTGCTTAGGAAAGCCCTTAGGATGTAAGCCCTTAGGAAAATCTCCGCGCACTAGTGCACACCAGGGTATAGCCGCGTGCGGGTTTGTGAAAATTTAAAGTTTCACTTATCCTTTCTCCTTAGTTGTTTCTTTCCCTTCTTTTGAAAAAGTGTCAGTTTGCTGACCCCTTCCTCTTTGCAAAATTTCTGTAGATGATTTACCTGATACGTGAGGCTACCATGGGGGATTATGACGGGTTTGTCCAGATGCTGACGGACCTTGCTCGCTACCTTGGGTTTGCTCCTCCGATCTTCGGGGCAGAAATCCTGCAGATCACTCCACCCCGCTACCGTGTACATGTTCGACTTGTTCCATGTGCTCCTGGACTCCGCCACCATCGCTTCACCAAGATTTGCCCCAACCCCCGCTTAGCCCACCAGAGTGTTGCCTTCACTGCCATCCGGCGCCTTCGTGAATCCTATGACCATCTCCTTGGCCACACGCACTTCCACCTCCTTCCCCACCTCCATCGCGGCTCACCCGACAGTGTGTACCGCTACAATTGCCAGGAACAAACTCCTGCCCAACTCCGCCTATTGGAATTCACCATGTTCATCAATGTAGCCGATACAATTGCCAGGACCGATGAAACTTAGGACTTACCCATCAACCAGAGATCAAAGCCAATGCAGCTGCGCGTCAGGTGCCAAGCTCCACCAATAGTAAAAGAAACCTCGGAAGGAGGGTGGTGATGCGTGGAAAGTTGTATTGATCTTAGAGATAAATTACAAAGACCTCGGGTGTACATATTTATACTCATAGACTGATAAGAGTCCTAATTGGACACGATACAAACTTTCCTAAAGATAAAAGAAAAAACATAAAGTCCTTATCGGACATGACACAAACTTTTCTAAACACAAAACTTGCCTAATTAATAGATAAATTAAACTGTCATGCCGTGGTCTTCACGATTCCTTCTTGAACTCGGTCTCTTCTGGATAAACTTTTCATCGGCTGATCGTATTCTTTTCTTAACCGAATCCACTAAAGAATCTTATCAAATTTTGGTGTTAACAACGACGATTGTTCCTCGAGCAAGTGAGGCAGAGAAGTTGACGGAGAGAGGAGAACGAAGCGACGAGAGAGCAAAAGGAATCGGTGGACAGGAGAAATGGATCTAGAGAAAAACAGATATGAGAATAACGATTAGCCCTTAATTTATCCCGTGGCAATAGAATCCCGTCTCCTAGTTTTTCTGAAAAATAACCCATAAAACCCATTTCAATCCAACCCATCAGCAGACCACACACTCGCAACAACATCAATATTGAGGTTGTTGGTGGAATCTATTTTCCGGTTCGCGACTGCCTGAAACGTCAGTTAGCGACAACCACCCAATCCGGCGAGACACAGTCGAGATTGGAATAAGTCCACTTGGCATCCCTAAATTTGAGTTCAATTTACATCCCAAAACCGTAATACCAAAAATCTTCACCCCTTATCTTTGCAAAACCATTCAAGTTATGTCCTAAGATAGTCTGGATGTTGGTTTTGACTGACGTGGCATCCTAATTAGCAAAAATAAAAAAATAAAACATGTGGGGCCCACGTATAAGTGGACTTTCACCTATCCCTTTTTTCCTTATCTCTCTATCTCTCCTCTCTCTTCCCCAGCAGCTTGCCGGTAGGGAGAAGGCCACGAGGGGGCTCGAGGCGGCCGACATACCTGGTGAGCCCATCGAGGGAGGCGGTAGCGACCGTGGAGGTCGGCGAGCTCCCAAAGCCTGAGCTCCCTTAGCCCTGGTGGCGTCTTCGGCGGCAGGTACGGCCTGTTACTGAATAACACGCGTCGGTCGTGGTTGATGCGCGTGGGCTGCACCTACGAGATGTCGGTGCTAATGTTCCGAATGTGTGGTTTGGGGACGGCGTCGTGTGTGGTGCTCTCCTTCCTCAACCAGTTCTTCTAGTACCGCAAGGAGTTGCTCACCATCACCGCCATCTCCATACAGATTGTCGTTGTGCCGCTTGGCCACCTCATGGCGGCAGCATTGCCAGAGCAGGCCTTCTTTCGCCCGCGCGGTCGTGGGAGTTCACCCTCAACCTGGTGTTGTTCGATGTGAAGAAGCACGTGCTCATCACCTTCTTTGCCAACTCCAGCATCGTCCTCGTCTTCTACGGCAAGTGCGTCTCCTTCTTCGTCTCCCTCCTCGTCGTCCTCACCATCCAGGTCACATGACAATGCCACACACCTTGCTTGCTAGTTGCTACCATCCATGGCAGATCAAAAGTGACTCTTTTTTTTTTCTTTGTCATCTTCAACCATGGATCATTCGATCGGGTCATGATTGTTTCATGTTGCTGCTTATGTCATGTAATGTGATCGACCTTGTGGATGATCAGGTGCTTGGGTTCGGGTGGGCGGGAATATTCTGGCGGTATTTGGTGGAGCCGGAGGCAATGTGGTGGCCGTCCAACCTCGTCATCACCATAGCCGCGCTTGTACTCCTCTCCTCACCGCCACCGCCGGACCAATTTTTCACCGTCGTTGCAGCCTGACCAAGTAGGCCCGAACAACTGCCACGTGAGCAAAAACAGGGGAAAATAAGGTTAATACTGTAATGGGATCCAAGTTACATGGTTTTGTACATTTGAGAGGTTAAAATTTTTGATATTGAAAATTTGGGATGTCAAACAATCTCGATATAAAGTTAAGGAATGAAAAGTGACTTATTCCGTCGAGATTCTCACAGCACGAGCCGGTTTGGATAGGCCTAGGGTCAGTTTGGCTCAGGCCCATTATTTGCCGAGCACTAAAATTCGTTCAGCCCGTTTAATTCATCCTCCTTCGCACGAGCTGCGCGCGAAGTGGCTTTGCCATGACGGTGGTGAACTCCGACTTCTCGACGAAGTCCACCTCTTCGCCGGCGATCTCCCGCCACTCGAACTCCCTGACCATGTTCGCCACGAAGTACTCCAGGTGAAGCATGGCGGTGTTGAGCCCCGCGCAAATCCTCCTCCCGACGCCGAACGGCATCATGCTGATCCCCTTGCTGCCCGTCACGTCCACTCCCTCGCCGTCGCCGCCGGACAGGAACCGCTCCGGGACGAACTCCATTGGGTTCTCCCATTCTCTCTCGTCTCTTCCCATCTCGGCCACCATGAAGTTCACCGTCGCGCCCTTGGGGATGAGGTACCCGCCGACGTCACGTCCTCCGCCGCCTTGTGCGGCAGCACGAAGTGTCCCGGCGGATGCTTCCGGAGACCCTCGAGGATGACGGCCTTTAGGTATGGCATCTTTTGGGTGTCCTCCTCGCTGACCTCCTCGTGGTCGTCTCTGATCGTGGTCCTGATCTCCTCGTAGAGCTTTGCCTGGATGGTTGGGTTCTTGACCAGCTCGGCCATGATCCACTGCAACGCGCTGGATATCGTGTCTGTGCCTGCGTCGAGGAACTCGGAGCAGAGCCTGACCATCTCGTCGTCGGTGAGAGCGCGGTCGCCGTCCTCAAGGAGCTTGATCGAGCAACGTGTCGACGTACGAGTGCTCGAACGTCGTCTCCTTCTCCGGCACCGCGCGTTCCACGAGTTGGCTGTTGCGCTCTCGCCGCGCGTTGATGAGCGGCATGAAGAGCTCCTTCTGCCGCCGACGCAGAGCGAGGCTCGTCTGGATGCGGCCACGGAAGATATGCTTGGTGACCGCGGGGCAGAACGCGAAGACCTGCATCTTCGTCACGTAGTAGAGGAGCCCGTCGTGCTGCGCGTCGCGGATGGCGCGCACCGTGGCCTCGTCGAGCCACTCGCCGAAGCACATGAGCACGAAGAGGCAGAACATGGCGTACCGGAACGCGTCCACCAGTAGAACGCCGCCCACCAACTTGTCGACGAGCACGCGGCGAGCCCAGGAGCGCGCGGGGGCGAAGGCGCGGGCACGCGACGGGTGCAGCGTCTCGGTGACGAGGTTGCGGCGCAGGAGGCGCCACGTTGGCCCATAGTGGCCGCGCGAGATGGTGTTGCCGTTCTCGCCGAGGAGCGCGCGCGTGACCTCCGGGCGGTCGGCGAGCGCCGCGCCGCGCTCCACCAGTGCGGCGTGCGCGACGCGGCGGTCGGCCACGAAGATGGACAGGTTGGATCCCACGCGCAGCGACACGACGGGGCCGTACCGCGCGATGAGACGCCGGAGCAGGGGCTCCAGGTCGGCGGAGGAGTGCCTCAGCCACAGTAGGTTGCCGAGCACAGGCACGGCGAGCGGGCCCGGTGGCACGCGGCTGCGGCCGCCGCATTTTCGCTTACCGCTGCCACGCTGCGAGAGGAGGATGAAGAGTGCGACGAGGAAGGCGACGAGGAGCAGGAGCCACTGTGATGCGTCGATGGCCATGGAGATGGCGTCTCCTTGCGTTCCCAAATTCCCAGCTCCGCTTCACTTGTGGGTGGAGTTGATTGGTTCGATGTCCATGGCACGGGCCACTTAAGTACTCCCTCTGTCCCTGTGTGGCTGTGTATTATACTGTTTGACGTTTATGATTGGAAGAATATCCTATGCACACAAGATCGCATGTGTACATATCGTACATACCAATTTACAAATGTCAAAAAAAAATATAAAAAAATCATACATGTACTTTTAATACTGTTAACCTAAAATTCATTTTACATAGAAAGAAAAAAAACAAAATTATGATAAAATTATAACCTCAAAACGGTTAGCTTTTTTCTTACGGCTAAAAAATAATAAATTTGAGGTTACGATTTTACATGTAAATATAATACTTTTAAGTACATATATAAATTTTTTTTAGATTGTTTATGATATTTGTAGTTGGTTTACACGGTGTGTACACGTGAAAACTTGTGTGTACATGATATGATATATTCATTTTATGTTTCGGTCTATCTTCTAAAATTTAATATAAATATAAATATCATTGAAACTGCATCTGGAGAAGCTTCTCAAATAAATATCATTGAAACGCGCCAGCATATTTTGAAATTTTAAGGGCGCGTGTTTAAGATCTAAGATAGTTTTTTCTCAGCTAACCTAGCTCAACCATACCCACCAAAACAAGCTTGATAGTTCATGAGCTGGCCGACGAAGGATAGACATTTTACTCTCCTGAGGGCATATATTTTCCGGTCAAAGCAGGCTAGTTTGATAACCAAAGCTAACTTTTATAGTAGTTTGCTAAGCTGTTTGGTTAAAACAACACTTAATTAGTCTATTATTACTTAAGTATAAACTATTAAAAGGTTCGTAAATGGATTTTCTTTGGATTCTTAGAAAACTATTCTAAATGGCATGTAGAACTGTATTTATTAGTGGACTCTTTCTATTATAAACTCTATTATCATGTAAGTAAATTTGGTGACGTGAAAGAAAGAGAGGAGAAAAAAGAAATGGTTGTTATGCATGACAACGACTCAAAATCGACTCTTAACATTTATTAGAAATTAGAGAAAAGTTTATTGCATGGGAGTGAATGAAAGAAAAGAAGAGTAAGATAAAAATATTTTGATACATTAATGGTTATAGACCGTATTGTCTAAACTGTTAGCCTCTAGATGACGTAGAGCTCATATCTGACTTTACCTTTTTACATGCACTAATGACTTTTTTTTTAAAAAAACACATGATTTAGGGGGCCGTCGTAAGGAGCAGCCAATAAGACTTCCTTAGAATTAGCATTGTTAATTCATGATAGGTAGATGATACAACATTTTAAATTGATTAATATGTGTATAAATTAAAGTACAATTGTATGATGGCAATTCCAATCTTTTATCTTAGCTAGTTTTTATAGCATTAAATATATTGTCATATAAGAAAAAAAACTAAGGTAGAAAGAGAGGTAATAAGGAGAAAGAAAAAAGATGAACAAACCAACTCTATAGGAATCGAGAATGAAAATAAATGGATAGGTGGATGAAAAGAGAGAGAACCGAGGTGACTGAATGATGATTTATTTTAAAGAAACCACCCATTAGATACTCTCTCCATTGAGTATTCTCAATTTATCATCATATAAATTTTTTAGTTATTTTCAAATAATCATCACATTAGTATCAGTTTTTTAAGTCTATTTGTTATTTGTGCATGAGAGGTAATGGATATTAGTGTATGCATCTAGGCATATAACTTTTTACGATCAACATGTAATGTTTTATTTATTATTGGCTATAAAATAGGAAGAATGATGTATCCATCGAGTTTGTTATCAAAGTAAATGCAGTATGAGAGAGTTATTGGCTTTTGTTAATCTTGGTATATTTCTTTAATATGATGATCAATTGAGAACGGACGAAGTATATAGTTTTTATACATAATGTTTATGATAACTATGAAAATTAGTTGATAGTTTCTGGTTTGTGATTGTCCAGTGTAAAACAGAACAAGGAGCTGTATTAAGCGCCGAAAATGGCTTCGCTATAAAAGAAAAAGTCATTTCATTGTCCACTGGCGATTAATTTTGTGATAGTGTACCCTATAGTATCGTGTGGATCACTGTATCCTCAATGTCAAATTGCTACGGACAGAAAATAGTACTATATCACATTATCATGACCGCAGAGAAAGTAGTACTGTACAAAGTACCGCCGTAACGTTCTCCTCCGTCGTTGACTCATATCCTAATACGGCATATAGCACATGAACATGATCCCTTTAATCGCCATAGAAAATTTAGGGTGTCTTTCAAAAGCAGGATTAAAAAAACATACAAATAAAAAATATAAGATTTTAACATGAATGCAAGTGTATAACAGAGTATTATATTTTCTATGTCCCAAATTATAGGATGTCTTATTTTTTTTAAAAATCAAACTCGATAGTTTTTGACTAATAATCTACTAACTATATCTATACTAATTAGGTATTATACATGTGATATCATTATATTTTTATTTTAAAGTATTTTCATGTGATGCTAATTTCATATTTATTGAGAACATAATATGACATAAATTATTGATCAAAATATGTCATTGAAGATCGTGTAAAAAAATATAGGCATTATAATTTGAGACGGAAGGAGTAAAACACAAGAAATACGAGTATAATAATCGTTTGATTGGACCACAGAAAAAACACAGTAATTAGATGAAAGATAAAGACTCATGAGTTTTTACCTCATGTTAAATTTTCTCCAAAACTTATATGACAAGAGATATTTCATAGGAATTTTATAGAATTATTTGTGTCCATTTCTTTGATTCAAAGGTTATCTAGAAAATTTTTTTTATAAAAATGAAATCTTTCAAAATTTCTATAACTTTCTTTGGAGACCATTTTTTCCTTTACTTTAAGAACGAGGCAGATGTGTAATTAACCAACGAAGGAGTGAGATAATTAGAAGATAATCAGATATTAACCAAAATGATTGTTTGACTAGATAAGAGATAATGGGTGTCGTGTAATCACCACTACTGATTTTAAACATTGCTACGTTCCAACAACATATCTATCCATAATTCCTAAGTTATATATGTATATATTCTCCTCTGTTTGTTTTGTGCACATGCATTCATGCATTTTATAATATTCCTATATTTTCTTTCGAATGTTTTAAGTTTCTTACGTTCTAAACAGGTCGACTATCATTCACAACAAGGGTGACGTCCGCATGTTCTAAGGTTGGGAGAAACTAATTTGATCCCTCGAGCGCAGGAGGATAAAAGAAAGTTGGTGATGTGTTGTCTCTCTAGCCGTTGGTATGGATCTTTGTCTGCAGATGCAGGGTGCGATAGTGTGGGGATCTGAATGCTTTGCTTTGTGGGTTATGGCTTGTGTGATTGGGTCTTCGAATTATGACCCTACCCTCCAAGACTATATAAGTAGGGTAGGACGTCCCTTGAGGGATATGAGACAAATATAGAGAATCAGAGCAAAAACTCATGAGAGTACAGATTGAAAGAGATCAAGAGATCAATAAATCACTCGGCAGATCGAATCCCCGAAATAGGAGTAGGGTATTACCTCTCGTTAGAGAGGGCCTGAACCTGTCTAAACCTCTTTGCATACTAACTCATCGTGTTTGGTGCTTGACTGCTATCCCCAATTTCTTATTGCCGAAACCAAGTTTCGACAGTTGGCGCACTAGGTAGGGGCAGTGCGTCAAGTTTTCTTCTTCATCTCACCGACGAGCGCGATGGGATCTTCATCAGGCTTCGACGACTTTGCCTTCGCCCCTAGGCAGGCGTTTCGCTTCGGCAGCCTGGACTTCGTCACCAACAAATTCGACAAGCTTTCTTTCCTCGACTCGGATTCGAACCAGTCGGGAGGGGAGAACCACTTGGCGCCGTTCGGGTTACCGGATGACGCTAAGATCTACTACGATCATCTATCTTCCGAGTTGGATTTGATCCACTTGGGAGAATCTTCTTCATCATCTTCATGCTGCGATCTGGACGCGTGGGAGATTGCTGTCATACTCGAACGACTCGGGTTGTGCTCATCTACGGAGCCCAATGACTGCCTCAGCTCTTCCGACTTCGACGACCTCTACGACATCTCCACGGACGACATCAACAACTCTGACTTCGACAAAGATTACTACGATCCGGCGCTTCTCGACGTCCTTATGGCCGAAGTAGCCGAGACCGACTCGGCCATGGCCCGGAGGATTGCGGAAGAGGAACAAGCCAAGCTTGAGTAAGAGCGCAAGCGTGTGAAGGAGGAGAACAAGCGCAAGGAGGAGGAGCTCAAGAAGAAAGAAGAAGCCGACAAGAGAAAACGAGATCTAAGGGCGACGGGACGTTCCGCCCGCGAGGCTATATTGCAGACATGAGTCGACAACGCCAACATCTTTCTCACACCTCAACAGCATGCGATCGCTGCCCTCACCCTCATCGACACCGTCATCGAAGAGAAACAAGATCCCCAACATCACCGACGACGTTATCATAGCCGCGTTCCAGAAAGGCATCCGCGACGAGTTGCTGATCGGCAAATTTGGGCGCAAGCCACCGAAGACGGTCAAGCAAATGTTCGAGATGGCAAACTCCTACGCTAATCTAACGATGCAATTCAAGCCTCGCGGCAAGACAAGCATAATAATTGAAGCCCACCGTGGGGCTCCACCTCTGCCGTTACCGGTGAAAATATCAAAAAGCTAAGTCATCATTAATTTTCTTTTTTATATGATATTTTTTTCCTCTGCCTCACTACATCAATTGGTCTTTCGTCGAGCAGTGAGTCGGGGGCTACAAATGTTATATCATATTTTTTGAGTTAACTTTTATAATGTTTATCTCGATTGCTTGCGAAATAATCCGAGTAAAAAGTGTCCATCGAGTTATAAAACTCTATTTCCCTATGCTTTCCGTTTGATTTGTCGATGGATAGTTGCCTTTGGGCCGAATCCTTGCACCCGGGAGCTCGTTGGATGGAGTGTATAACGCAAGGTGCTAAGTATTACACGGAAGAAATCAAAAGCATAGAGATAAAATAATTTGTTTTCTGCTCTAAACAATTACGAAAGTACCCGAGTAGTAAATTCTGATATGTGAAACTTTGATCCATTAATGACGAACTCATGTCAATGACTAGTCGGGCAGAGTTTTTAAACGTGAGGAGTCATCTACTCGGAGAAATCAAAACCAACAAGAGGAGAAATACATACTTATAAATATTTTAAAATGCTTGAATTTTTCTCAAGTACTATATTTGCATCAAATACTACTCATCTTGCGTGTTTATACTGCAGGATCGATCAATTATACATCATCGCCGGCCTGCCTTCGTCGTCGCCGACTGGTGTTTTCCGCCTACACGTTTGATTGGTGACATCACTGTTGTTTGGCGTCTACGACTCCATCGTCAGCCTGCTTTTGTCGCCGCCGACTGGTGTTTCCGCCTACACGGTTGATTGGTGACATCACCGTCGTTGGGCGTCTACGACTTCATCGTCGGCCTGCCTTCGTCGCCGCCGACTGGTGTTTCCGCCTACACGGTTGATTGGTGACATCACCGTCGTTGGGCGTCTACGACTTCATCGTTGGCCTGCCTCCGCCGCCGCCGACTGGTGTTCTGCCTACACGGTTGATTGGTGACATCACCGTTGTTGGGCTTCTACGACTTCATCGTCGGCATGCCTTCGCCGCCGTCGACTAGTGTTCCCATCTACACGGTTGATTGGTGACATCACCGTTGTTGGGCGTCTACGACCTCATCGCCGGCCTGCCTTCGCTGTCGCCGACTGGTGTCTCCGCCTACACGGTTGATTGGTGACATCGCCGTTGTTGGGCGTATACGACCTCATCGCCGGCATGCCTTCGCCGTCGCCGACTGGTGTTTCCGCCTACACGGTTGATTGGGGACATCATCATTGTTGGGCGTCTACGACTTCATCGTCGGCCTGCCTTCACCGTCGCTGACTGGTGTTTCCCGCCTACACGGTTGATTGGTGACATCGCCGTCGTTGGGCGTCTACGACTTCATCGTCAGCCTGCCTTCGCCGCCGCCGACTGGTGTTTTCGCCTACACGGTTGATTGATGACATCACCGTTGTTGAGCGTCTACGTTTTCATCGTCGATTAGTTCTATTGTCTCTACTTCACAAGCTTCGTCACTTCACCAACCACGACATCTCCAAAAGTCTCAACATGACATCCTCAATGCGTATGTTCACTCAAGCGCTGGCTACTCAATGACGAGCTATAGTTCTGAAATCTATGATCAGTTGTTTACCAACTAAGCATAGAGTCGGGGGCTACACAAATACAAGACTCAAAATTCTGGGTGTTATGACCAGATGAAGCGATCAACTTCAAATCATCAGCTTCGTCTTCACTCCAGAGCAAGCTTTCTACTTCAGCAACTCCAACATTTTCACCGATAACTTTGGCTCTCAGTTGATGCTACAGTCTACTCCATGTTTTTCAAATGCCAAGTTCAAGATTTAATTTATATGTCATGGTCGAGTTTGGAGTTCTACCCGGATATTGCTTCAAGTCTCCCAAGTTCGGTTTACAGAGTTTGGAATCATCAACCAATCAACTCAGATTCGACAAGTTGTTCAACAATATCAACATCTACTTTCTCCTATAGAAGTATCTTCAACGACTACAATATCAAATTCTACTACCATCATCATAAATCAAGAGATGTTGCATCAATCTTCATCATGCACATGAGTTTGGACTTCGTCTACACTAAAATTTGACTAGGTCATCAATATCGTCATCTTCATCAACATCTTGCCGTGTCTCTTCGACCTAATTAATTCTGCCACCGTCGACGGGCAACTTTGTCTCTACAACCGGTTGTTTTTTCTGCTACGGGTCGTCATCACCATCGGTTGCGTCTGTCACAATTGATGGCCTATTACGCCGTAGCTGATTAGCATTTTCGTCTTCATCGTCCGGCTATCGTCGTCATTGCTGGCCTGCGTTGTCGCTGCTGATGTGTGTCTTCATCTTCAACACTGACTTACCTTGGTCGCCGTCGACTGGTGTTCTCTCCTTCAAGGTTGGCCTACTGCGTCGCCATTGATAGGCGTCATCGTCTTTACTGCCAGTCGCCTCGTGTTGTTGCCGACTAATCTTCTCGATTCCACGACTACACTTCTCCGTCACCATTATTGAGAAATTTCATCTTCATAGTCGACCATCTCTGCTGCCGCCGGTCGTCATTACTGCTGGTCACGTTTGTCGTCACCAACTGTTTTCTTTGTCTCCATGTTGCCACCAATGGATAACCTCGACTGCGACAGAGGGACAAGCAACGTGTTCAGAGGCTTAATAGCTCTAGCACGAGGATCATACCTTCAATTTGGACTTATTCTGAATATATGCAACATGAATACATGACCGCGAGCTTATCTCTTATATTCATGGTCTGGATCAATCATTATTTCCTACAAGGATCACAAGCTGAGTTCTTACGCCAGTCGGGATTCAATTATCAAATCTATTTTGGTGCATCCCATGAGGGATAACAATTCGGATCAGAAGATGAAGCGGCGGGGAAGACACCGACGCTTCAGAGATTTTAGGGTATTGCTAGGTTTTCTCGTGATTGGGCCGAGACCCATGAGAAGCTTACGGCCCATACTACAGGTGTGGCTTGACATGTGTCTCTAGGGACTTAAGCAGATTTGCTTTGGCAATATGCGCGTGTCTCATTGCCCAATACCTTTAAAATCCTTTCATACAGCAGTTACACAACTTGTTGAAGGTTGGTACGATGCAACTTGGAAGGTGATAAACAGTAAAGTTTTTTATAACTGTCCTGGTAACTTTTTTATAGGTTGCAGGAGCTGTTTGGTCTTTTACAAAGCATTTGATTTTATATCAATGTTTTTTCTGCCACCCTGGTGTGCTCTTTTTGATTAAGATCGATATTATGGCTTGAGCTATTTAATATTTTGATCATATTTTTCAGATGGCTGATGAATTATTAACTCAAATTTTCTACCCATGAGGGTTGGCTGAGTTGTTTGTTCTGAGATGACTCGGGCAAAACAACTCGGATAAGCATGAGCTTGCCGAGTACTCGGAATTCATTATACACTATGCCTTGATTATGAGGTTATGTGTTATATGATTTTTTATGATTGCTTTTGGCTTAGGCTAGATATTTATTTAACTCAGGAGAGTATGATTATTATAGTTCTTGAGTATATGCTTAGTTTGTTTAACTAAACACATAGTCGGGGGCTACACTTAATTAGGTGCATCAGTCGATGCATCTAAATATCTATTCTTAAGAAATTTTTGAGATGTTTTCAGCCCTTCACAGCCTTTCTATTGGATGATAAAAATACTCGGAAGACTCAGGCAGAGATAATGGAAGCACTCGACGATAGAAGCACTCGACTAAGGAGTCATTCGGCTATGTGTTATTCTGATTTGAGGCAAAGTTATCTCGTCGACTGTGAAGGTCTCGGGGGCTATTGTGAAGATTATGGGTACCGGATACCCTCACGGCTGGCTTATTCGACTTACCATAAGGGATAGGTTGTGACTCATAATTATGTAAACCGGCTTAGGACTTGGGTATTACGTTACCATTGTGATAAGGTAACGACCTATAGTCCAAAGTTGATAAGATTGAGGAGTCCGACATAGAGTGTGATTGGGTCTCCGAATTATGACCTTACCCTCCAAGACTATATAAGTAGGGTAGGGCGTCCCTTGAGGGATATGAGACAAATATAGAGAATCAGAGCGAAAACTCACGAGAGTACAGATTGAAAGAGATTAAGAGATCAATAAATCACTCGGCGGATCGAATCCCCGAAACAGGTGTAGGGTATTACCTCTTGTTAGAGAGGGTCTGAACCTGTCTAAATCTCTTTGCATACTAACCAATCGTGTTTGGCGCTTCACTGTTACCTCCAGTTTCTTATTGCCGAAACCAAGTTTCGACAATTTGTAATCTGAAATTACTCTGTTTTTAAGCTTTTGCTGTAGCATCGTGTAGGTAGATGCGAAGGAAAGCTCTTTTGTGGGGTTGGGTGTTCTAGGAACCCCAGAAAATGCAAATTGTAAGATCTGTTGATGTTATTTCGTTAATGAAATGGGAGAGGTTATCCTCTCTTTCTAAAAAAAAAGGCCGTCTATCTATCAATCTCGTAGAACAAAAGGCACGAGATTCTCGTGAAAGAAAGTCAAGCAGAAAATCAACCAACATCGCGGGACGGGAAGAATACAGGTTGGCCTTATCACTGCAGTTGCAGGTTCATTTATGTAGTAATCCGTAGTACTATTACAAATGGTTTGATCAGGCACGTAACGCGTTCGCCTTTGACATGCTAATTTCGTACAACACGGACACCTCGTGTCACTGCTACTGTTTTCACCTCAAAATATAAAAAATTTTAAAATTAAATACGGGTACTAACACAGTTAATAGAATTAAATAGAAAAATATAGTAATTGATTGATAATAGAAAATATATATGGAATTTGAATGATAAAAAGTTATGATCGGTTAAGAAGACAATATAGATGAAAGAAATTATTATATTTTGAAACAAATTTTTAAGGGAAGTTATATTTTAGAAGGGAGGGATGCAATCCGGCAAGGATTCTCACGACGCGAGTTGGTTTGAGTGGGCTGATGTTATCCTGGATTAGGCCCATTTAGTAAAAATATTACACATTATCGTATGAGAAAGTCCATTTTGTGTTCCTCAGCAATGGATCGAGTTTGGTTCGTCTCCCTCAACCATGATAGTGGGTCCCTTAAATATTTAAACCAGATTAATGTATTCATCTCCTACGCACAGTGGTTGCCTGGTTGGTGTTACGTGGTGCCTATGTGGCAGTGGTCCCACTAGCCAAACTCTATATCCTTTTTTTCACTTCAAAATAAATTTAACACAAATAATCAGATAGGAGCCACATGTCAATATCTTCAGCCTCGACACAATGATTGTCTTCAGCCAACAACTGTGGCCACCATGCTCTAGAGGGAGACGTGCGCCATGGCAGCAACAGAGAGGACAATGTGGATCTAGAGGTGTGGGCAAAAGACAACAAGGTTTTGGCTGATTTGGTTGGACGGAGAGAAGAAGCAACGGGGGAGGGGACGCCAAGGCACACTCGTCATGGTTGGCGAGCACGATGTGCTCAAGGCTGAGCGAGGAAGGCGGCGGAGATGATGATGAGAGGAGGCGGAGCGTGAATTGGGAGAGGAATCGACAGTAGCAGAGCTATTCGAGTCGGGTGGCGATGGCATTGTAGGCATCAAGCAATGCGACCCTCGCATCAAGGTGTGTGGCGACCGCGGCCACGTCCCCCACACCAGCCAACACAGTAACAACGTCCCTATCTTGTTGTCTTGACGTCTCTGCCTCCTCGTGCTCTCGGCCCCCCATCCTAGCTCTGTCGACCCGCCACCAAGGAGGAGGATAGGATCCTATTGCCGATCCGACCATCTTCCCCTTCTTTTTGTTCCATGTGCTTCCCTCCTCCTACATCCTTCACTGCTAAGGGAGAAAAAGAAGCTGCTCCTTCTTCCTCCTCCCACCCCTTCCCCTGCCTTTGCGCTATAAAGGCCTTGCTAATTTCTAACCGATCTACTACTCTTGATTTCTTGCTGGTGGTTCAATTCCTGTTGGGAGGAAAGGACGGCGAATTGGGGGAGGCAAAGCCGATGCTCTTGTCACGGGTATGGTGGGGTTCGTTTGGGCTGCTGCAGTGGGCCTGCAACCTAGGCTCGTCCACGCGCGCGCTGCTCAATGAGCAAACCAGTAGCTCACCTCCACGCTGGCAGCAGATCTGGCCATTGAGGCGCATGGTCGAGGAGAGAGAAGAGAGGTTGAGGATGGTGAATAGGGAAGAGGTGAAGATGGCTCCTGTGCAGTCCACTGACTACGTTGATATGACAACAGAGAGCTACAGAGTCAACTTGGCAATGCCACGTCCGTGCCGACGCACTGCAAGATCTCACCGTCGCAGCTATCCTTGTGCCCCATCCTCAAACCCCTTCACCGAGAGAGAGGAGGGAGGGGAGGAGGGGATGACATGTGGGCCTCTTATTTTTATTTTTTTTTGTCAAAGACTTACATATGGGTCGCATATGTTTTATTATTTTTCTTAATTTTTAATGTCACGCAAGCATCATGTCACATAAAAGACCAAGGTCAAAGTGCCACATAAGACAAAATGCTCAAGGATGTAAATTGATCCCTTTTGAATAGTTGAGGGACTCTCCATATCTAGTTTTGAAATTGAGGGACGCAAATCAAACTCCACCATAATTGAGGGATGTACAACCGTACTTATTCCTTGCAGTATAAATGTGCAACTATAGTATAACAATCCAAAGTGGCACATAGAACATTTGGCCCATTATGTTTATAGACCAAAACTCACTAAAAACGTCTTATCGGTAAAACATAAAATTGGCTATCCGAGTAGTTTATCTTCACATATATAATTTTTTTTGAAATTTTCCTATCGACAAGAAAAAAAACTGTCAGTTCATTGGAACCCATCACAGTCCCACAACCGCATCTAGCCTCTCTTATGCTCCTTGGGCATCAATGGTGCCACCATCACTGTGTATGGTGTGATCTCCTCTCTCGTCCACCCCCACCATCTTTACCTGTAACACCACCATCGCTGGCTCACCATCACCATGGTTCGTGCCGCCCACCACAAGGAAACCATTGACTTCTCTCTTCCGCTGGTCCAACATCGTCCCCAAACACGACTACTACAACACACTTAACCTCATCCACTATGAAGCAAATAGCATCGACGCTATGCTTTAGGTCTACCACAAGATGCTGGAGAACACCACCTAATGGCAACCCACTGTTAACGGTGAAATTTGGTAATCGACTTTGAAGCGGAAGAGGAACCGAAGCAGAGAAGGAGGATTGAGTTCGAGCCAGATTAGGAGTCGTATCGGACCCGGTAGTCGTATCGGACTGGGAAAGATAATGCCATAAAGAGTGTATCGGCCGATACGGATTCGGTTTGATTGAAGGCCGATATGGGTTGTAAGTTGACAGCTTCAACGTAGGCTTGGTTTGGGCTCAAGATAAGCTTTAAGGAGGTTGCCAAATAGAGATAAAGCTCAGTTTTAGGCAACTGTATCTTGTAAATTGGGTAGTTATGCTTGTTTGTTAGTTGTAGATAAGATCGTACCCGACAAGGGTTCTGTTGTCATCTCGGGTATAAATATCCCGATAGTTTGTACATGTAAAGCTCTCTCAAAATCAATCACACAATCAAATCAATCTACTTTCGGCGCATCGCCAACCCTCGCAAGAGGTCTTCTTCGACGAGTTCTTGCTTCTTCGGAGCAGAGGTAAGAACTCGTCCCCGACGATCTGCATCGTCGGGGCTAACGTGTCGCTTTAGACACGTTAAGCCTCGATGATGTGATCGTCGATTATCATGTCTTGAATAATTTTGACAAGTATCTTAATTAAGCCTTGCCAGCGGTTTACTCGCTTTAGGGTTTATTGCCGACGATGGTTTAATTCTTATGCTTGGCTAGATTGTTCAATACAGCTACCATCCCCAAAAGCAATCGACGACCTGATTTTCTTCGCGTTAAGTCTTAATTCACACTTTGAGTTGCCATCGATCTTAGTCCTGTTTTGAGATATAACACGAAGCCTGTTTTCGGTTGTAGTTAAGGATAGTACCGGGGTTTTAGCCGGTCTTATTTAACGCATGTGGTTGCTTTATGTTTCTTGCATGTGTTTGCCACTTATATGTGCAGATCGATAAGTATAGATACGTCGATCATGAAGTAATCTTAAGATTTCTTTATGGTTGATATGTCTATATTGGCCGATTGGCTCGTATAAGTTGCACTAGAGTACTAGCTAGTGTAGTTACCTTCGTTATCCTTATCGGCCGATGTTGTCAGTTGAGATCTACATATCAATGAAGGCTGATAAGATTAGATTCATATTTTACTTATTTTCTAAGTGAGCCAATATAGCTTTGCCCTATCGGCTGGGCTATGACAATGTGTCATCGGTCTATTGACCGATTGGCCATTGTTCTCTGACTTGGTTTACTTGTTTCTTGTTGATTGCAGATCAAATCAACTGGCACGCTCTACTTACGACTAGGCAAGCCATTTGGACCTGCACTGGAGTTAAGCAGATCTCCCAGGCCGCCGTGGTAACGCGAAACCCGTTTGGTTGCTGGACGGGTCGAAATTCTGCGCCAACACGCTTTTGGCACGCCCGGTGGGACAACAAGAACACAAGCTTCTCACCAGCAACAAGAACACCTCGAGATGTCGAAGCAGGCCGAGATCGTCGAGGAGAACGTCATTCCCGTGACCACCGACCAGCTCAGCGCAGAACAAAAAGCTGAGATGGATAGTCTGGTCGAGCAGTTCCAGAATATGTACCTGCAAACATATTCTAGGACTCGGCAGGGCACCTTGATTCAAAAGTCCAAGGTGGTCATGCCGAGTTCCGGAGATGGAGCTGGAACATCGGCGGCGGTGCACGATCACGTCGTCAAGACTGAAGACACTGCAGCGCCGACGTTGCAAGACAGGATTGACTCCGCAGTCCACTCTGCGCTAGTCAATCAATCGGGGATTTTGGTGAACACCTTGACTAATACGGTCAAATCTATCTTAGACGGGTCAATTCACCAGTTCAAGCCTCAGGGGCCGATTTTCTTGCTAGAAAATAAGTTCCCCGCATATCGGACCCTGAGGAATGATCTGAGCACGTCTCAGCAAACAGCGCCGATGCCACCCCCATCGGCGCAGCCGACAACAACATTGCCACTGGTCCTTACCAGGCAGACTGGGGGCAACCCTCAGCTCATCACCGAGGAACAATACGCTCAATGGGCCAAGGGGAAGCAACCGGTGGTTGAGCCGATGCAGCAAGTTCCCGTCGACCAGCCATCGGCCGGACAACCGCAAGCCCCAGTGTTCAATAGTCCTCCACTTCAAGCTGCATACAACGTGCCACAAGGCTATCAGCAGCACCCCGCAGGACAGTATGGCGTACCGAACTTGGATCATCATTACCAGCCATACTCCCCTAGGCAGTATCAGGCAGAGGGTTTGCAACAATCGTTTCAGCAAGACCTCCCACATCGGCCCGCAGGACATTGGGTCGATATGATAGCCGAAGTGATGCGAGATCAATTCGGCTTGAAGCCCAAGGAGAACTCTACAGTGTATCGGCACCCGTGTCCCGAGGAATTTGACAGAGTACCATTACCGGGCCGATACAAGATCCCGGATTTCTCCAAGTTTTCGGGACAGGACAACGTCTCGACATATGAGCATGTCAGCCGATTCTTAGCACAGTGCGGGGAGGCATCGGCTATTGAGGCGTTGAGGGTGAGGTTTTTCCCTCTGTCCTTATCAGGGTCTGCATTCACATGGTTTTCTTCCTTGCCCTGCAATTCCATCAGAGGATGGATAGATCTGGAGAAACAGTTTCATAGATATTTCTACAATGGCGTACAAGAGATGAAACTGTCAGATCTGACTGCCATCAGGCAACGAGTGGATGAATCGGTCCCTGAGTACATACAAAGGTTCAGAGACATACGCAACAGATGTTATAGCCTCAGTCTGACCGATTCGCAGTTGGCCGATTTGGCATTTCAGGGATTGCTAGGGCCGATACGCGAGAGGTTCTCCTCGCAGGAATTTGACAGCCTCGCTCAGCTGGCACAACAAGTATCGGCCCATGAGCAGTGATTCCAGGAGGCAAAGAAGTTCGCGAAAAAGATTAACACTGTTTATCAGTACGCCTCCGACGATGACGACGATGAAGATGGTGATGTCGACCTAGCCGAGTGGGCCCGGATGAGGAAATCAACAACTTGCCAGTGGGCCAAGAAAGGAGATAAAGAAGATAAATATGATTTCGACATCAACAAAGCCGATAAGATATTTGACCTGCTGTTGCAAGAAAAGCAGATCCAACTGCCAGTAGGTCACGTATTGCCATCGGCCGAAGACATCAAGAAGAGGAGATATTGCAAATGGCACAATTCCTATTCACACCATACAAATGAATGCAAGATCTTCCGGCAATAAATTCAATCGGCCATCGAGCAGGGCAGAATTAAAATCGATGACACCAAGCGGCCGATGAAGATTGAAGGCCACCCGTTCCCAGTCAACATGGTGCGGGCGGACAGGGCCGATGGCGGTGGCCATCGGACTGGCAAGCGGCCTCATCAGACCTCTGAGGACCTGATCAGAAAATATCAGCGGAGGCGGGAGGAACAAGCTCAAGACCAAGCCGATCAAGACAACTCCTACGACCCACACTGGGAGTGCGAGTTTTTTCGCTTCTGCTGGAATGAAGGGATGAGGTTGCCATCTATCCAGGAGTGCCCTGCATGCAGTGGTGCAGAAGATTCTTATCAGGGCAGCTCAAGCAGACAAACGCATCGGCCGGCCAAGCAACGGAAATCTGTGCATGAAAGGTTAGTGCCGATGCACCGAGATCAACACGATGAAGATGAGGAGCAAGTCCAGAACCCCCAATGGTGCCCAAGCGATGTATTCACCAAGACGCAAAAGCGGCGGGTTCAGAGGTTAAGGAGGAAAGAGCAAATCCAAGAGCAACAAGCTGAAGTACCCCATCGGCCAACCAAGACCAAAAAAGAGTGGAGGATAAAATCCACGGTGGTCAAAGCCGATGAGGGCGCCTCCAATACAGCTCAGAGCTACTCAGCTTCAAAAGGTAAAAAAAGGCATCGGCGCCTGTTAACATGGTGTTTATATTGCCAGCAGAATACAGTGTGCAGGCAGCCGATGAAGCGATGGCCGATGATGAACAAGGTTCGGCCAGGCTACGGTTGTCACCAGACCAAGCCATCTTCGACAAGCCAGTTGACGCCAGCTACAGACATTTACGGCCGTTGTATATCAAAGGATTCATCAACGGGCGACCGATGACGAAGATGCTGGTCGATGGCGGCGCAGCGGTCAATTTAATGCCATACCCAACCTTCAGGAAGCTTGGAAAAGTACCTGAAGATCTTATCAAGACAAATATGGTATTAAAGGACTTTGGTGGCAACGCATCTGAGGCGAAGGGGGTCCTGAACGTGGAGCTCACCGTGGGTAGCAAAACAATTCCCACCACCTTTTTCGTCTTCGATGGAAAGGGTTCCTACAGCTTGTTGTTGGGACGAGATTGGATCCATGCTAATTGCTGTGTCCCTTCAACAATGCACCAATGCCTCATGCAATGGCAAGGGGACCAAGTCGAGATCGTGCAGGCATATCAGTCAGTACATGTCGCCAATGCCGATCTCGCAGTTTGGGAGATGGAGGGAATCGACTGCTTGTCCGGGCGAGTCTGGGACGCCGATTTCCTCAAGGTAACTGACTGCGACATCGAGACAATTGAAGATGAAGACAAGCGGTTACTTTAGCGAAGATGCATCATCCGCCGTTGACAATGAACAAGATGACCCCTACACGGATGACGCGGTGGATGAGTTAGACGGCAAGTTGGGACAAGGTTTTACGTCGGCCGATGAATTGGAAGAAATTGATATAGGAATAGGTGATAGGCCTAGGCCGACGTATGTAAGTGCTAATTTGCCAAACGAATACAAGAACAATTTGATAGATCTTTTGAAAGAATTCAGAGATTGTTTTGCATGGGAATACCATGAGATGCCAGGATTAAGCCGATCGATTGTAGAACATCGGCTACCAATCAAACAAGGCTATCGGCCTTTTAAGCAAGCTCCTCGGAGGTTTAAGGCCGATATGCACGAAGCCATAAAAGCAGAGATCACAAGACTTTACGACGCCAACTTTATCAGACCCTGCCGATACGCAGAGTGGGTCTCCAACATAGTTCCAGTATTGAAAAAGAACGGCAAGCTAAGGGTATGCGTCGATTTCAGAGATCTAAATAAGGCAACGCCCAAGGACGAGTACCCTATGCCGTTGGCCGATTTGCTAGTCGATGCTGCTTCTGGGCATAAGATCATTAGTTTCATGGACGGAAACGCGGGTTACAACCAGATCTTTATGGCTAAAGAGGACATTCATAAGACAGCCTTCAGATGCACAGGGGCAATCGGCCTATATGAATGGGTCGTCATGACATTTGGTTTGAAGAATGCTGGAGCTACATATCAGAGGGCTATGAATTACATTTTTCATGATCTTATTGGCTCTCTGATTGAAGTTTATATAGATGATGTCGTCGTAAAGTCAAGAGAACATGATATGCACTTGGCCGACTTACGCAAGGTACTAGAAAGGGCAAGAAAATATGGTTTGAAGTTGAACCCTAACAAATGTGCCTTTGGCGTATCGGCCGGTCAGTTTTTGGGTTTCTTGGTCCATGAGAGGGGGATTGAAATCACACAGAAGAACATCGATGCCATCAAGAAAATCAAGCCTCCAGAAAACAAGACCAAGTTACAATCTCTGCTTGGCAAGATCAACTTCGTCCGGCGTTTTATATCAAATCTATCGGGCCGTATAGAGCCATTCACTCCACTGTTGAAAGTAAAGGACGACGAAGAGTTCATATGGGGTGACAAGCAACAGAAAGCGCTAGACGATATCAAAGAGTATTTAACTTCTCCGCCGGTCTTAATTTCTCCACAAAAAGGAGTCCCATTCAAGCTGTACTTATCGGCCGATGAGAAATCCATCGGCTCGGTCTTGGTTCAAGATGTTAACGGCAAGGAAAGAGCTATTTTTTATCTCAGCAGAAGAATGTTAGACGCTGAGACAAGGTACACGCCGGTGGAGAAATTATGCCTTTGTTTATATTTTTCATGTACTAAATTGAGGCATTACCTGCTTTCCAACGAGTGCATCGTGGTGAGCAAGGCCGATGTGATGAAATACATGTTATCGGCCCCTGTGTTGAAAGGACGAGTCGGGAAGTGGATCTTTGCTTTAACAGAATTTGATCTTCGATATGAATCGGCCAAAGCAATCAAAGGACAAGCCCTGGCCGATTTCATCGTTCAACATAGAGATGACTCAGTTGCATATGCAGACATTGTGCCATGGACATTGTATTTCGATGGATCCGTCTGCAGACACGGTTGCGGTATCGGCCTAGTCATCATATCCCCTCGGGGGGCAAATTTTGAGTTCGCTTTCACTATCAAGCCTTACTATACCAACAATCAAGCAGAATATGAAGCGGTGCTTAAAGGCTTGGAGTTATTACAAGAAGTCGAGGCCGACGCCGTGGAGATCATTGGTGATTCACAGCTAGTAATTAGTCAACTTTTTGGGGAGTATGAGTGCAGAGACGATATTCTCAAAGTCTACAATGAGGAGTGCAAAGTGTTATTACATGGTTTCCGGATCGTAACGATGAGGCATATACCCAGGAAGCAGAATTTTGAAGCCAATGATTTAGCTCAGGGGGCATCGGGATACAGGCCGATGACTAAAGACGTTCCGATTCAGATTGCTCTCGTGCACGCCGATGACTGGAGGTTTGATATCATTGAGTATTTGAGAAATCCTTCCCAATCGGCGTCACGCAGAATGAAATATAAAGTTTTACACTATGTCTTATTGGACGATAACCTATATTATCGGACGATTGAGGGTGTCCTACTCAAATGCCTAGGTCCTGAGGAGGCTAAAACTGTTATGAGCGAAGTACATGAAGGGATTTGCGGCACCCATCAATCGGCCCATAAAATGAAATGGCTGATGAAGCGCGTCGGATATTTTTGGCCAACCATGCTAGAGGATTGCTTCAAGTATTATAAAGGATGTCAGGATTGTCAGAAATTTGGAGCAATTCAGAGAGCACCGGCATCGGCTATGCATCCAATCATAAAGCCGTGGCCGTTTCGTGGATGGGGAATAGATATGATTGGCCGGATTAACCCACCATCAAGTAAGGGACACAAGTATATATTAGTGGCTACAGATTACTTCACAAAGTGGGTTGAGGCCGTTCCCCTTAAGAAGGTTGATTCCAAAGACGCTATTCAGTTCGTCAAGGAGCACATCATATATCGGTTTGGGTTACCTCAGACAATAACTACCGATCAGGGATCAATCTTCGTGTCCGATGAGTTCGTCTGATTTGCTGACAGCATGGGCATCAGATTACTCAATTCTTCTCCCTACTACGCGCAAGCTAATGGGCAGGCAGAGGCTTCTAATAAGTCTTTAATCAAATTAATCAAGAGGAAAATTGACGAACAGCCGAGGCAATGGCATACAACGCTGGCCGATGCCCTTTGAGCGTATCGGATGGCTTGCCATGGTACAATCCAAGTGTCTCCCTATCAGCTGGTCTACGGGCATGAAGCCGTACTGCCGTGGGAAACCGCCATCGGCTCAAGAAGGATTGCTTTGCAAGACGACTTGACAGCCGATGAGTACCATAATCTTATGGTTGATGAATTGGATGATTTGGCACATGTTCGATTACGGGCCTTAGAGAAAATCAAGCGTGATAAAGATAGAGTAGCCCGTCATTATAATAAAAAGGTCGTTGCCAAGTCGTTTGAGGAAGGAGACCTTGTACGGAAATTAATAATGTCGATTGGTTCCAGAGATAACAAATTCGGCAAATGGTCACCTAATTGGGAAGGCCCCTTTCGAATTCATCGATGTGTTCCTCACAATGCCTATCTGCTCAAGGGATTAGATGGCGAGATTTATGGACGAGCTCTCAATGGCAAATACTTGAAACAATATTATCCCAGTATCTGGATTGACTCATGATCGGCCCTCTAGCCGATTTATGATTACAGCCGATGTAATTAGGCATCGTCTTTAGATGGCCGGTATATACTATCGCCCTTAGTTCAAAATTTCAGAATATGAGCCCTCATCTTCCAAAATTTGGGGGGCATATATATATACAGGAGTTCTCGCATTGGATTTTTCAGTTGGCAATTGACTTCGGCTTTCTGGCCGATGAGATTGTTTATAATGAGATTGTTCATATTAAAGATATATACATACACAGGTTTTTTTAAGATACAATTCATCAGAGTGAGAATGAACTCAGAGGATTTCAGAAGCAATGATTAGGCTGGAATTTTCAAGACAAATTCGGCTGCATGGCCGATAAGCTGCGAGAGGATTTCAGAAGCAATGATTAGGCTAGAATTTTCAAGACAAATTCGGCTGCATGGCCGATAAGGTGTATGTTTATACATTATAAAAATAGAATATGCTACATCACCCTATGAAGTCCGCAATAGCAGCAATGGCTTTACGGCGAATCTGCTCAACGTCTTCAATAGCCTGGGCATCATCGGCCATCGTCCCTGGGATCGGTTTCAGTGATTTGCTTAGGGTCGCGAGGTACTTGGCCGATGCCTTGAGCTTTGCCGTCTGATCTTCTATGGCCTTGGGTGATGCAGCTATTCCGGCTTCGACTTCTTGGATTTCTCGGCGTGTAGTGGCCAGCTTCGATTCTAGCTCTGCCTCGAGGCAACGGAGTTCTTCAAGTCTATTTTTCAGCACGATCGGCTCCACCGCTAGCTCGTCCAACCTGGTCTTATCGGCATTCACTTGAGCTTTGCTAGCGGACAGAGCCGATTCCAGTTGTTCGCGCTGTCGCCGCTCTGCAAGTCTTTCCTTTGCTCTGAAAAGCTTGAATCGGTATTGTTCCAGGAAGATGGCCGGCGTAAGGATTTCCATCAGGTCTTCGGGCAGTTCGTCTTGGATTTCTTGTACCCTGACTCTGATGGAGGAGCAGTCTTCTACCAAACACTCCAGCGAGGCTTCTAGCCGATTCCCAATGTCAGTCAGCCGATTCTTCAGATCATCAGAGATTGGTGCCCTGGCTGTGCTGGGTAGTTCTTTGTCCTCATCATCAAGAAATTGGCCGATATCGAAGGAGAACATATCGGCTAGGTTCTGCAAATATCAACCATGGTGTTGGTGTATATGGTTAGCCAGAGTTGAACGAACCACCATGGTCCTCCATGAGCCACAGTCTGTTT
>BDMV01000010.1:34743910-34804231 GCA_008326285.1 Oryza officinalis | reverse complement strand
GGCGTACAGAGGCGTCTGCGAGTCACTGACCAACCTGCTGAACTTTACGGAATCTCTCTCGTTGTAAGCTGGATCCTCAATGTCACGTAACATGTCTTGCAGCAGATCATGATCAACATCAACCATTTCACCGCCTAGTGGAGAAGGTACAAACATGTCATGCTCATCTTCATCTTCCTGATTTTGCACACCAGTACTGTCTGCAGCAGCACCACTTCCTGATTCCTGCTCTCCATGCTTAACCCAACATGTGTAGCCCTCCATGAATCCTCGTTGTATCAGATGAGCGTGTACGTCCATTCGGCTATCAAACATATTTTCATTCTTGCAATCTGCACATGGACAACACATGTAATCGCTGTTTCTTCTTTTCCTATCCTCCTCCGTGACGTTAATAAAATTTAATACCCCATTTCTATACTCTTGACTATGACGTTTCACAGATTTCGCATACATCCAACTTCGATCCATCTCTACAGAAATGAAAAAAGAATCAGAGAAACATCTTATAAGATAAATACTGCTAAATTCATAAAAATTGATGAATTTTCTAAATTAATGATTATTATTTGTCACTTACCTTTATGAATTTACTCTTTGGGAAAAAAAATTTCGCCCCCTCCAACCTCCCACCAGAGTTGTGAACAGTGGGATACAGATACTCTGAGCGGTTGCGGCTATTTATAGTGTGCACTAACAATCGGGCATATAAGGTATCTTTATCGGGCCTAAAAAAAAGCCCGTCACAGAGGAGTGCCATCTGTGACGGGCTTTGTAGATATCTCAAACGGGCATCAAGATGGGGCCCGTCACAGATGATTGTCATCTGTGACGGGCCGCAATTACAGCCCGATGAGATATTTAAGGTTATCTCAATCGGGCCTTAAGTTGCGGCCCGTCACAGATGATTGTCATCTGTGACGGGCTCCAACTACGACCCGATTGAGATATTTAAGGTTATCTCAATCGGGCCCTAGTTTAGACTCGTCACAGATATGTGTCATCCGTGACGGGCTTCAGTTCTATGCACATTAAACATGTCTCTCCGACCATATCTCAATCGGCCTCTTTTTAGGCCCGTTTGAGATGTTTTCTTTGTGACGGCCCGCAAAATCCAGTTATATTACAGCCCGTCACAGATGAGAGGATCTGCACTAGTGGTTATTTGTGATTGATATGCACATGTTTACGGGGAGCATTTTCATTTCATTGCAAGATGTCCTTGTGTTCTATGTTTGATTATATATATTTGTGGTGTTTGTCATCAATTACCAGAAAGGGGGAGATTGAAGCTCTAGGCCCCCGTAGTTAATTTTGGTAATTAATGACAAGCACTAATTGTGGACTAACCGTTGTCTTTGAGCTATATATTTTAAGTTAGATTCACATCATGTGTGCGCATGGATGATTATCGATGGATTAAAATTGACGGCGCAAAGCAAAAAGAAGAGAAGACGGTAAACTAGTGTTTTCATTTTAAATTGATCGAGGCGTTGGGTGATCAAAATTGTTCTAGTTTATTTATAGCTTTGCCGTACTGTTAAGAGGGATAATGACCTAGCAAAAAGATGATCAAAATGCCACATTAGGTCATTTGCACTTAAGTCTTGGTTTGCTCTTGAATTCTCTCCTGCTGACTGACCCTGGGCGGTCTGACCGGAGTGCTCTCTACGGTCTGACCGGGCCTTTGCGCCGGTCTGACCGTGGTGCACTAGCCGGTCTGGCCGACCCTTCTTGGCGGTCTGACTGGCCACTTGCCGCCGGTCTGACCGGACGGCTGGAGGCTGGATGGCCGCCTCTAGCCTGGCGATCCAGAGCCGCCAGAGCCGTAATCGGTCAGACCGAGCCGATGGCAATCTGACCGAGCCGCAGGCGGTCTGACCGGCAGTTTGGCCTCCGGTCTGACCGGCCATGTGGTCCCAATGCATTTAATGCAGTTCAACAGCTAGTTTTCCAGCCGTTGCGAAGTAGTCCGGTTTGACCGGCCACACAACTGCGATCTGACCGGCAATACACAGAGTTGGTGGATTTCGTCCCCAACGGCTAGTTTTGGTGAGTGGGAGTATAAATACTTCCCCACCAGCAGCAAGGGGTCTCTCTTGGCACCCAATTCAATTGCATACAGCCTTTGCACCTCTCTCACATACATTTGAGCTTAGTGTTCACCCATTGTAGTGATTGAGGTTGTTCTAGCCAAGAGTCAAGTGCATTTGCTTCCATTGTAGAGCTAGTGTGGCACTTGATCATCTCCGAGCCGCGTCATTGCTTGTTACTCTTGGAGGTTGCCGCCTCCTAGACGGCTTGTGGAGGAGTTGCCCGGTGACCTCTCCGAGAAGATTGTGGAGGAGGCCCGGTGCCGGTTTGTGAGTGGTTTGGAGTTCACCACCTTCGTAGTGAAGGAAGAACTACCCCGAGTGATCGAGGCTTGGGTAGTCCTCTCCGTGGGCCGGCTCCCGCCTTGCTCACCCCTTGACGAAGGGGGCGTGCGGTGGCTTTGTGGTTGAGCGGTGGAGTTGGGCTCGCCTCAACGGGGAGTAGGAAACCGGCAAGTTTCCGAACCTCGGTGAAAAATCTCTTGTCTCCTTGTCTCATTTGATTGTCGCATTTACTTTTGTGCAATTTACATTCCTAGAGACATACTTGAGATCATATCACCCTAGGATTGGTAAACTTTGACATAGGAGTGTGATTTACTTTCCTAGAGATATAATTGAGCCACTATCACCCTAGGTTTGCAAAACATAACTTAGTTGCTTAGTTAGACTTGACCTCACCAAGCCTAGCAACTTAGATTAGTTTTGATTAGGTGTCACTTAGTTTTTAAATCGCCTATTCACCCCCCCTCTAGGCGACATCTCGATCTTACACCCTTGGGGTTGCGCCTGAAGGTAGATATGCCCCGAGCAGAAACAGTCTCGCTCAAGATCCAATGTGTGTCCCGAGCACTGCCCACTAGGTGCACCCAGGGGTTGTACCCGGGCATGACCTGCGGGGGACCGCATCTGAGGGCATATATGCCCTGAGCAGAAGCAGTCTCACTCGGGGTCCAATGTGTGCTCCGAGCACTGCCCACTGGATGCACCTAGGGGCTGTACCTAGGCATGGCCTGCGGGGAGCCGCAGCTGAGGACATATATGCCTCAAGTAGAAAGCAGTCTCTCTCGGGGTTCAATGTGTGCCTCGGTGTCACACCCTGCCCCTGCGCCACTGTATAATGGCACCAAGGAGGGCATGTCGCAGGAGAACGGTGAACCGTCTTTTCATGGAACTGCGAAATAGTTACCAGCCACAAGATAACAATGCTGGTACCAGCGGTAACATGATGAATCCATGCAAGATTTAAATTAATATAAGATACCTTTATATTGCAGCTTCGGGTAATCTCTGAGTTACAACCGTCAATCAGATTCAACAGCAGTGAAACTTAGCGAAGCTAGGACACCAAATCCACCAGCAGTAGTTTGGGTTTAGGGACGAAATTCCAACCTTCATCTTCTTTCTGAACTTAAGCCAAGGAGAGAAAAACAACAACAATGGGAGATTGAGTACTTTTGTATCCAGTAGGCCACTAGGAAATGTGTACATGCAAGCTTTAAAGAAAGGATGAGTTTGTTTGGCAAAGCATTTTAAAACACTTTTCAAAGGTCTAAGTATTGGTTTCAAAATAAACTTTCCCTTCGGAAAGAGGTGTCTCGCCTCAATCCATCCACGAGTTGCTTTGCAACAACTCGAGCAGAAAAGCCAAATTTAGTATTTATAACATTTGTTCTTTATTAGCTTCTTTTCACTTCCAAGGCATAAACCAACGTTTTCTCTAACAACCATCTGTTAACCAAGTCTCAAGATTAACCACTTCAGGTCCGGTCCTCTCGACCCGCCAACCCAAACTCGGCCATCTCGGCCCCTAAATCGGCCCTCTTGGCTCTATGGTGCCAAACGACACCTTAGGTCACACAGGCCTGTTTCCAACCACGAAGGCTGGTCGTCCGTCACAAAGGACTCTGATAACAGTTCCCATCCCATGAACCAATTTATTAAATAAGTTTTAAAAATAAATCTATACTATGGGAATCACCTCACATTCACCCTTGACCATGGGCACGGCTGTTTGAATAGTTCAATTAAACCTCTGCAGAGACTATACGCTTTTCCCACAAGACACGAAGCTTACACCAATACTAACCGGTACCAGAAGTTCGTGACAAAGTCTTTCCCTAGCCAACCCATAAATGTCCCGTGTCACACAAATGGGTGGAATCTCTCCATCAAACATCAGGCTAGACTCAGGCCCTCATCTACTCAGGCCCCACCGTATGGACCCCAACACATCCCCACTGCAGGAGATTGCCGTATACTCCACCATACTGGTGCCCTTCAACTGCCAACATGCTAGACACCTATATTTCAACTAGTTACTCATTCAGGGACATCTCATTCTACCCGTTTGGTCGTACTATGAGATGCTCAGATGTAAAACCCAAAGGAATCGGTACTTATGCATGACTACAAAACCAAACCACACAGGAGAGGAGTCGCACCGCAAGTTTTCTCCCGTAAAACCTTTTTATTTTCAAAGTCACCAACTATCAGATTTTCACAATCTACTCGGAGAAGAAAGAGAAAACCGACGCAGAGAAGAAGGAGCAGTTCGAGTCAGATCGATTACGCTATCGGACCAAGCCGAGTATCGGACCAAGTCCTGTATCGGACTCAGCGGTGCATCGGACCGAGTGGAGCGCTAACAGAGGGACCGTATCGGCCGATGTGGGTTCAACGCGGCCATTGGCTGATAGAAGCAGGAAGCCGATGAAGGCAGAGCGGGCTCGGTTTGGGCCTGAGTCAAGCTTCAAAGGAGATTGCCAAGTAGAGATAAGGCTCGATTTTAGGCAATTGTATATCTTAAATTAGGAAGTTAAGATAGTTTCGATCTAATCTATGGCAAGAGTCCACCATAAGGACTTGTTTGTTAGTTATAGATAAAATTGTGTCCTATATGGACAATGTTGTAAATCATGGGTATAAATATCCCAGTAGTTTGTACTTAGAATCTCTCTCAATTCGACAACCAAAAACATACAATTCAATCTACTTTCGGCGCATCGCCACCCTCGCAAGAGGTTGATTTCCGACGAGTTCTTGCTTCCCCAAAGCAGAGGTAAGAACTCGTACCCGACGATCTACGTCGTCGGGGCTAGCGTGTCGTTTTAGACACGTTAAGCCCTGGTGACGTGATCGTCGTTTATCATGTTTTGGATGATCTTGATATGGCATCCCAATTCTATCTCACCAGCGGTGAACTCGCTTTAGGGTTTATTGCCGACGGTGGTCGAATTAGTTTGCTTGTCTAGATCCTTCAAGGCATCTACCATCCCCAAAAGCGATCGACAGTTTGATTGTCTTTGTGTTAATTCTTGATTCACACTTTGAGTTGCTATCGACCTTAGTCGTGTCTCGAGATCTAACTCAAAGCCTGTTTTCGATTGTAATTAATGATAGTGTCGGGGTTTCAGCCGGTCTTACTTAATACATGTAATTACTTTATGTTTTTATATGTATTTGCCACTTGTATGAGTGGGTCAACAGATATAAATATATTTGTCACGGATTAATCTCAGGATTTCTCTGTGATCAGTATATTTATATCGGTCGATCGGTTCATACAAGTTTACACTAGAGTATTAACTAGTGCATCTACCTCTCATATCTCTCATCGGCCGATGTCATCAAATTGACATAAACATATTGATGAAGGCCAATGAGAACAGATCTGTATATTAATTTTATTTCATTATAACCTCAAGTAGCCATCGGCTTCCTGCTTCTATCAGCCAATGGCCGCGTTGAACCCACATCGGCTGATACGGTCCCTCTGTTAGCGCTCCACTCGGTCCGATGCACTGCTGAGTCCGATACAGGACTTGGTCCGATACTTGGCTTGGTCCGATAGCGTAATCGATCCGACTCGAACTGCTCCTTCTTCTCTGCGTCGGTTTTCTCTTTCTTCTCCGAGTAGATTGCAAAAATCTGATGTTAACACTTTCCAAGTCGGGTTTTATAAATCTTTCACAACCCAAGTTTTTTCACATTGATAACTAGATATAAAAGAGTGGTGCAAGTGGACACCTGCGCCCAGAGAGCGTAAATATCGGGGTACTGCCGTGGTGGAGTGTCAAGGGTTTAGTTTAACAAAGTCCTATAGAAAGTAATGCAACTACATAGGTTGGTCCATCAGTCGTGTGCTCGTAGACCGATGGCCGATCAAATTAATTGTGTACACTAAGCATGCAATCTTGCAAACAACACATTTTATAAACTAGGATCAATATGATCAAAGAGTGGCTTGCCTTATTGTTGGTCTTCAAACCTTCGAGAAAATCCGCATCCGTTGCATCTCCGGCATGTATACTACGTGATCGAATAGAGAAAACATCCAAAATTCTATAAAGTAAATAATAACTATTATAAACTAATAGTGTCATTGTATAGATCTCATTTTTAGAAAAAATATGAAAGTCGAACGGAGTCAATCGGACTTTCGGTTGAAGAGATATGAATTTTGGGAGATTAATAGATTTTCTGAAATATGGAAAAATGATTTATTAGATTGGAAAGGAATATTCCCAAGGATATTCCTTGGCTGTAATGTTGAGAGGGAGGTATTTCGTACTTTCTTAGGTGGGCTTGGGCTTTAGCCCAAAGATGAAGGAGGGATGCAATATAGACTTCTAGGGGATGGGCTTGAGGTTTAGAGGAATGTAATCTAGACTTTGGTGGGAAGGGGGACAGCTAGCGGGCTTCGGCCCAAAATGTGGACGGAGGAGGCATGGTAGACTTTTATAGAGGATTTAATGGGCTTGGCTCGATAAGGAAGAGGGAGGCTATATAGACTTTTAGAAAAGGGGCCTGGGACGTAGAGGGACCTGATTTGAACTTTGGTTGAGGGGATTAAGGGAGTGGGTCCCACCAGCGGGTCCCACCATTTTTCTCTTCCTTATCTTTTCTCCTTCTTCTCTCTCCTTTCTTTGTCTCTCCTTCTCCTCGAGCATGACGAGGAGAGAGAGCGCCGGCGTTGGCAGGGCACGGGCAGGCGGAGCGGTGCTGGCGGTTGGGGCGGCACCGGCTGGGCGACGGTGCGACAAGGGTGGGCAGAGCGGTGCCGGCGGCTCGGACCGGGGCAGCGGCACACGGCTCACGTGGCGTGGCACTGCCAGGAGCGGTAGGGCGACGCCGAGGTGGCGGTGCGGCGCCTCGGGCTGGGACGATGGTGGGCAGCCGCGGCAGGAGACTGCGCATCGCCGACGCAGGCCGGGCCACGGCGTCAGCTGGGTGGAGGCCGAGGCGGCTTGCGGTCGTCAGGCGGCTCGACCAGACGACGATCGGGCGTGACAACTTCGCGGTTTCGACGATTTGGCTCCGGAGCGGTGAAAATGGAGGAGGGTTTTCGCGAAGTAACTTGGGACTTACGGTAAGTTTCTTGGGGTATTTTATACTCCCTTGTGCTCTTCCAAAGGGGGCTTAGCGACGAGAACAACCATTGATGTGCCTGTGCTTGTTGTCTCTGCTACAGGCCTCCCCCTACTGCTGCTATTGCCAGACTTGCTCGGCGAGAGGCGCGGAGCGATGCCTAACCTCAGAGGCGAAGACGGAGACGGTGCCTAACCTCAGTAGAGAAGACGGAGACGGTGGCTAACCGTTAGGATTTGCAGTTTAGCATAGAGGGGACGGTGGGGCAGAGGAAACAGAGGGGAGAATGTGTGCAGCATGAGTGTTGGATGAACACGTGAAGCAACAATTTGCTTGCTTGTCTCAGTGAAGAAAAGAAGAAAGTGCACGCGTGTTTGTTTACTGTCATTTCGCCCGTGGGTTATACACAATTTTGAACTTGTAAAAGGACTGTAACTAAACTATAAACTCTAATGATTTGTTTGGGATATTTGATAGATAGAAATTAGGTTGGAGAGGTTTTGGCTTCTGAGAATAGGTCGCAACGAATGGAAAGAGTAGAGCTTTAAATAAAATGATTTGGAACGAATAGAAATTGGAGGAGTGATTTAGGACGCGATTCGGATTCCAAAATCCGAACACGAGGATTTTATTTGGAAAAGGATGATTGGAGGAAAAATTCGGCTTTCGCCGGTTCCGTCGGTGCGTGATTAAATTCGTCGGGAGAAACGACTGTTGATTTTGAGACGTACATGAATGGAAAATATTTGTCGGACGGTAAAAGCCTAAAAATAAAATATTTTTAGACCCTATGGATGGAAAGGAGATTATTTGTCGGCACGATCAAAAATTCCGAAATCAAAATTTCAACCATATAAATCTTTGGAAGGATTTAGGAGGGAAAACTCGAATATCAAAATTCTAATCATAGGAATTTAATTTTAGGAGAAAATATCATGGTCAAGATTTTGGGTTTAAACGGAAACGAATCAATCAAGATTTTTGGCACAAAATCCTAAATACACTCAAAGAACCAACTTTTTTAATATAGGATTTTAATAAAATAGATTTTTCGACAGGACGAAAATCGGAGCGTTACACTCGGACACTATCCACTGAGTGCACCCAAGGGCTATACTCGGATACGACCCGCAGGAGGCCACACTTGAGGATGTATATGCCTCGAGCAGAAGCACTCGGGGTCTGATGTGTCTTGAGCACAACCCATGGAGGGCCGTACCCGGGGATTAGTGGTGAACATGCGCTGAGTAGCCGTAATGGGGACCCTGGTTTTTATTTCTTCGAAAATTATCATTGTATGTAAAAATAATTTTTTATCATCGAATTTAGATTTATGGGATCTTCCATTATCATTATAAGCAGAGTTTTTTTTA
Organism: Oryza officinalis; assembly: GCA_008326285.1. Lineage (NCBI taxonomy): Eukaryota > Viridiplantae > Streptophyta > Magnoliopsida > Poales > Poaceae > Oryza > Oryza officinalis. The sequence goes on along the minus strand of BDMV01000010.1, from coordinate 34,795,395 downwards.
TGCCAAACATGAGTATCGGAAACAAAATCGTTTTCTAATAAGTGCGTTCCGAGAAATTTTGATTTTTTTTCTTAAGGAAGCATTTGACAGCATGCATCAAATCAAACGGTTACGAGTCCACGTGCATAGTCTTTAAAAAAGGGAATGTCATGCAACTGAACAGCACCAAATCACATTAAGTAGTACTACACAAAACAGAGGTCACAGTAAATCGTAAAACCATATCGCATTTGTGATCCGTCCCGAAAGACGGGACAGCACCAAATGCCGAGCGGCCGGTGCAGATCGGAGTCCTCAAGTTAGGAGGAGGATGGTGACGATGTCAAGGCACAACGCGATGACAGCAACGAATGGACGAGGAGGGATCAGGCCCAGCTGGGCAACGAGCTGGTGAGTCCACTGCTCCATTCCACTGTTCGGGGTGCGGCACGAGAGCTACAATACACGAGATGGGAGGAGGAGGAGCACGTGGTCGGTCACCTCACGCTCACGGTGTGCGTGACGACCGTGGCTCAACGGATCGTTCGGTGGCGAAGGCGAGAGAACTTCTGGAGTAGCACTAGCCTGCCATGTACACTGCCGCTCGCTTTGCAAGCCTGTCGTCTAAATTAGCATTCAGTTTATATAAGTTCGGTGGTGAGGATGGCCAAATAACATTTACTGTCCGCTCTGCAGACACACACTGGAGACGTCAGTCCATCTCGTGGGCTACAGATACACGAGGCAAGTTTGGGACATCCTAGCTAACTGGACAACGCAGGAGCATCTCAAGCCAGCCAACTGGAACACCACTTCATCAGTCCATGGGTGGTGGACAGCAATGGCCACAAGCCATGGAACGTCCAAGAAAGAAGTTCGCACTTTGCAGTTACTTGCGACGTGGGAGGTCTGGAATGAGAGAAACCAGAGGGTGTTCAAACAAAAAGAACTCTTGACGTTGTCGCTCACAGCGAAAATCAAGGAGGAGACCAGAACTTGAGCCCTAGCAGGAGCCAAGCACCTTGCACAAATCATCTCTTAATCCTTAATCCTTTTTCGTTTGTAAAGTTTTTAATTACTGTATAGTTTTTCTCCCTTTATATTCAATGAAAAGGACGCTTCAAATTATCGTTTCGTTCAAAAAAAATTTTTATATAAGTATAAATAAATAAATAAATAAATTTTAAAAGTTGATTTTAGCGTCTATTTCATCATAATTTATTTTTTAGTATTTGTTTTTAAATCGAGAGAGACAAGCCATGCGATGGTGACTGGTGAAGCCTTAAGCTAACTTCTAATGAAATGTACCCGCTACCCACCATCTAGGGAGTGAAAATCTCTCTCACCAGGTGCTTTGCTTTATGAACAAATGGGCCTTAGAAAAGAACTTCTGCTTGTAATGCAACGTTTTCATAGCTAAAATGGCCGTGTAACATTTTGCGCACGAACAATCTAATTTCCCAGAAACGTATCAAAAATTCAGGTTCGTAGATCTGAAGAGCGAAACTGGAAACTTATTATTTTATTCGACTAGATGTTGAATGGATTTCCCCGAAAAAAAAGAAAAAAAGAATGGATTTCATTAGCGTCTTAGCGACGAGCTTTTAAGGCTTTGTTTTTTTAAGAGTTTCTAACTCATCTTTTTTTTCCGCGTGCATGTTTTTTAAACGGTATATTTTTTATAAAAAATTTTATACGAAAGTTGCTTTAAAAAATTCTATTAATTTATTTTTTAAAAAAAATATTTAATTAATTATATGTTAATAAGTCGTTTCGTTTTACGTGTTGAAACCAGGAAACGAAAGGCTAAGATTGGTTCATTGGTTTCGTCGGATTTCATTAGCTGGGCTAATCTTTCCACCATCTATCTCTATCAGCAAGGACGACCCACTACAACGCAATGCCAGTGCCGGAAAGCCCAGACATACACAGCAGACACGTCGGGTAGCCATTACAGCCCATTTAAATATGGATTTGGACTCTTCGTATTGGTTGCGTGGGGAGTTTAGGGGTTCGGGAAATTAGACTTCGAACCCATATTTTCACTCGTTTGGCTGTTTCGTATTGATATTCGAAGGCAAACACAACTTTACTTGGTTTTAAATAAACAAAAAAGGTTCAGAAATTCATACTACTAATACATCCCATCTAAATTGAATTTGGACTCGTTCGGAGGGGGAGTTTTGGGGGATCGGAGAATTGGACTCCGACCCCGTATTTTCACTTGTTTGGCTGTTTCGTTTACCGAAAGTCCAAAACGTCATGAAAAAAGCTGAACAAAATCACATGGTATGGTAAAAAGGGGTCGTACTGAAGTTCGATGCAAAACACGACCTCTAGAGGCTACATATTCAGATTAGTAGGGTGTGTTAGTAGTTGATGTTGGGAGTTTATTCTTTTCGCACGAAAAACGGAGTGATTCATTAGCACATGATTAATTAAATATTTGTTTTTTAAAAAAAAAATGGAACAATATGATTTTTTAAAGTAACTTTTGTATAGAAACTTTTTACAAAAATACACCGTTTAGCAGTTTGAAAAGCGTGCACGCGAAAAACGAGAGGCTGAGTTGAGAAAGCAAGGAAATGAACTCAGCCTAAGATCGTTTTTACATGGTATATACTGGCGCAAATCTCGTATGAATTTACAGCAGAGGGACATATATAGTCGCTACACACATGACCTATTAATCTAACTATTCAGTGGCGGTCGTTGATAGAAATTACAAAATAAATCAAATTCTACAAACGGTTAAAATTGAAAAGGGTTAGAGACGACGATACTCGGACGATATATGCTGCTGCTTCGGTCTTGCGTGCGGTGCACCTCGTCACCTCCCGTTGGGCTGTTGCGACTCGAAATGTACCCATCTAAGGAGTGACATCTCTCTCACCCATGTATTTTGCTTCTAAATATTACATGGATAAATGGGTCTTCAAAATTAAAAAAAAGTTAATTTCTAAGCTTGTAATGCACTCACTCCGTTTCAAAATATTAGGATTTCTAGGTTATTTAGCAAATACTAAATGTTAGATTAAAAGTTATTTTTGTCATTTCAGTTGTCAATTTTTTAATTTTTGAATTGCTTCGAAATAAACAGTACTAACGTTTTCATAGCTAAAGTGGCAGTGTAACATTTTGCGCATGAAAAATCTAATTTCAAAGAAACATTTCGAAAATTCAGGTTCGTAGATCATAAGAGCAAATCTGGAAACTTATTTTATTTGATCTAGATGTTGAAACTTGAAAGGATTTTTCACGTCAAAAAATAAAACTCCAAAGGATTTCAGTAGCGACGAACAAGGATTTCATTAGCTGGGCTAGTTTTTCCACCATCTATTTCGGTCAGTAAGAATGGCCCACTAGATATATGTAGGCTGAGACGCAGGGACACAAGGTACCCATTAAAGGCCCATTTAAATTGGATTTGGACTCCTCGTTGGTTGGGTGGGGGAGTTTGGGGGTTTCGGAGAACTAGACTCCGAATCCCATATATTCACTTTTGGCTATTTTACTATGAGAATACTGAACTGGAATTCGAAGACAAACACAACTTTACGTGGTTTTAAACAAAAGAAAAGGTTCAGAAATTCAAATTACTAATACGGCACATCTAAATTGGATTACTAATACGTCAATGTTGTTGGGCAGGGGAGTTCAGGTGGCTCGGAGAATTGGACACCGACCCCCGTATTTTCACCTGGAAACACCATATTGAAATTCGAAGCCAAGCATAACTTTAAGTGGGTCTAAATATACGAAAAGGTTCAGAAATTCAAATTACTAATACGGCCATATAAATTAGATTACTAATTTGTCAATGTTGTTGGGCAGGGGAGTTCGGGTGGTTCGGAGAATTGGTCTCCGACCCCCATATTTTTACCTGGAAAGACCGTATTGAAATTCGAAGCCAAACTTAACTATAAGTGGTTCTAAATATACGAGAAGGTTCAGAAATTCAGATTGCTAATACGACCCATCTTACCATCTAAATTGGATTTACTAATTTGTTGGTGGCGGTGGGCAGGAGAGTTTGGGGGGGGGGGGGGGGGGGGGGGGTTCGGAGAAATGGACTCCGACCATGGTATTTTCACCTGTTTTGGCTGTTTCACTTATGGAAACGTCATGGGAAAGTGTGAACAAAACCACAAGGTTATGGCAAAATAACGCCGAACTGAAATTCCAATCCAAACATGACCTCTAGAGGAATAATAAGAAAGGAAAAAACACAAATTCAGATTATTAAGATCGTTTTAAGTGGTATATACTGGCATAAATCTGGCATGGATTTACGGAAGAGGGGACATATAGTCATTAAACGTAGCCTAAGCACAAAGGAGTACCAAATTGCTGAGTAGTAGAACATTGCACAGGGCCCATCATTGATTGGTTAAAGTCTCACTGACAGCTGGTTACGCAGTTAATTTTTGGGGCAATTTTTCTCAATTATCAACGACTGAACAGGGAAGACACAATGTCACGTAGGAAATTAAATCAAGTCTTACAACATCACACAGCCAGATGCCCCATCACCCGGTGCATCAGCGTGCATTTTATTCTGATTTCTGACACACAACACGAACACTGCCGTTTTGGACGAAGCAAAACGGGGTTTATTACACGGCCCAAGGGCCTCATTCCAAAAGGCCTCAATCCCAATTCATCCACGTGAAACGGGCCTATGATTTCAACCAAAATCCCAGCCCATTTACGCGGATTTCTCTTGGTGTTCGGCCCATATGGAACAAGGCCCAAGGATGACACGACTGATTTAATTAGCAGCCATAAATATAATTTGTTCAGGTTAACTACGTCGTGTATAATATAATTTGTTTATGGATGGATTTGGATATTTGGATCAGCGGCGGAAGCTGCGCTGGGGGCGCGGGGTCTCGCCGTTCTCGTCACGGAGCTTCACCGCCGTGTACACGCCGGCGCCGGCGATCGCGCCCAGCGTCGGCGCTATCAGGTATATCCACAGCTGCTGGTAGTTCCCCGCCGCCACCGCCGGCCCAAGCGTCCTCACCGGGTTCATGGACCCTCCCGTTGTCGGCCTGCAACGCACCCACGCCACCGGTTAGCCGAAGCTTAGTCCATCTATTGCATATTACAAGTCGTTTTAATATTTTTTAATTTTTTAACAAATTTATAGAAGATTTAGTAGCATTTATAACATCAATTTAATTTATATTAAAATTAATTTTTTAATATATATATTTTGGGTTAGAAATATTATTATTATTTTTAATAAATTTCATCAAGTTTATAATATGAAACATAGGGAGTAATGTACTAGGAGGAGGAGGCGAATAATATTATACGTACCCGGCGATGAGGATGTTGAGGGTGACGGCGGCGCCGACGGCGATGCCGGCGAGCTCGCCGACGGCGCGGGTGTCGGTGGCGACGGCGGTGACGACGAAGAGGAGGTTGAAGGTGATGATGAACTCGGTGAAGAAGGCCTGGGCAGTGGAGATGGTGGGGTCGGGGACGGTAACGCCGCCGGAGAGGAAGGGGTGGAAGATGCCCTTGAGGGCGAAGGCGGCGCAGATGGAGCCGAGCACCTGGACGGCGACGTAGGCCGGGACCTGCAGCCACGGGAAGTGGCGGAGCGCCGCGAAGGCGATGGTCAGCGACGGGTTGAGGTGCGCGCCGGAGATGTGCCCCGTCGACAGGATGATGATCATCACGGCGAGACCCGCGCACGCCGCGTTCCCGAACGGCGAGATCGCGCCGCCGTACTTCTGGTTCACGATCGGCGCCGCCGTCGCGAAGAAGATCAGGATGAACGTCCCCACGAACTCCGCTCCAAGCTGCACGCATCAGCATCCATCCATCCACACAGTTTATTTGTTCATCGTTAATCTTTCAGCTTAATTAACACATTGATGCAGATTTACAGGTCCATGAATCTGTAACAGTTAACTCTAACTGTATATAATCGTGTAAATTTGTGGGCGGAAATGTATTATACATTTGTGGTCTCTGCCATACGGTACACAACCAACACCCGACACTGTAGCTGTATATAAATCGTGTAAATTTGCAATCAATTTAACACTCTCTCTTTGATGATTAATTACTGTTTGATTGATTAATCAAGCAAATTGAGCTGGACATTTTAGTTTCAGAAATACAGCGCATGTTCTTATAGCACATAGGCGACAGAAGAGACAGATAAAATGTTGATCCAAAAGCACGTCCATGAATATTTCCAAGTGCATATGATTGATTACGTGCCAATGTTGAACTGCAAAAAGGTGTAATCAGACACAAAAATTGTGGTTGCGTACTTCTGAATGTAGCGTGATTTTGGTCGTGACAAAAAAGGACAGTAGGATCATCAGGCACTAATCAGAAATTGAAACGACAAGCTTATACTAAGTTTGTTTCCTTGCATGCGAACAAAAATCCGAGCATTTTAGTCTAAAAGAATCACACGCAATGTCCCATTGAATTTTACTAGTATAAAAACCCTGCACTTTTCGCGAATAATCATGGACCAATAATTCTGCTGCGATCATGTCAAATCATGAACTGATTACCTGCCTTCTTTCAAAAAAAAAAAAGAACTGATTACCCCTCCAGAAAAAGAAACGAAACCCAGGGACAGATTAGACATGACAGGCACATAGCAAAACAACCACTCTCCTCACGGATGGATGGCTCGAAGCGATTGTTGAGTCAACTCTGAATTTTGGCGCCCTCTTATGTCACATCCAAAGAAACCTTATCACCAAAAATCATTGTACTTTTCGCTCGTACGTTTGGTTTTAAAAATTGCATTTTTGTCATCGAATTCAACAGTGCCACTGATACTACTTCTAGATTTCTAATCGAAGGTACTCCTACAAGATGTCCAAATTTTAATCGAATCATCAGCTCTAAATTTCTGAAATGGCGATGGGTTATGGGACAGGGAGGATGGCGTGAACAGTAAACGCGGACTTGACAGGCAAACCGCAGGATTACGCGCGCGCCGCCGCCGTATTGCGTGGACTGGCGCCGAGCAAGGCCACGAAAATTCAGCATCTTTTGCAGGTTTATAAACTCACAAATCAAACATGATGTAGGCTAGGACCTAATCGCCTTAGGTAGTACTGTATTTGATCCCATCAGTGATCATTGACAATATAAAATTCAGCTTCCAAAGATGAGCATAACGTGTTATCTTTGTAGACTGCAAGATAAATATTACTTCTTCCGTCCCATATCAGTGGTCGCTTTGACTTTTTTCTCGTAACGTTTGACCATTCGTTTTATTTAAAAAATTAATACAAATATAAAAAAAATTATACATACTTAAAGTATTTTTGATAATAAAGCAAGTCGCAAAAAAAATAAATAATAATTCCATAATTTTTTGAATAAGACAAATGATCAAACTTTGCAAACAAAAACACAAAGCGACAAGTATTTTGGAACGGAGGTAGTAGTTAAATGGTGTACATGGACCATGGATTAAGAGCTTGTTTGGAAGATAAGAGTTCCACGGTAATTTGGTTTTTTTTTAACGGTAATTTGGTATGTATTTCATGATAATTTGGTTTAACTTCGGAATAAGTGTGATGACGGTAATATCTTTAATTACACGCCTCAGGAGTTTGATTTCAACGTTCGAACTGAATTTTGCAACTTTTAAAGGTTTGTTTGAAACACAATGAGTTTGAATATAATGCTGTTGTTTTTGAATCGGCAGAATATTTTAAAATTTCTCACGGGGGACCACTGCCAGAGTGGAGCTGTAAAATTATTCGTTTTCAGGTTCGGTTCCAACTCAGCCCGGCTCACTGCACCCCTGATTCTATGGTCTTTTTATTTGGCTTATGCTTACGTTTATAAGTCAAAATTTAAAATTTAAAACTTAATTTTGAATTTAATTTTTTTTATTTTTTTATCGTATTTTATTTTATAATATTTGCTTTTGAGTCAAAAACATGTATATAAAAAATTTACTCATAAATAATTTTTTATTTACGAATAAATAAGCATATTAATAAACAAAACAATGAGCTGTACCTGAGCTGTAAGACAGATCTAACCACTGTCAGCGCTGTCACTTCCTTAATTAATCACCTACTGAAACCGCGTCAGTGTGATGGTGCTCTTTTGTCTCCATACGTCACTGTTAACATATTTCTTTTCAAAAGGTACATATACCCCATCTAACATCCAAACTTTATACCATCATTATATAACTTTAAAAAATGATTTTGCATGATATGGTCTTCTGAATGAGCACTTTAGCCAAATAGAAGAGCATGTTGGCACTCTGTCAACGTACCCTCGATTTTTATCTTTGATTTCTTTCTAACCGGACACATCATATAAGTCAAACCGGCCACTAGTTTCATCGTTGTGCAATGAAGACGTTTTATAATGCTCACTAACGGTAACAAAATCAATTTAGACCGTTTATTTTTTATAACCCAGTGGATCATATATAGTCACACTACCACATTAGTAATTACTGGTAGTAAAACTCACATATAGATCAAAGATCACTTCTAAAAAGATAATATTGCTAGTAATATCAGTACAGAGTACCGTGATGACTGGTGTCCAATACAAAATTTTAAGGACGATTTTAGACTTATCTGAAATGATCCATTGCTGATGTGCAGGTAAAGGAAAGAAATGCAAGGGGAGAGAGTGTTCAATACATTTAGGGGGATATACGGATTTTTTCCCTCTTAGATACTAATTAATCGTCACTTATTTAGAAACGGCGCCTAGTAATTTAAAACTAACCAAAAGGACATCGGATCATATCCACGTCATCTGTCAGCTTGTACGACGTACTATGGCGTTCCTCCCTGCAGACCAGCCGTATACACTACTGGTACAAATACTGCTATAAAAAAACTTCCTCACCCAAAAAAAACTCCAACTTGGCCGTATAATATACCGCGTATATTACGGAAAAAATCACTAGTACTTATTCAGCAACTAGCAATAGGACAATCGATCAGTTCCTCTGACTTTTTTTTTGAAGCTTCGTGACAAAAATTCATGTGTTTCAGCGCCTATGTCTATGTCAACATGCAGATGGATGCAGGAGAGTATTTTTGTACCGCATGCATGTTTGTACATCAGGTAGTACATTCTGCTGACATTATACCGTGCTGGTCGTGTACGTACGACTACGTCTACGACATCTCGCGCACAATTTCAGAAACAGAGTAAAAGTACACCAAAAAGTACCAGCCCGTCCAACTCCATAGTAGAAAAACACCCAAAAAATCATTTAAAAAACATATTAAAAAAGATAAAAATATGAAGGTTAGTCATGTTATTTTTAGCTTATTCGTCGAGTTATTGAAATAGATTATTTACTCACGCTTCGAAAAATACAACTTGTTTTAATAGAAAGCCTTTCTCTCACTGTATTACTCGTATCACTTGTTCAAAGATATTTTAAAATATTTGTTAAAATATTTAATTTATACGTACGATCACACCAATAGTTCTTAACAACAATTCACTGAATAATCAAATCACATAGCTTAAGGTAGTAGTACAAAGAGGAAGAGAGATAGAGAAAGAAAATTGTCCAAACATGTTTATTTTTTAAAAAAAATAGGTAAAAAATAGAGGGAACTCAATGTAACACTGTTCTACTACCTCCGTCCCAAAATACTAGTCGCTTTGTGTTTTTGTTTGTAAAGTTTGATCATTCGTCTTATTCAAAAAATTATGGAATTATTATTTATTTTTTTTGCGACTTGTTTTATTATCAAAAATACTTTAAGTATGTATAATTTTTTTTATATTTGTATTAATTTTTCAAATAAAACGAATGGTCAAACGTTAAAAAAAAAGTCAAAACGACCACTAATATGAGGCGGAGGAAGTAATTGTATAAAATAGTGTTTAGTATCGTAGTAGAAGTTGATTTATTTTGATATATAAAATAGTGTTTAGTATCGTAGTAGAAGTTGATTTATTTTGAGACGAAGAGAGAGGGCGTGTGTCCAGGGCGTCATGTGCATGGGGGCGCGTACCTTGCGGCTGAGCGAGACGTCCGGCGCCCGGATCTCGACGACGCAGCCGTGCGTCGACGGCGCCCACGCCTCCACCGGCAGGCACTTGCACCGCGGCATCGACTTCCGGTCGTACGACAGCGAGTCCACCCGCGGCTCAGCGAACAGCGGCGCCGGCGTCCCCGGCGTTGCCGGCGCCGCCGCACCGTTCACCGGCGACATCCCCGCCGCCGTCGTCTCCATTATCAGCTCTCTCTCTCTCTCTCTCTCTCTTTCTCTCCTCTTCTTGCAACTTCTTTCCCTTTTTTTTCAGGCGAATGATGAGGTAGAAATAGGATGGGTATAACTACTAATTACATGATTTGATGGCTTTTGCAAATGTAATGCTACAGCAATGGGAGGATTGTGTCCAGTATTACTACCAGACTGCGATTGAGATGATGGCTACTTACGATGCATGCTGGAATACGATTCTTTTGGCCTATATTTTTTTGTTTTTTTTTTCTTCAGTTGGGTGGAGAGATTTTGCCGAAAATTACATGATCTAGAGGTTTTTGTAGATTTTGCGCTAAGGGATTAGTGGAGGAATATCCACCCTAACCGAGATGCCTAGCTATGAAATTTAACACCGCGATAGCTGCTTTTGGGACTTGGAACTGATGATCTTTTTTTTGTGTTTTTTGGGTTGGGTTTGGATGGAACAAACTGGTGTGTTCTTACATGCTTCACAGGCTTTTCTGAAGGTTTGGCTAAGGAATATTCATGAGAGAAATGGTGTCCAGCTCTCTCACAACTTCACTCTCAATCTAGGATTGGATCAACAGAGAGGAAAGATCAATGCGCATCAAGAAAAAGAGCAAGAACAACACTAACTAGCTAGCTAGATGGATGGATGCAACAATGCAATGGAGACGATGATCAGTAGGAGGAAGAAGAGGCAGTGAGGTGTTTGGGGGTGGGTGGTGGAGGCAGCTGTGTGGTGTGAGTGTATATAGGCGTAGTGTGCGCACATGAGGAGATGGATCGAGGTCAATGGCGTCCACTGCTAGCGAGGTATCTCCCAACTGTTCCCCCGAATAATGCAACACGAAGTACTAAAAGGCTTGGGGATTATAAAATTAAAGTGTGTTTGATTATTATTTTATTATGAACCATTGATATTTAAGATAATTGGTTTTGATATTTGAAGATTATTGACGAAATGGTTTTACAACTGGTCAGATCGGGGGTTGTATATCGTTCAGACCGGGTGATGATGAATAGTGTTTTCAGACCAGGGGTTGCGTATTTTGGCTGAGTGATGCCGATCAGACCGGAGTGTAGCGAGCGGTCAGACTAGCCAGTCCGACGGTCTGATCGGCCGGCTCTGTATCGGTTTCAGTTTCGGGTTGTTTATTTGTATACTAGCGATTAATTCATGTTTATGACTTTCAAATGATTTTTATACGTATGTAATACTGTTGTGTGCTAATGTTGAGTCAAGTTGAAGAGAACTTGTGCTCGAATATGGTTTCTTGTTTGATTCATATGTAGGTGTGTCTTAATGCCTTGGGAAAACATTGCCGATGATGAATTGGGAGTCAACTTAGGAGAAGATGACGTTCGGACGATCAGGATATCATGCGGGATGCTCAGGCTAAAAAACAATACAGTGATTAATGAAGATTCCATATGGCATACGATGAAGATATTGTGTGCGGTTTAGATGAGGAGTCAAATTTGGAAAGAATCCAAATTTGGTATGATTGGTTTTGTAAAGTTTGTGTCTTGTACAGGATGGTTTTCTAGGGAATTAGGATTTCTTGTACAAGCTGGATTCGTGGCTTTAGACTGTGGATCTATGGGTATATATGTAGAGAGGAAGTTTGAGACCTCTCGATATCTATTTTGTTAGAGTTGAGTTGAAAGAAAAATTAGGGTTTCGAGTTTAGTCGAGATTTTCGAGAGGAGTGCTGTTGTTGCACTTTGTAAACACGAATAGAAGTAATAAAGTTCATTCTACTTTGAGAGATCTTCGATTTGTGTTTGCTCAGGTTTTAGCGGTTACACCGGTGGGCTATCGACGGTCAGACCGACGGAGCAACGGCGGTTGGACCGGCGACGGTGATAGGCGATGATGGCGCATCGGACAGTTAGACCGGAGCAATTACATCAGTCAGACCAGAGGCATCCGTGCGGTCAGACCAAAGCATCTACTCCGGTTAGATCGATCTACATCGACAACGAGGTAACTTTTAATTTCGCTAAAAGTTTTGGTTTTTGGGTACTTTAACCATTCACCCCTCTTTGCTTTGGTTAGCTTAGTTTTTTATGAGCGATCATGTAGGATCACATCAGCTTAATCAAAAGAAGCAGTAGCAGTAATTTTGTAACTAGTACTAATAATTAAGTATTTTATAAGAATTAAAAAGGACAAGCTGATGAAGAGGACAAACTGTCATGGAGAGGCTGCCCAATAGCTAGCTCAGGAGAGGAAAAATAAGAGGGGGGAGAGAGAAACCATGCACTCATTGGTGATACATTTCTGACCAAGTGCATTCTTTTTCTTTATTTGTGTTTAACACTTTTAGTTTGGATGATATATATTGTGAAGAAATTTAATGACCTGGTAAATGTTTTTTTTGTAATTTTTGTATGACTTTCAGGGTGCTTTTTTTGGTTGTGTGATGTGAGCACCAACAGTACATGATGTTGTCCCTCAACTGCAGTAATGGGTTTGCACATTCAGTTTCAGCACAAAAGTTCCTGAAAAGAAGAATCAAATTATGGGTCCAAAGGTTGAACAGATTTTTAGCATGAATTTTAAATCCAACCAAAATATCTCTTTGACTTTTGACTTCTGATTTGCCATGAAAAACTATTAAATGATGTGATATCCACATTGTTTACCATATCTATGCAATGTTGCCAGCCGTTATTGACTTATCAATCATATACTGTTTTTTAAATGTAGTATCGATTTGTTTGAAGCTAGGGCAACATGAATCATTAGGCTTTGATTAATCGAAGTTCTCCAAAAAAATATTGGGATGCATGTGCGATCTGATCGAAACAATACAAGAGATGATCTCACGCAGAGTTCGATACACAGGACTCATGTACCAACAACCGAGTACATGACTCCGGTGAATCCGAAGATTCCAAACATTAGAACTAGTATAAAAATTGCATGCATGTCATGTGTGCCAGCAAACGGTCTGAGCTACCGAGTGGCAAAACATGCTACTATACAGCATGTTGCACAAACAAACCATTCTCCTTCGAAACACATGATTTTATATTTTTTACCGTATAAGAAAATCGGACTATATATATCTTATAAGACTAATGAAAAATTCTCGTAGAATTTCTGCGACCGAAAAGCGCGCGAATGAGAATAAGCACAAACAGGAGGACAGCCAAAGTACTAAAGTAGCAGCAAAGATTTTGAAAATCTGTTTTTCAGAGTGAACTTTCAACTCCAACTCATGGCAAAGAGGCATGGGGCTATCTAGCTCCAATATCTCTCTCCCACCACTACTACAGTGTGGTGTATATCCCAATCTGAGTAGTACCATTTTGGCTAGTGATGTTGTGTCCTACTCATACTACTACCACCTGCCATGAGAGCTGATCAGTCTCCTCTCCACTTGATCCTGCTATGATTGTCCCATCTTTATCAAGCTTGGTTTTGCAGCAAGACTGCATATATATGCACCAATCAATTCATGCTATACTCCTGCTTAACTGAACATGTGGCTTGATCAATTTAGTCAGGTCAAATCATCTCTTCTGCATTCTTCCACACATGTTCAGGTCGGTGCTAAGGTGCTGTTTGGATCCAGAGACTTATTTTTAGTCCATGTCACATCGGATGTTTGAGTACTAATTAAGAGTATTAAACATAGACCAATAATAAAACTAATTGCATAAATGAGTGCTATTTCGCGAGACGAATCTAATGAGCCTAATTAATCTATAATTAGCACATGTTTACTGTAGCATCACATCGGCTAATCATGGATTAATTAGGCTCATTAGATTCGTCTCGCAAAAAAGTCTAAGGTTATGAATGAGTTTTATTTTTAGTCTACGTTTAATACTTCTAATTAGTGTACAAACATCCGATGTGACAGGGACTTAAAAAAAAGTCCCTGTAAACAAACAGGCTCTAATAACCTTGTTAAGTCTTACCTGATTTGTTGATGAGCAGCATTGATACAAATTATTGAATAGGAGCATGACAACTAGTGGTATTAATGCTACCACGGTATCAGCATGTCATGATCTAGTATGATATGTGGAACTCTGAACTCATCCAATCAATCGATGTGATCACACACATTTACACCACGAAATGGATCTAGTGAAAGAAACTTTGTACTCTATTGATGTAGAATAATTCAATGCACTGGTTGTTGCTGAACAGTGAATTGATATAGTACTTGTAGGATTAGCTCATGGTCACGAAATGATCGCCTGAACTTCGCGAGACGAATGGCTGAAACTGAGCTGAATCTCTGAAAGTCTGAGCAGAGAACAGCAGCAGAGTATGCAGCAGAAGCAGCCGCATGCGTCCTTTTCTGCTCGAGTCAAACGAATTAAACAGCAATTTTTCGTACCAACAATCATTCAGTGGCTGATTAATCACAAATTCTATTGACCAGGTCGGATTACAGGAGAAGAATCATCCATTAAGTGCATAAAGTGACGGCCCGATTTGTGCCTTTGGCACGAGGCTTTTTCCCTTGAGCCCAGCATAAGTGCATAACCTAGGTTTTTTGCTGCTAATAACAGCACTATCGAAAAGAACATGCTCAGAATTTGGCCAAAAACGATTTATCATCATTGCATATACTAGATTATTACAACCGAAGAATTAAGCAAGCAGCTATAGCACTAAGGGCTATGTATGGGAGAGCTTTCAGCATATGAAGTTTCTCTTCAAATCTTCAGCTAGCTTGTTCGAACGGTTTAACTTTTCACCCAGATTTTAAGAAAATAAAAAACCATAAAATCTAGAAAGTGAATTGAAGTCGAAAATTTTCAAATATAGAAAATCGGAATTAGATTCTTACCGGTTGCTTCTTAGGGTCTCCATCTCCCTAAACAGGGTCTAGCACTAGATTTGTCCCACTAAGGCACTAATCCGTGCTTTATGTACGCTTTTTCACATATGGCCTGCAGAATCATATGCGTGATACCAATCACCAACCTAAAAGAAGAGAAAAGAATCAAATACCATGTTGAGACGATGGATTCGTTTCTTGAGCAAGCAGGCCTGAAAATTAGGTGGTGTTTGAATCTCCTGAATTAGTGGTGTTTGAATCTCCTGAAGATAAAATTTTACGTAAAACAAGATGACCTTAACGTGTGATTAATTAAGTTTTAATTATTACAAACTTAAAAATTGGATTTATCTAATATTTTAGAACAACTTTCATATAGAAAATTTTCGCACGAAACACACCGTTTAACAGTTTGAAAAGCGTGTCACGAATATCTTTTATTTTATCCGGTTGTGTAGTAGTATCGAACGCTTTAAGGCGACAGGGAGAATTCACGCGGGTTGCTGCAAGCGGATCGATTCGCCATTGGCGTCGCCGTGCTGCTTTGACGATGTGTTTGCCGTGACGACGACGACGAGGAGGATGAAGCTGATGGTTTCAGTAGATAGCAAAGTACAGTGTGATAGTGTACTAACACTAGCTAGATTAGCTTTTAGCCCTTTTAATTTGTGGCATTCACCACACGGATCAGTGTGAGGAGTGGAGCAAAGGGGAGCACTTGTTCTCTTGCATGGAGAGAGGAGGAGCTACGCTTTGTACGAAGGTGCATGCATGTCGGAAAGGGAGATTAATTATTGAGCTGAGATTGGCTTTTACCACTACTATAAAAACATGCATAGGTATCGGCGTAATAGGTGTTGGTTCAACAAAAACCGGCACCTATTAAGCGTTCCCTATTTCCTGCGTGATAAAAAATAAAGAACCGACATCTTTGAACAACTAAAAACTGACACTAATACTATTAGTACCGATTTTTTAAAAAAACCGGCACCTATACTATATTATAAGTGTCGGTTAATTAAAAACCGACACCTATAATATAGTATAGGTGTCAGTTCTAAAAAAAACCGGCACTAAAGAATTGAGCCGACCCGGTCGGAGCCCAGCTGGAGGGGCCCACCATGCGAGGAGATAAGGCCGGCCACCAGCCACGCGAGGAGATTCTAGATCGATGTCCCTCACTCTCTCGGTTTTCTCTGTACATCTCTCTCTCGCTCTCCGTTGGCACGCGGGTTGGAAGGGGAGGCGGCAGTGGCCCGGCGATCTCTCTCCCTCTCCGTTGGCGGACCGTTGGGAGGGAAGGCAGCGGCGGCCCGGCGGCCTTTCTCGCTCTCCATCAGTGGCCCGGTGGGAAGACGGGGAGGCGACGGCGACCCGGTGGCGCCGGCGACACCCTCCTCTCTCTTACCGACCGCCAGATCTGGGGGGAGGGAAGGCGGTGGGAGGGAAGGCAGGGGGGCCGAGGGGCGAAACCAGCACGGCGCAGCCAGCGGGAAGGAAGAGGCTAGGGTTCCGGCGGCCGCTCGGGGTAGCTCCGGCGACATCAAAGGTTAGTATATCCCCCCTCGTCTTCCCTACTCCTCTCCCTCGCCATCTCTCACCCTCCTCTCTCTTACTGATCTCGGCGTCGGGATGGCAGCGGCAGCCTCTCCTTCCTGTGAAAGTGTGAATGTATTTATGAATGCATATGTGAACATGTGAATAAGTGAATATTTGATGTGAATGTATCTGTAAATATATTTGTGAATTTGTATATGATTTTGTTGTTGAATATGTTCCTGTGATGTCAATCTATCTTGGTGACAATTTAATTTTGATTTGGGAATTTGGGGATTTCAATTTTGAGTTCGGCTCGATTTGAGCCGGCTCTTTTTTTTTTTGCTCATGCGAATCTATAGGTGCCGGTTCTATAGGGTTCATAGGTGCCGGCATCTTCTATTGGTGCCGACTAATTGGTGCCGGAAGAAAATCCGGCACCTATGAACTCTTGCGAACCGGCACTGGCATATTCTATAGTAGTGTACAGTAGTGTACAGTTTACTCCACTCGTCAATTCACTACTACTACTGATTTGCCAAAATCGATCGGGCCGACAGCATCCATCCTATCTGTTTTCATTGACAAATTGACAGTGCGGCTTGTACAAGTCAGCAAGTGCATTCTTGAAAAAAAAAAGACAACTGGTTTACTAGTTACAGCTTCCAATAGAAAATATGACAAACTTGGTAGAAATTCTCGTGCATGAACGAAATGTCTGAACTTTACCTAAGGGGCATGTTCTTTTCGGAGGAATGGAAGGATGGATCAACACGACACGTTTTTTAAGCTTTTACACGGCGTGACTTCCGTAAAACCTTTCTACATATGATTTTTTTAAACTGTTTCAAATTCATTTTTAGTTTTATAGTAATACTTAATTAATTTGTCTGTACCCTCGAATAGTGAGTACAAAATCATTTAGCTATTCAGAAAAAAATAACTCCTATGTTATCTGTCCTGTACAACTAAAAATTCTCCTTTTTATGTAACTTGATGTTACATAAAAAGATGACCATTTTCCCCCTCCACCGATCACAAGCAGCAGGGTTCACAACTCTAGTGAAATTCACGAAATCCGATTTCACAGGATTTTTATGTCAAGTTCAAAAATGAAAATGCAAACTGAATTTTAATTTTTTGACAAAATTTATTTGGATTTTATCGGTTTATCAACGGATTCACATGAATGATCACAAGGAGCTACTAGTAGTAGCTAGGGGCGAAGCTAGAACAAAATAGGGAGAGGTTTCATTCGCTTGCTTCATCCTACTTTAAAACAAGTTTAAGCTGATACGAGTGTTCGAGTTTGGATTAAGAGGATATACAATTGTACATATGATGACAATAGATGAACAAATTTTTATCAACCTCGTTCCTAGGCACCCCTCTTGCAGCTCCCTCCCTGATAGTAGCCATGAAGAGAGGTGGAGAAGCGAGCCGCCATAAATTGCTTGTGACTGGGAGTTTGGAAGCGATGAATGAAGCAGTAGCCATGGACAGTGGCATGTGAAAACGGCGGCGCCCACCCACACCCACACCTGCATCATTCCCTCCATTGACCCCGGCCATGGCAGGTACAGTAAAGCTCCCTCCCAGTCCCCAGCTCCAGGTGAGGTAGGTCAGGTGACCCCAAATCCGAGACGAGAACGTGCGGCGGCGAGGACTCCTCGCCGCAGCCGCTTCTTCTGGCGAATTCCGGCCATCATGCGCGCATGGAAGCAGCACAATCAACTCTGATCCAGAGAGAGAACCTGGGACACTGGGATGCGGGCCATGTCAGAGACCGGGCCCCATGTCAGTGGCCCATGCGGCAACGTGAGGCTCAGGGTTTGGAGCTTTACTTTCTTCCTTTCCTGCGCCACCAAAGAAATTAAGTTCTCGAGGTCTCTCGTCGATGGCAATGGCCCCCATGGGCTCTGTCTGTCTAGGTTTAGCTTAGCTTGTGTTGTCCTGGCGATCATAGGCGACGACGATAATGGATTAAAGGTGATGTGACGACATGGCCCCCGGAGAAATGGGATATGCTAGGTGTGACCTAATTGTTCAGTTTGTCTCCTTGATCTCGCTTGCATTGCATGCCTTTGGCAGTTCAGCAGGAGGCATCAAGAATTCAGAATTCAGAAAAGAACACCACACTGTACTGTACTACTAAATTTAATTCAGAAAGGCCTCGGTTTTTCCTGTTGTTTTCTCGTCAGATTGACCTTGGAAAACGGCATCAATAATCGATCATGATTCTCCATGCCAGCCACAATATCCTTAGCTACTACTACTACAGTACATGATCCTTGGTTTGCTGGTAATGTGCAGAGTTTGGACCATACCTGGCTTCCTCCGCAAGCGAGAACATCTATCTGACAGCTTGTCCTCGTCCTAAACCCCTAATATTTTGTCTCCGCAAAATTAATAATTTCACACCAACTCTCTAGTCAATCAATTATTCAATAGATTATAATTTAATAGTGTGTTTCTAGCACTTGGTTGCGTATCATCACATTAAGCAATTCACAAAGGTAAAGTAGTCATAACCTATTAAAAAATGTATGATTGTCTAGTTCTTTAGGCATTGATCGATGAAAGATGAGTTACCTGGCATTCTTGCATTACTCATCGATCCATCGAAAAGCATCGTTAGAAATTTAGAATGCCACAATTACTAATTAAGAAAAGACAAAACTGTTGCTTTAGCATTTGTCAAATGTATGACAGTGACGAATCGATCGGCCCGATTAATCTAGAGCTGGCTCCGGTCTGAGATGCCGATCTCCACCGAAAAGTCGATGATAAAGTGGAAAGAGGAGGGAAAGTTTAGTGTCAAACTGTCAATTGTCATCATCAATCTTCCTCAAGCCAATGATGCGAGAGAGAGAGAGAGAGTCACAAAGTGAGGCTGTGTTTAGATCTAGGGATATAAAATTTTGACGTGTCACATCGGATATACGGACACACATTTGAAGTATTAAACATAGACTAATAACAAAACAAATTACAGAATCCGTCTGTAAACTATGAGACAAATTTATTAAGCCTAATTAATCTGTTATTAGCAAATATTTACTGTAGCATCATATTGTCAGATCATGGAGCAATTAGGTTTAAAAGATTCGTCTCGCAATTTACACGCAATCTGTGTAATTAGTTATTTTTTTCATTTATATTTAATACTCTATGCATGTGTCCAAATATTCGATGTGACAGTATGAAAAATTTTGACGAAGGATCTAAACAAGGCCTGAGTTAAAAAAGGCAAGAGAGAATTTGTGCTCATGGGAGGGGCCATTTATCTAGTTGATGATGATGCCAATGGCTAGCTGCAGCAGCAGCAGCAGCGGCAATGGTGTTGTGGTACTTGGAAGCACATGGATTGTGTTGTATCAGTTACGCACAAGCACGGCATGACTAGGATACTACTGATGCTTTTCGTTAGGATTTTTGATCGGATCATGGCTCAAGTTGCAAAGAATGCATGGCAGTTGAGCAGCAGGATAGGCAGAAGAACCTGAAACTTTGAGTATTTTCTGAACCATACGTTGTTTGTGCATCCATGCCTTGTGATTTGCTGATGAATAGACCCAATGAGCAGGGAACCCTGAGGTCTGAATTTTTCATGGGTGCAATTCTGAGACCTGAAAAATCTGAAATTTTGGGAGCCTGCAAATAGTAAAAGCTCCAGATGTGAGGCTATGGTCCATGGACAGAAAAGATGTGACCCGTGGCAAAAACTGATCATTCTTTCGATCGAACAGACTACAGAGAGCATTTGTTCTTGACAGGTTGGTCACATGCACAAGTACTGCACATGAACTGAACAAAGCACACAAAAGAATGTACATCATGTGTACAACTTGAGGACAGGAATCACTCAATTTTGAGCTAAGCTAGGGCCAGCCAGCCTCGGAGTATTGCTGGCCTCAAGATCTCCCTTTTGTTCTCCCCCTCATGACCTCACGCCGAGAGATGAAATGATCGAGTGAGATCATATCGCTGCAAATTGCAATGGGCGATCTCGATCGAACAAATCACAAACACTTCGTACAGTGGTCGTCGTTGCCATGCATCTTTTTTCTCTCTGTGTCTCATCAGTTAGTGGGAGACAGCACGGGGGAGGAGATCGATTGGATGGTGAGAATTGGTTGGTGCTTGAACTCAACTGAGCAGGCAACGCATGTCATCCTCAGGTTCAAAGCGAGCAATCAACCACCAACAAAAAATGTGATTTTTACTGCTCATCCACAGCCAAGTAAACGAACGGTTGCCGACGCTTAATTATTTATAGTTGGAGATCACATCATCAGATACCTGAAAGTAATTACCAGCACTGTGCAATCTTCCAAAAGCGAAACAACTGCGGCTAATCGATGGATGGATGGATCGAATAACGCAGAACACGGATCAGTACAAGAGAAGAATGGCCGTGTATCTACAGAACCCCTACTGCTAGCTAGTTGATTAATCTATCAGGATACTCATTCTTTGCTTCTGTTGCACTCCGGTGATTGCGTTTTTGTTGCAAGCGAGATCGATAGATGCCCATGACACGACGAGACAGGTGAGCTGAGAGGCTAGGGTTCGTACTAGCTTAGGACGGGGCCGAAAGCCTTCGCGGCCGGGGTTTTTTTTAGGGCGGTCTACGTGAAGCTTCTCCTTCAATCCTCATGATGGATCGGAACAATCTGGAGGTTGCAATGTTCAAACAGGTGAAGGTGATCAAAGCGACAAATCATTAAATCACGGCGAGATTTTGGCCGCATTTACCGTGCGTGTTTGCGTGCGAGGCACCTCGGCGATGATGGTAGTAGTAGCCTTGTCGCCGCCGGCCGGCGGTTGGCCGGAGAAGAGGATGACATGCTGACAACTCTGGAGAACGAACCTCCAAGCTGATCCAAAGATTGGAGGCTTGCCTTGCTAAATTTCCTGGGATACTAGGCCAGAATTCATTGGATTCTCATACATGGGCCTTTATGTCTTTTGAGAGAAAGAAGTTGGGCACGTCCAATTAGTGAAGGGACAATGTAACTAGCCCAATTAGATGGCCCAGTTAAATCCTTGGGCCCATATAGATAGATGGGCCCTTTTCCCTGTTTGAATGAAGGAATAAGTAGGTCTCTCAATTAGGGTGTGTTCGGCCTATGTGTTCCCAACTTCATCTCCTCGTATTCCGTACGCACGTATTTCAAACTGCTAAACGGTATATTTTTGGTAAAAATTTTCTATACGAAAGTTGCATTAAAAAATCATATTAATCTATTTTTCAAAAAAAATAGTAAATACTTAATTAATCATGTGCTAATGAGTCGCTCCGTTTTCTGTGCTTGAAGGAATGAGTTCCCAACTCACCCAACCAAACACAGCTTATATCCCTCAACCACAATACCAGATATCTTGATCCTGAACTACTAAAACTGATGTAATTTCACTCTTGAACAATATTAACGGTGGTTTTCGTTGGTATGGCTTATCGATTAGGCCCAACCAGCTGAGTCAACATGTGGGACCCATATATCAGCCACATCTTTCTTTCTTCTCCCTTCTCCTTTCCCTACACCATCGCACCAGCTCTAGTGGGGATGGCAGTCGACGGCGACGCGATCCCTACC
Source organism: Oryza officinalis (assembly GCA_008326285.1). Classification (NCBI taxonomy): domain Eukaryota; kingdom Viridiplantae; phylum Streptophyta; class Magnoliopsida; order Poales; family Poaceae; genus Oryza; species Oryza officinalis. Next base: position 34,773,249 of record BDMV01000010.1, on the reverse strand, counting down.
GGCATAGCACACCCCACGCAAGCCCTCGCCCTGCTGTCGCTCGCTGCTGCCCTCCTCGGAGAAGCCAAAGGCTCGGCCTTGCTAGCGAACGAGCAACCCTCACCGTGGTCAGATAGAAGCGGCGACCCAGATCCACACGAGCCCGGTGAACGGGGGAGCAGGATGGTGGTCGGCTGTCGACGACGAGGCTGCTGCCTCAGATGTGGTTGCTGGCGGTGGCTCAAGTACCGACAACGTGCACAACTAGATGAGGCGGCTGGAGCAGGAGAGGATGGGGCACCGGCAACCACGATGGTGCTTGACTCCATGAAAGGCGAACTAGAGCAGGTGAGGATGGGGTTGTGGTCTGGAGGGGAAGAGGAGAAGGAGCAGCTTCCTCCGCCATCATCGAGAAATTTGGGATTATACCATCATAAAAGAGTGGTTTCGTTGAAATACCATCACTTCAAACTGATTAACTACAATGCCATTCTAAACTGAAAGGTGTTCACCAAAATGCCATTTTCGTTATTTTTTTGTTAATACAAATGGTTTTACTCTATTTTATTTTTTCTCTGGACCAAAATACCCCTCTTCTATCTTCTCCTTTTCGGCTCCGTTGCGTCCGTGGGGTACCACTACTTCTCGCCAGCTTCGTTGCGTCCGTGGATGTTGGCATTGGTCGTCGCCGTTTGGTTTGAGTGAGCGATGGCGGCGCGAATGGAGTGAGATGACGGCGGCGTGGGAGAAGGGAGTGGAGGCGAAGCAGGTAGGGGAGGGCTGGCGCCATCGCTGGCGTCTACAAGGAGGAAGAGGCGTCAGCAGTCGTGGCTTCAGGAATAACGAGGTGGGAGAGGAGGGAGGGAAGGGGCGGGGGTTGGCGTTGGAGCCGACGCGAAGGTAGGGCTACGATGGCGGTCGTGGCTCCCGGAAGGTGATGGGTGTGAGATTTGGGAGTTGGGACGGTGCGTGCGATAATCTGCGTGTGGGAGAAAGGAGAAGATAGAGGCAGAGGTTTTTGGTCCAAAGAAGAAAAATAGAGCAAAACCATTTGTATTAACAAAAAAATAACGAAAATGGTATTTTAGTGAACACCTCTCAGTTTAAAATGGCATTGTAGTGAATTAGTTTGAAGCGATGGCATTCCTACGAAACCACTCTTTTGTGATGGTATAATCCCAAATTTCTCGCCATCGTCATTGTTCCGCTGCCGATTGCTATCCCACTCAACAAGTTCGTGTGGTGGTGATATTCCTTTCGGCGGCAGGACCACAATAGGGCAACAGCGGGGATGCAGGGCTCGCAGCAAGGTGGTGCACGCATCGGCGATAGAGGGACGATGACATAGTGTTCTTCGGTGGCTCGATAGGTGATGACGGAGATGGGCGGGGAGACGACGTGAATCGCTGCTGGGCGTGGTGTCGGCATTGGTGCGGGCGTAGTGCTCGAGCTTGACAGAGGCGGGTTCCGAATCTGCCATTGCTGCTTAGGCTTTATGCTGTGAGCTCTAGGTCATCCTCACCGTTGCCGCCGCTATCGCTCATCGGCCACACCACCAGGAGCAGCAACATGAGGGACATGGCTCGTTAGCCACTGCTCTGCATGCTCAAGATTGGGCCGCCCCATCCTCATGCTCGAAGAGGAACCCCATGGCGGTGTCATAGTCAGGCATAGGGGTAGGCCACGACGGTGATGTGGGCAGCTGTCACACCCTGGAGTTTCCCCTTCTAGATTTAAATTCATTAAATAAATCGTCTAAAAAGAATTGTTTAATTAACCTAAAGCAAAACCCCAATTGATAAATGCATTTAATTAAGTGGAAATGACATGGTGGAATTTTTCTAGAGTTCCCCATGTTAAAACACATTAACAGGATTTTTAGTGGAATTTTCAGAGCCCCAGAAATAATTTTAACCAATTAAAAACCCTCTCCGCAATAATTAAATCCCAGGAAAATCCATTTTTTCTTTTTCTTTTTCTTTTCTCTTCTTTTTTTCCCAGGCTGGCCCACCTTTCCCCCCCAGCCCACCTTCCCTTTCGGCCGCCCCGCGCGCGCCTCCCCTTTCCCCGGGCCGCGCCTCTCCTCGTCGAAGTCCGCATCAGCTCCCTCCTGCTTCCTTCGGCCGGCCGGCCCGCGCCGCCTGCGTCGCCCGCGCCTCCCGCAACCGCCGCAGCCTACCTTCCCGCGTCGTCCACGCCACCCCGCACCAACTCGCCCACTCCACGCCGCCCGTGCCACATCGTGGAGCGCGGGATTCGAAACCGAATCCCGGCTTCCTCTCTCCTCTCTCCTCTCTCCACCCTCCCACTCCGGCGAGAAATCCGGCCTCAACCGGCCACCCCGAGCTCCTCGGCTCCCTATAAAAACCCTCCCCGCTCTCCCCTCTTTCTTTTCTCCCAATTGCCGCCTGCTCTCGTGCCATCTAGCGTTGCCGCTGCCGTCGTCTTTCCCGGCTCTGGTGAGAACTCCTCTCCCTTCTCTCTTTCTCGCTGCCTACTCTGCCGCCGCCCACGCCGCGCTCGCGCCGCCGCTCGCGCCGGCCGCAGCCGTGCCGCCGCCCCCGCGCCGGTCGTCGCCCGCACATCTGCCCGCGTCACCCCTCACCGTCGCGCCCGCTGTCGTGGTCGGCGCGTGGCACGCCGCGCGCCCGCCGGTCCCATGGACTCAGACCACCATGGACCGGGGCCCTGTGCCACCGATAGGTGGGGCCCACCTGTCGGCGCCGGCCGCCCCTTCCTCCATCGACGTCAGCCCTGGGAGTTGTTGCGCAATAAATTAAATAAGGACTTTTCTGTTTATAGTAAAAATACAGTTAATCTTCTAAAATTCATAACTAATTCATCCATACTCCGTTTGAGTCCATTCAAGTTGAAGAATTCATAAAAATGCCGAGAATCCATTAAAAATGGTTTTGTTCCCTGTTTCAGTAGACTTATAGCCTGTTTGCTTGTGTGCTTTGTTTTTCGTTTAGATTTCGGTACTTCCGACACTCCTGTGTACTTCGAGGTCGTTGCAGAGGTCGATCTAGCGCAAGAGCAAAGCAAGTCATGCTTATCATTTGAACATATTGTACCTAAATTGCGAATGTCTTATTTTTCTCCAAATATTGCATTGTTTTATAATGTCATTTATGGGCTTAATTACCAATTGTACTCAGCCATATGTTTCAAATATCCTGTTCCTTTGGTAGCTTTGGAAATAATTTAAGTAGTTGCTAGTTTAGGAAATGCTTAGCATTACTTAGATCAAGTAGCACATTAAGGGGGTCATTTCACCTAATTACTTAGCAAAATCCCTTTAATGATATTTTCATTTAAGTGATACCATGGTACTAATGAAACGAAAACATGACAAATGGTGGGCTGTGGGTTTGTGGTTTTGCTAATCGCACCTATGACAATTAAGGACCGGTTCGCGAGAAACCCTGGAAGAATTATCGTACTTTCCACAAGCCAACATGGGCAACGGCTGGGCTTGTAGTGTGGCTTTTCCTAGTCGACGCATCCAGGCAAGGGTGGGCGTGATGGAGTTGGGTCGGCGGGGGTTTACTCGTTGATCGGCTTCTAGATTCACCTAGGCACGAGAGGGGGCTGCCTGCCTTGGTTTAAAGGTGGGGGCGAAACCTGTAGTGTGGTGCGCTTGGTTTGGGAGGGTTATGCAAAGGGTCCTATCACAGTCCCCTTCTGGTGTACCGTGGTGGTACGCCGGCGCACGGTAACATGTCGTGGGGCGGTGCCTTGTGGGTACAGTTGTACACCTCTGATGAGAGTAAAACTATTCGAATAACCATGCCCGCGGTTATGGGCGATCAACCAGATTCACCGTGATTAGTCATACATTTAATAACCTGACTTAATGGAACTAGTGTAGTTCAGGTGGTGGTTTGGGCCTGTTACAACGTGGTGTAGCGTTGGGCAGTGATGATTTAATTTTGCTTAATTAACTCAACTGCTTTACCGCATTCAACTATTGTCTTCAAATGCGTACTTCATGCAAACAAACCCCTCCAGCCTCCTTTGCTTTTACTTGCACCATTTCTTTCCCTTTCCGGTATGACTTGTTGAGTACAGTGGGTAGTACTCAGTGTTGCCCTATCTTTCCCCACGCCAGAGTTGGAGTACGTTTCCGATGAAGGCTATTCAGAGGAGTAGGCTTGTGGTTGCCGTCGAGGATGCTCGTGGAATGGTGTTGCCACGCTGCGAGCGTCTAGTTATCTAGAATAGCTTGTTTATCCCTTTCCGCTGCATTTATATAAGATATTTTTATGGTGTTTGTAAGACATGGATCTATATGTCAACTTTGTTGTTTGTGTACCCTGGCCGGTCCTGGACAAGGGTTGAATGCACATTCTGCTTGGAATTCGGGTTAGTGAATCTCTGGGCGTGACAAGTTAGTATCAGAGCTGACCTTGACCGTAGGACAAGCCAACTGGAAATCCTAAGAGCCCTCTAAAACTCTTTCATGTGCATTTGCCCTTAACTTGGAGTTGTTTTGGGAAAATTCGGGATTTTTATTCCCTGGGTTTACGAGAAAAATTTGGGTCGTGTATTCGATGGGGATTTCCTTGACTAAAGTTAGTCTGGAGTTTGAGAAATTTTGGGATGGTAAATTTCGGAGTTCGTTTGGATTTAACTTGAAAATTGGTCGGGAAAATTTGTCGGGAAAATGCATTAGGTCCTAGCTAAGGCATATGGGGTGTAAAACCTATTTACTTTGGTTCTTACTATTATTACTATTTTTAATAATGTTGTTATTATAAAATTTTCCCATCATTTTTAGTATGGTATTAGCGCTTATTTGACTCATATAAAATGTTCCACACACAAAATTTCTTCTTTTACCTGTTTATTTACCTGAGTCCTTTAAATTGCTTCCTTTATTTTGGATTCGAGCATGCATTGATTCCCACCCCTTGTCCTCTGTAGATGGTAGATTTTCCCCCTACGCACCATGGTGAGGATATGGACAGTTGTGTGGTAGAGCTTGCCCGCATGACTTTAGTTGTGGGTTACCCTGAAGCGCCGGAGTATACTACAATCGAGCCTCTCAATGGCGAGTTTTCGCACAGAGTTTGTTTGGAGGTCCATGGCTTTGTGGGCACCAGTCTTCCCAACATGGTGGTCAAGGCTTCTGGAGGCACTGTCGTGCATGCTTGTCAGGAGGCAGCTTATCGGATGAAGACCAGGATCAGCGACAGACACTCCTACATCTTCTGCGCCTCTGCGTACCGCTACCATCCTCGTCGTTCTGCCAACAGCGATGTCAGCACCTTTTGCCCAACGACTGCAGAGAATGACACCACCTTTGGACGCATGTGCACGGTGATGAAGGGACTGGACAAGATGCACGCCGACCTCCATAAGGCATCCAAGGCCCTCAACGACAAGAAGCTAATCAAGATAGCCCGTTTAGAGGACGAGGTCGCCCGCCTTAAGGCCGAGAATGCTAGGCTGCAGGGGCGTCCAGCGCCAGGTGGCCTCAAGATTCGCACTATGCCCAGGAAGACGACCACAGGCCCGGTACGCATCCAGCTTGCACCGAGGAATCCGCCTCCAGCTCCCGAGCCGCTTCCCCTCTTCCACCTGCCTTCGTCAGCACCAGCTCCGCCGTCCTCACCAGTTGCGTCGTCAGCACCAGCGTTCACCATCACCTTTGTCCCAGCGTCTGCTTTCATGGTCCAGCCAGTGGTAGTGGAGGTTGGTTGCATGCCACACCCAGCGGCAGCAACGGCAGTGGTTATAGCTCAGAGCCAACCAGTGGCGACACCGTCATGGCCGACTCCAGGAGCCGTTCGGAGGAGCCAGGTGACAAGCAGGAGCCCAGCTACGACTCCACCGACCGCAGGAGCCGCTTCGAGCATTAGGCTCGCTACCCTTAGCTTTACCGTTTTACTTAGTTTGTTTCCTTGCTAGTTTCCGTGTGTTAGGTTTGTTGCTTGTGGGTTAGTCGATGGTCGATATCATGTGCCTATGGTATGGCTGTCTTAATAAGAATCTGCTTACTGTTTTAAAGTGTTTTAAATTAGATCAGAATAATTGCAGTTTAATTATGATATAATAAAGCTTAGTTTTTGAGCAGTCTGTTTTTTTCTCTTCCATCTCTTTCTGCTGGTTCTTTCCCTCCAGATGGTCAACACAAGGACAAGTGGTAACACCAGTGGCAATGAGGACCCGTCGGGAGGAGCACAAGCCAACAGAGCAACCAACAACGTTCCCCCACCCCCACCACCTGAGAATCCCACTATCGCTCAGGTGTTGGCCAGCCAAACACAGATGATGACAGCAATGATGCAACAGATGCAACAACAGCACCAGCAGATGCAACAACAGTTGATGCAGCAGATGCAGCAACAGGTGCAACAGCAGCAGCTGGGTCAGCTGAACTAGCAATTTGGCCCTCCAACCCAATCTAAGCTGCCGGAGTTCCTTCGCGTTCGGCCGCCAACTTTCTCAAGCACCACCAACCCCATGGAGACGAATGACTGGCTCCACACCATTGAGAAGAAACTCAACTTACTACAGTGCAACGATCAAGAGAAGGTCGCTTTCGCCACCCACCAGCTGCAGGGTCCCGCTTCGGCTTGGTGGGATCATTACTTGGTCACACGTCCACCCGAGATAGAAGTCACCTGGGCGGAGTTCTGTCGCAGCTTAAGGAAGGCCCAAGTTCCCGACGACATCATGGCACAGAAGAAGAGGGAATTCAGAGCACTCCATCAGGGTAACCGGACGGTGACGAAATATCTTCATGAGTTTAATCGTCTCGCGCGCTACGCCCCGGAGGACGTACGCACCGATGCAGAAAGGTAGGAAAAGTTCCTCTTCGGCCTGGATGATGAACTGACCAACCAGCTAATATCGGAAGATTATGCTGACTTCGAAAAGCTGGTCGACATGGCAATCCGTTAGGAGGACCAGCGCAACAAGATGGACCGCAAGAGGAAGGCAACTCAACTCAGGGCACACCAGGGGAGCCAACAGAGGCCCCGTTTCATCACCGGATAGCAGGGTGGACCTTCCACCATGATTGTTCGCCAACATCGCCCCTACCACCTTGGCAACCGCAACAACAATAGTGGGCAGCCTAACCGCAACCCAGCTCTACGCCCACCGATGGCCCCAGCTCAGCCGGCTCAATCAACTCAACCCAAGAAGGAGTCTGGCGGAAAGCCAGTGGTCTGCTTCAACTGCAACGAGCCTGGCCACTTCACCGACAAGTGTCCAAAGCCAAGGCGCGCATGACCCAAGTTTGTCCATGCCCGCGTCAACCATGCGTCTGCAGAGGAGGTGCAGACTGCACCGAAAGTGGTACTGGGTACGTTCCTTGTCAACTCAATTCCGACCACCGCGCTTTTCGATTCTGGTGCTACGCATTCTTTTTTATCCAAGCGTTTTGCTGAGACGCATGGGTTGTCAGTAGTGAAACTTAGAACGCCTATGTGGGTCCACACTCCTGGGAATGAGATGACTACGGCTCACTACTGTTCCTCTGTGGTAATAGAAATCCAAGGCTCAAAATTTCTAGCCAACCTCATCCTTCTCTAATCCAAAGACCTAGATGTCATTCTTGGGATGGATTGGTTAACAAGGCACAAAGGAGTTATTGATTGCGCAAGCCGCACCATCACCTTGGCTAATGGAAAAGAAGAAGTGGTGAAATTCCAGTAACGACACCCCAGAAGCAGAGGGTGTGCTTGAATCAGGTTGACAGGATGGATTAGACTGCAGTAGTAGGAAAAGACCTTAAGGAGTTGAGGGATATTCCTATTGTCAGAGAGTACCCTGAGGTCTTCCCAGATGACCTAACCACAATGCCACCAAAGAGAGAAATCGAATTTCGGATTGACCTAGTACCGGGAACTGCCCCCAATACATAAGAGGCCCTATAGGATGGCAGCCAACGAGCTGGCGGAAGTCAAGAAGCAAGTCGACGAGCAGTTGCAGAAAGGATACATTCGCCCGAGCACGTCACCTTGGGGTGCTCCAGTGATCTTCGTGGAGAAGAAAGACAAGACCAAGAGGATGTGCGTCGACTATCGCGCCCTCAATGATGTAACCATCAAGAAAAAATATCCGCTACCCCAGATTGATGACCTGTTTGATTAGCTAAAAGGAGCAGTGTGGTTCTCCAAGATAGACCTGCGATCAGGCTATCACCAGTTGAGGATCAAAGAAGAGGATATTTCGAAGACGGCATTCATCACTCGGTATGGGTTGTTTGAGTGCACTGTCATGTCTTTTGGACTTACCAACGCACCGGTCTTTTTCATGAACCTGATGAACAAGGTGTTTCATGGAGTTTCTGGATAAGTTTGTCGTGGTATTCATCGACGACATACTCGTCTACTCAAAGTCCGAGGAGGAGCACGAGCAACACCTCTGCCTGGTACTCGAGAAGTTGAAGGAACACCAACTGTATGTCAAGTTTAGCAAGTGTGACTTTTGGCTCAAGGAGGTTCAGTTTCAAGGCCACATCATCACTGCTCAAGGAGTGGTGGTAGACCCGTCAAATGTGGAGTCAGTTACCAAGTGGACCCCTCCGCGCACGGTCTCGCAAATCAGGAGTTTTCTAGGACTCATGGGTTACTACCGTCGGTTCACTGAGAACTTGTCACATCCCAATTTTCGGTCGGGATTAAAAATTGCCTAATAATACATTTTCGAGAAATTTAATAAAAATTTAAAGCAATTTAATCAAGTGAAATTGTGAGGAAAATTAAATTTTCCATTAAAAATTACGGCCGAAAATATTTTTGTAATATTCCCCGTGCCCTAAAGTACTCTCCAAAATTTTTCGTGAATTTTTGGAGCTAAAGAAATAATTTTAAAGTCACAAAGTTCATTTAACTGATTAAATTAATGGAAAAACGAATTAAAAATGTCCCCTTTGTTTTGGGCCGTTTTCGGCCCAAATTTCTCTCTCTCCCGTGGCCCACGCGGCCTCCTTTCCACTCCCTCCCGCGCGGCCCACGGCCCACTCCTTCCTCTCTCCCTCCTTTCTCTCCTTCCGGCCCAGCTTGGCCCGTTAGCCGCGCCCGCGCCGCGAGTCCGGAACACCTCCCTCCTTCAACCTCCAGCCTTCCCTCTCTCCGTCATTCCCGGCCGCCATGCGCCCCCACGTCGCCGCCTCCCTCGTGGCCTTTCAACCTCCTTCGGGCGTGGACCGGCTCCCGCCCGCGCCCACGCCTTACTTCCCCCACCTCCCCGCGGAATCCGGCGCCCACGCGCCCTACGCCGCCGCCTCCGCCGGTGATTCCGAGCGACCCCGGCTACCCCGCGCTCTCCCTCCTCTATAAAAAGCGCCCCGGAGCTCCCCTGTCCCGTTTCCCCTCCTCCCGTGAGCTCGTCGTGCCCTTTCCCGCTCTCCCCAGGCGGAGCCGCGTGCCACCGCTCGTCGGCGTGTTTCGGTCGCACGCCGCCGCCGCCCTAGTCGCTCCCGCGTGTCGCCGCTGCCCCCTCCGGCTTCGCCGCTGCTTCTCGCGCCTCGGCCGTGCCTCCGCGCCGCCGTCCCCGCGTCGTAGCGTCGTCGCCACTGTCGTCTTCTTCGGCTCCGGCCTAACCCGGTGAGCCCCTCTCTCTCTCCCTTTCCTCTCTCCTCCCCGGCGCCACTACTCCCTCTTTGTGCGAGCGCCGTAGCGCCGCCTCGCGCCGCCGCCCTCGCATCGCCGCCTCGCGCCGCCGCNGCCGCTGGCCGCGGCCGCCCGCCGAACCTCCGGCCGCCGCCGTGCCATGGCCGGTTCGGCCTAAGCTGAACCCGAGCCACCCACCCTGATCGGTCCTGGACAGGGGTTGAATGCACATTCTGTTTGGAATTCGGGTTAGCAAATCTCTAGGCGTGACAGCAGCGGTAGGGCGCAGGTAAAGGGAGCAAGGCGAGGAGCTATAGCGAGTCGAGGGCATAGTATAAAAAATCGGACCGAAGATCGAACCGCTCAAGTTGCTGGTTCACCGGTTCACCAGTCCAACCGTCGGGTTATCAGTCGAACCGCCGGTTTTCTATTTATTAATATTATATTTGTTTTGCATTATTTTTAATATAGAAACACTTAACATTGATGAAAATATATATAAATAAATGTTAAAAAATACCACCAATATATATAAGATTACATAATTCTGGAGTGGATAAAGAATCCATTGCTGCAAATGGATGAACATGGGATCACAAATCTAATGGAGAAAAAAACAAATCTGCAGTAAATCAAGTTCATCGTATATGTACCAATTTTATACAAACATCTATAGCTAAGCTAACTACTAACTAGCAACAGATTTGGTGCAAACAGCTAGACATGCACATACCTTTTCTTGAGGCTAGAACAAGAAGCAGCTAGCACTAGCAGTGACGTGCCCTTGAACCCTTGTGCAAACCTTGCCATGGGCTTGCTGTGCTGCCGACGTGACGCCGTTGACACCTCGGCAACTTCGTGCTGCTGGCTTGCCGCGCTACTGCTGTGGAATGTGGATGTGAGGCCGCTGGACACTGCGTCGAGAGAGAAATCGCGAGATGGTAACCGGCGACGGGGACGGTGGCGGCCGGTGGTGCGACGCACCGAGCGAACCTGAGCAGTGAGCTCCCAATATTAGCTTGAACCTTGGGAATGTGAGCAGATGAGTGGATCTGAACGACGGTCAAAATTTCTACACACTACTACAGAAAGACAAATAGAGATCGATACTATAGGTGCCGAAAGTGCTAAAACCCACACCTATAAACCTTTTTTCATCTCCGCGGATTGAAAACACAAAAAACGACATCTTTAAGCGATTATAAGTATCGGTTCTATAGAAAAATCGACACCAATACTATAGGCGTTGGTTTTAAAAAAGACAACGCCTATAACATATTATAGGTACTTTTTTTAATAAACCGACACCCATAAAACCGAGCCGAGCCGCACAGGGGAGGGAGATTTTTTTTAGCCGTTTTTTATCCATTCGCCCACCCACCCACTGCGCGCTCTCTCTCTTTTCACCCACCACACCCATCCACCATATCTTCTCTTTCTTCTCCTCCTCCTCCATCCACCGCACCCTCTCTTGGCTCTCTCGCGTGCACTCCCCACCCTGCGGCGGTGGCGGTGGCGATGGCGGGAGGGGTGGCGATGGCCTGGCGGCGTCCTTCCCTCCGCCAGATCCAACAGGAGGGGAAGCGGTGACGACCCGACGGCAGCAGAGACGATGGCCCGGTGGAAGGAGAGCTTGTGGCGAGGGTGGAGACGGAGGAGAAGCCCCAGCGACGACGGCTCCACTCTCCCTGGTGGCGGATCCACTCTCTCCCGCGACGGCAGCTCCACTCTCCCTGGCGATGGATCCACTCTCTCCGGCGACGGCAACGACTCCTCTCTCCGGTGGCGGCTTCCTCATTGATTTTATTCATGGATTTTTGTGGATGTTTGTTTTATTTGTGATTGTGTGATTGTGTTCTTGGGTGATTGGGATCTCATGAGTGATTGGGAGCTCGATGCATCGGCTCGAATACATCAAGCCGATACATCAAGCCTTTTTTTTGGATTCTTGGGGCCTCAAAGGTGTCGGTTCCAAAACCGGCACCTTTGATTTCTCTCATCTATGCCGCCTTCTAGGTGTCGGATGAAAAATCCGACACCTATGCCAAGTTCCCAACCGACTCCTATCTAGGTTTCCGTAGTAGTGACATGAAGTCAGAAATCCTAGTGATGGCTTATCCATTTTCCAATCTTACCTTTGAGTTCACAGTACCAAGCCAAGCAAAAGAAGGGGTATTATGTGTCCAAACACAGAACCGACGTAGTTCCACAAAACCGCCCGGTTCAACGGTCCATCAAAAAACCGTTCGATTCATCCGGTTTTTACTGGTTCGACTACGAGGACGGTCTTTGAGTTGAACTAAGCCATTGAGATCGCTGGTTCGGCTTTTTTCGGTTCAACCGTCGGGCCGATTTGGTTTTTTGTACTATGATCGAGGGTGTGGTGGAGGAGGGGAAACAGAAAGAGAGATGCCGCTAACATACGGGTTTCAAATGATGACTTTGTTGGTTGGACCAAATCAACGAGCCATGTCAACGAAAACCACTATCAATACTATCGAGAAAATCAAATTACATCATTTTTAATAGCTGAGGATTGAGATATCTGTATTACGATTGAGAGATGCAAATTAAATTCGATCTATATTCGAGAGAGTTAAAATGAACTTTATTTCTTGAATGAAATGAATACTACTATTACCATTAATGAAGAGTGGCGGTGATAACAGAAACGCTCTTCAACGTTCAGGCTTCCGCTTGCTCTGATATTTACTCGATGATGGATTATGGATGCAGTTTATGTGCAGTAGCCAGTGCTACTGTACAAGTTAAGCACACTAGTACTATAGATCTTAAATTAAGCAGGACCGTATTTTATATACTCCATACTATACTTGTGGCTGTATGCAGTGCGAAACAATTAATGGAAACTATTCCGTACTCCGCTTATAATTTATTCTTAATGATATACTCCCAGCTTTGCTTGAGGGAATATAATTAAGACTTGCCAGCTTTTTTAAGATAAGCATTCGCATCATGGCACCATACAGTTGGGCACACACGAACAAATCCCGGAAAAAGATAATGACATCTCGATCGAAACAAACAAGGATCGCATTAACTTAATCACGCCGACAAATGACTATCAGCCTGCCAGCTGTTTGCCTGTTGGCTCCCCACTCCCCCCAAAAAAAATCCAAACCGAGAAATAATACTAATAAAAACAAAAAGAAATCCGGGCCTAACGGGCCGCGCGGCCCAATCCCCCAACGTCTCATTCCGCGTCTCGAACTTTCCACCTCTCCAAATAATTTTCTTTCCCCTTTTTTCTGCTCTCCCCTTCGCCTCAGTCTCGCCCCGAAGAAGAAGAGAGGAAGAAGACGCGAGCACCCTGCGCCCGCGGCCGCAACGATTGACGAGTAATCGAGCTCGAGCTCAGCCCCCCGCGCGCGGATCCACCGATCGAGGTGAGTGGATTCCTCGGCTCATCCCTGTGTGGTTGTTATTTGGTTGAGACTATGTTCCGCGATTTTTTTTCTGGGTGGTTTCGTGGATCTGAGGTCAACATGTGCGGAAGTAACTTAGTTGTATGTTCTTATCGATTCGTGGATTTAATGATTTGGAGGTATGGCAGTTTATTGTTGGGAAATTGCGGCTCTGATTCCCCTGCTTGATTTCTATTGTCTAGCTCGATTTAGGGTTTGGTAGCCATTCATGATAGAGATGCTTCTGCAAGAAAAAAATCGTCTTATTTTGCGGGAGTATAATGTTAGTTCGGCGCAGTGAATTGAGCGGAGCATCGGTAGGCTTTGTAGGTTTAGTGGGAGCTTATCTGCCAGGTGAATCAGGAAAGGGGATATTCTTGCTTGATTCGATCCACAAAGGTGCTGTATGAACGGCCGATTGGTGTGTTGATTTATTCATTCATTTTTGTGTTGCGAAGTGCTAATTGGAGGATCCCGCCTTAATTACAGTTCAGTGGAGATGAGTCGCGCACACGGAAGTCCCAGATCGTTCTTCCCTGTGGGGAATCCTTTTCGAGTTATGTTTCCAGGGGGAGCCCACCTATCCCGGAAGCTCCAGGAGTTGCTCACTTCGTATGAGGATGCCCTGGCATCGAGCTTGAGGAAGCTCAAGCCGGAGGCTGCCTCGGATGTCCTCACCTTGTCATGGATGAGGCTTGCAGTCGATTGCTTGTCAGAGCTGCACACCAACATAGGTAACCTGATAACCGATCTTGCGCTGCCTGTCTCGGACTGGGATGACAAATGGGTGGACATTTATCTCAACAGCAGCGTGAAGCTGCTGGATATTTGCATTGTGCTGAGCTCGGAGCTCGCTCGTTTGGATCAAGGGCAGTTGCTTTTGCAGTATGTCCTGCATGTGTTGGGCTCTGAGAGTGGCGTGCCATCACAAGAGCAGCTCAAGAGAGCTGAGCCATCACTTAGAGAGTGGATGGAGCTGGTGGGCATAAGATGTCCAAGGCTTGTTAGCTGCTCGACAACCTTGCAGGATCTTGCTGGGAACCTTTCTCTGATGAAGGTCAAGAATTCTGCTAAAGGGAAAGTGCTCATGAGAGCGTTGTATGGAATCGAATCTGTGACGGTGTTCATATGCAGTGTTTTTGTAGCTGTGCTGTCTGGCAGCCCCAAGCCATTGGTGGAGTTGCATGTCCCTGAAAAATTTGGTTGGTCTCAAGCCTTCAATGACCTTCATACTGCAATCAGTGAGGAACTCACAAAGCAATTATCCAGTGGAAGTGTTGCAGCTGTAAAAGAGCTGGAAGAAGTTGAAGCATGTGCTAAAAGGCTGCATGTATTGGCTAGCACTTCTCAGGTTGAAGAAGAAACTGCCAACCTGGAAAATGCTGTTACCCATACAAAGGAAGAGGTCATGTCAGATGCACAGGAAGGAGACCATCACCGTGGTCTTAAACTTGCTGATGACACTACCATGGAGTGTGAAGTTGTAATTTCAGAGAGTATTGCAGAAGAAGGAACACAAGAAACTGAAATGAAGAAGGATGCCAAGATTGTCAGCTATGAAAAGGAAGTGGCAATGGTTGAGAGAATCAGTTACAAAGAGCACCAAGATAGTAACGTAAAGCAGGTGAATGGCAGAAGCGATGAGAGCGCCCTGGTTGTTCCTGAGAGAACCAGAGTCTTGGGAAGCAAGGAAGAACTGTTAAACTGCATATCCAGCATGTCGAAAAGCGCGGAGGGACTCCGGCTTGGGTTGGACTCCCTATCGAAGCGCATAGGCGACTTCTTTCAGATCGTGCTTACGGGACGTGATGCATTGCTCTGCAACCTCAGGATCTCAGATGCAGCAAGCAAGGTTGCCGAGGTCAGTTCTTGATATGCTATGTAAGGTTTCCTGCCGTGTAATGCTTCTGTGTAATGTTTCTGTGGCTAGTGTGCGCACAGCTCGCAGCACAGCTTTGTATATTGTGCTTCTGACCTGTGGCCCCTGCTCAGCCCCACAGAAACTTAGCTGGGGCCACATCTCAGAAGCATTGTGCATAATCCTGTGCTGCTAGTTGTGCTTGTACCGTGCAAATCTTCTATAGTCCATATAAGCATGAGCCGCTGTGACTGTATCTCAAGCCTTCTCAAGTCCTATACAGTCATGTTGTTTACTTTTTGGTAAGTAGAGGTAGTGTTGTTGTAGATGGTCATATGAAGAGTGTACAGAGGCTAGTGTAGTAACTGGATGTAAGCTGGAGTGTGTTAGCAATATACTACGAGTAGATTAGTGTGTTTTGCAAAGAGCAAATCATTGTGTGCTCTAACTGAAGTAGGAATGATAGGGCCAACTTGTATTCCTCGTGGGATTCTGATTGCTTTCCTGCTTGACTTGCGTGACAAACTAGTGAGGCATGAAACGGCTACCATTTTCTGAACATACAGATTCGTACTAGCTAACGTCTCATTTAATTCTAGATCCGTTTATTTTGAAACGGAGAGAGTATTTAATAAGGTCAAATAACGAGGATGACCGAGCATTTGTCATTGAACGTTGATCGTCTGGGATGATACCGAATCAGCTGCATCATCCATGACGTCAGCAGCTAGAAAAAAAGAGAAACGACTGATAGCGTGAGCGTCTCGGCGTTGAAACTGCTGATGGTGTAGGAGCTGACGAGCGTAGGTGATCTCGTACAGGCATCCACCGGTGGATTTGAGGCACGTGGTGGCGTCGACATCCAAATGCTCATGGCCGTGCGGGTCGTCACAGGCGACGGACGCACGAGACGACGCGGAGCGGAAAAGCCGATGCGCGAGATAGTGGATGCCTGTCGCGAGGCACAACGAGGGAACACATGGCGTAGCGGAATCGGACGCGCCAAACCTAGCAAAATGGACCTTATCCCGGCAACCTACCATGGCCACGGCCCACACATTTTAACGAGTAGTACATCTGAGATTTCTCATCTTATTACCAAATTACAAAATTATTTCACAACCAAAAAACCAAATATATGACATTCCTCAACTTACAAAATCGGATCACTTTGGGTCTTTAGGCGATATTGACTTCGGTTTTGTAGAACGTGATGATTAAGTTAGCGTGGAACCCACATGTCAGGTGACCCACATCTTCACCCTATCTCTTTTTTCAATTCTCCCTTCCTCCTCTCTCTCACTTTTCTCGTCGTCGTTTGGGCGGGACGAAGTGGCGGGTGCAGAGAAGGCCGGCGGGGTGAGGCGGGAGAGGAGGTTCGGCGACGGTGAAGGTGACTACGGGAGCAGGCGCATCGCACAGGGCGTGAACGGCAGCGACTGGCGATGCCATGGAGAGCATCGGCGCGGCAACGTGGGAGCAGGCGTTGCGTGTGATGCACAGGGCCACAGGGCACGGATGACGATGACCGGGGTGGTGTGGAGAAGGGCGTCGGCGGCGGGAGGACGTCGACAGCGTGGGAGCAGGCTAGGGCTCAAAGTCCGCCTTTGGCGTCGAGGCGCCACACATCGTTGGTTACCTTTGCCTCCGCCTTCGCCTTCACGCCCACCGCTGCGGCGCCCGCCTTCGCGCCAACCGCCACGGGGCCTAGCCTGCCTCTTCCTTCGCACACGTGATGGCGGAGCGACATGTGCGGAGGAGGCCAATGGCAGCGACGGAGTCGGTGATGGCGAGGCGGGAGAGGAGGAGGCCCGTGGCGACGAGGTGACGGCGGTTCGGCTCCGACCCTTCCCATGCTCCCCCCTCACTCTCCCCCCGTGCTCCCCTGCCTCGGCTTTCCCGCGGCGCCGTAACCCTCCGTCCGTCTTTGCCAGCGAGCGCCGCCATCGTCGTCGCCGAGCGCCTCTCCCGCCGGTCGCCTGGAGGCTTGGATTGAGATAAAAAGAGAGGATAGAGGTGGAAGCGGATTGAGGTGCTGACATGTGGGGGGCCCACGTGACTCCCACGCTGACTTAGTCATCATGTCAGACAAAACCGAGGTCACTACCGTCTGAGGACCCAAAGTGATCTGGTTCTGTAAGTTAAGGGATGCCATATGAAAGAACATCTATGCATCTAGTGGGTTTTGGTTAATTTAGACAAACGATTAAGGGACTAATGCACTTATTGAGTGTATAAGCAAGGGATTAGTCCGATGAAGAGCCGATGAAGATGAGAAAGAAAAAGATATAATACATTATGGTTTTATTGCGATGCAAAACTACAAGTAACGAAATATGGCAAGATGCGGTGAAGGATTGACAAGACTTAGCTACGCGATGGATCATGCATGGAAGAAGGGCAAGCGGAGGCTTGGCGTCGAAGGATCCAACGTAGTGGTGAAGGAGCAAGTGCTTAGCCGAATACTGACGAACTGATCAAAGCCATAGGATGTTACAAGTTGTTGAGGATCAACCCTTGGTGAAGAAGAAGAACAAGATGAAATGTTCAAGATCAAAAGCATGTGATTCATTAATGAACATTAAGCCAAATTTCATATTAGCATTGATCAAGACAAATAAAGAGGATGACGTAAAGGTATTTATATTGGTATAGTTTTTCTATTTGCTCTTGAGTTGATAGGAAAGCCGTATTATTAAGTGAGATGTTGCCTTGATGTCTAAGAATAAGTTTAGTGCTCAAAATCTTTGTTGAAGTGATTATCTCTCTTAAATTTGTGTATTGGTGTTTTTTTGGAGTTCTATGAAATCAACTTTGAAATTTTACGAAGTGCATTTGCCTTCGAAAAACGATACTGGTGATTTTCGGATATTTCCAAATACCATTTCGGAAATTTTCGAAGCACTATGACATGCAAAAATCGATACTAGTATTTTTCGAAAGTTTCCGAACGAGTTTCAGAAATTTTTGAACCGTGTTGAAATGGATGTTTTCAGTACTGGTGTTTTTCGGAGTTTTTCGAAATGACTTTTGGAAATTTCCAAAGATGCAAGTTGAAGAGTTTTTGGTACTGGTGTTTTTTTGGATTCTTCCAAAATATTTTTGGAATTTTTTGAAATGTTATTTTGCTTAATTTTCTGTTGTGCTTGTGCTGAAATTTTACACTGTTCGGAAAATTCCGAAGGTACAAAGCTGTTTTTCTCTCTGGTGATTTTCGGATATTTCCAAAACCACTTCAAAAAATTCCCAAAAACCGAAATTTTTGCCCCCAACGGGCAGATCTGAAGGTGTGGCTATAAATAGCTACCTTCACCCACAAGCTAGGGCTGCTGGCTCGATTTCTAATCTTTTGCTCTTGGCTTGCTTTGATTTGAGATTCATTTTGAGTCTTGCCTTCTCACTTCTCCCTCTTCACCAATCTACAAGTTTAGATTTTTTGTGTGTGTAATAGTGATTGATTTGAGTTTGTTTGAATGCTTGGTGTTGACTTTGTGAAGATTTGTTGAACACTCGATTCATTCCCAAGAAATTTTTGTTGCATTTATTACTCTTGGTGGTTAAGGATACCTAGACGGTTTGGAGTCAACCTCGAGACATTAATTTGTTTGTGGTGTGCCGAGAAAGTTTGTGAACGTCAGATCTCATTTTCGAAAGAGAAAAGATACCCTTAGTGAAAGGAGGAGTGCATTTGTGCAACCTCATGAGGATAGAGTTGAAAAAGACCTGGCTCATTGTGAGCTCCTCAACGAAGAATAGAATCCCCTAAGGATTTAAACTTCGGGAACACATGGTCTTACAAGAATCCTGGTAATATCTCTCTCACTCATCTAGCTTTGCTATTTGGAGCCGCTAGTAACTTAGTTGCTGTTTGTGTAATATTTTTATTACTTGTGCCATTACTTCTTTTTGCTTGGTTTGCAACTTTGCTTGTAAATCTGAGATTTTCGAAAATACTCAAAAATATTTAGAATTTCTGAAAAGCCTAGCTTTCGCATTTTCGTAAAAATTTTAAACGTCTATTCATCCTTCCTCTAGACGACATCAAAATTCTTTCATCATATATCTGATTTTTCGGTTGAGAAACAATTTTGTAATTCGATGACAAGACAAAGGATCTCAGATGTACTTTTTTCCTTTTAGGCTTGCTTGCTCTATGTGTTTACCAAATGGGCCCTAATCCAAGCCCACTTACGCTCTGGCGTGTCTTTCCTGTCTTAAAGTGAGCAAATTATTGTGTGATACTATCTTCGTTTTAATATGTAAAAATCTAGTATCGGATTAGATATTTTATAGTACTGAATTAGATATTTTATATTACTATGAATCTGATCAGACTCTATACTATAAATTTTTTAATCTGGAACTGTCTTTTTATATTTTTTTAAGACGAAAGGAGTACTTTGCAATGATATGGCCATCTTGTATTCTGCTGCTTGACTTGCTTCCAACAATAAAACGGCCATCGTTTCCTGAAGAATTTGTTTTCTCGGATTCAGTAGGGCAAACCAAAGCTTGTTAGCAGCGTGCAACACCCGTGTGGCCGTGTGAGCCTAGGACACCTTCGAATATAAAGAATGTATGAAGAAATTTTATAGGGTTAAAATTTCATTGGAAATTTTTTTATTGGACCTTTTGCTATAGGAAATTTTTTTTTGATCCTTTGATTCAAAAAATTAGAGTTTTTTAAATCCAATAAAATTTCTATGGAATGACTCATTACATGTAGGTATTAAAAAAAATTTAGTAAGAGGTCTATCCTCCTGAAAAAGATTCTGAGTTTATCTCTCTCATTCAATTCCTGCAGTCCAATCAAACGATCGTTGTTTTTTTTGTGTTTTGCAATCGCTTATATTTCTGTCAAAATCTTATGTTTTTTATTTCTTTATTTTTTATTTTTACTATTCAACCGGGCCCGTACTGTTGAACTGTTTCTTCCTGCGCTTTCGGACTACTTTTTCTTCCTTTTCCTTTTTTTTTACAGAGTTGCGCTTTACATCACGTACTAAGCTGATTTTACTGTTTGTTCACGGAATAGCTTAGTACGTGACAACGACAACACGATGCATTTAATAAGGTCAATAATCAGGATAACGGAGCATCTGGCGTCGAACTTTGAAGCCGCCAACGGCATCTCGCACATGAGTCCGAAAGCTAGTTTATGGCTCATGGATCTGATTTCAAGCCGCGAAATCAGATCCATGAGCCAGACGTCAACAGCAAAAAAGAAACTAGCTTCAACTTGAAGACTCTGAAGCCAAAGTTCAACTGACGAGGCCGAGCAGAGCAAGGCAAGAACACGCCATGATGACCATGGACACATCATGGCTCCTGCTCCTCGTCGCTCTGTTCGTCCCGCTCGTAGTCCTCCTCGCGCGGCGCAGCGCTGGTGGTAAGGGAAAGGGTGGCTGCCGCATCCCGCCCGGCCCGCTCGCCGTGCCGGTGCTCGGGAACCTGCTATGGCTGAGGCACTCGGCGGACTTGGAGCCACTTCTCCAGCGTCTGATCGCGCGGTACGGCCCCGTCGTGTCGCTCCGCGTGGGATCTCGCCTCTCCATCTTCGTTGCCGACCGTCGCGTCGCGCACGCCGCCCTGGTGGAGCGCGGCGCCGCTCTCGCCGACCGCCCGGATGTCACGCGCTCGCTGCTCGGCGAGAACGGCAACACCATCACGCTCTCCAGCTACGGGCCCGTGTGGCGAGTCCTCCGCCGCAACCTCGTCGCCGAGACGCTGCACCCGTCGCGCGTCCGTCTCTTCGCGCCCGCGCGCTCCTGGGTTCGCCGAGTGCTCGTCGACAAGCTCGCTGACGGCGCGTGCCCCGCGCCGCCCCGCGTGGTGGTGGAGACGTTCCGGTACGCCATGTTCTGCCTCCTAGTGCTCATGTGCTTCGGCGAGCGGCTCGACGAGGCCGCGGTGCGCGCCATCGGCGCCGCGCAGCGGGACTGGCTCCTGTACGTCGCGAGGAAGACCAGCATATTCGCGTTCCACCCGGCGGTTACCAAGCACATCTTCCGCGGCCGCCTCCGAATGGGCCTCGCCCTGCGACGGCGGCAGAAGGAGCTCTTCGTGCCGCTCATCAACGCTCGGCAGCAGCGCAAGAACCAAATCAATCCAGCCGGCAGTCCGGCGGCGCCGGAGAAGGACACGACATTCGAGCACTCGTACGTCGACACGCTGCTCGACATAAGGCTTCCCGACACCGACGGCGACCGCGCCCTCACCGACGACGAGATGGTCAACCTCTGTTCCGAGTTCCTCAACGCCGGCACCGACACGACGACCACCGCGCTGCAATGGATCATGGCCGAGCTGGTCAAGAACCCATCCATCCAGTCAAAGCTCTACGACGAGATCAAGGCCAAGATTAGCGACGACCACGACGAGATCACCGAGGAGGACACCCACAACATGCCGTACCTGAAGGCCGTCATCCTCGAGGGTCTCCGCAAGCATCCGCCAGGCCACTTCGTGATAGCGCACAAGGCGGCGGAGGACATGGAGGTCGGCGGGTACCTCATCCCCAAGGGCGCCACGGTGAACTTCATGGTGGCTGAGATGAGCAGGGATGGGAGGGAGTGGGAGAAGCCAATGGAGTTCATCCCGGAGCGGTTCCTCGCCGGAAGCAACGGCGAAGACATGGACGTGACGGGCAGCCGGGAGATCCGGATGATGCCGTTCGGAGTCGGGAGGAGGATATGCGCCGGGCTCGGCGTCGCCTTGCTACACCTGGAGTACTTCGTGGCAAATTTGGTCAAGGAATTCGAGTGGAAGGAGGTCGCCGGCGACGAGGTGGAGTTCTCCGAGAAGCGCGAGTTCACCACCGTCATGGCAAAGCCGCTTCGCGCTCAGCTAATTAGGCGGGATTAGCAATTCTTATACCACTTGGAGGATGTATAATCCATCGGTTTTGCTATAAAAAAGGCGTTTTTTATTCATGAATTTTGGTATAACGAGTTGAAAACATGGTGGGCCCAATTACAGAATGGGCCAATCCAATCCGACCTCGGCCCGTCTCAAACCGGCTTCGTCTTCCTGCTTCTCGGCCGACCCGGCGCGTTTCCGCGACGCAGAGCGAAAGCGTAATTCCTAATCCGCGCAGACGCGCCAGCAAGCGAAGTCGCGCTTGGTTTCGGCCCACTGCTGCGATTCGGGCATGCGCACGTGTGAGAGTCAGAATCTCGTGATTAGTTATCCGTAATAACGGCTTTAATTAAGATAAGATTTTTTTTTCTTGGCAGGAGGTTGTTTCTTTTTTTACTAAACATTTAAAAATCCATACACAAAATTTAAAAGTTTCAAATAAAATTTAAAACTTTCTATGAAAAAAACAAAAGTCACACCTAATATTTAAAACTTTCAACTCGAAATTTGAAAACTTTCAACTCGAATTTTAAACTTTCAACTCAAATTTTTGAAACTTCCAACTCAAAATTTAAACTTTTGACTCAAAATTTAAACTTTCAACTCAAATATTAGAATCTTTCAACTCAATCTCGAAAAATTTTAACTCAAATTTTAAAAACTTTCTACTCGAAATTTAAACTTTCAAGTCAAAGTACCCAAATTTTGAGAATTTTCAACTTATATTTCAAAACTTCTCAACTGAACTACTACTATTTATTTATTATATTAATTATAAAAACTATAATTAACGTAATTAATGTGATTAGCACTGTCATTAAAGCGCTAATGACGCGCTAGCGCGGGGGACTGAGGACAGTTTCCTTGTGAAAAAAAGATTCCACGTAGGAGAAATCACTAACAACACACATGGAGCATCTCACAGTGGAGAGTAGCCCGATAGGACTGACAATGAAATTTCTATTTCAGCCCCTAAACTTTTCTATTGCAGTCCTCACAATTTTTAAATTCATTAATAAATCAAAATTTTATAAAAAGACCCCTAAAACCATAAAGTTGTATCAAACAAATACTTTGACAAAGTCATTCCTTCATTATTATCCCTTCCCACCGTTCCTTCTCATCCGGGTTCGTTCGCTTGTCGTCGCTCCCATCGACGAATCACGGCGGCTTCGCCATGTCTGTGCCGTTCAGATCGGCACAAGTTGTTCGAGCGCCTAGTGCAGCGCCTCATGGAGCACCAGGTGCCGGTGCAGGGAGCACTGCCTCCGGCGTCGCCGCCCCTCCTGGTATTCCGTGGTTCCTGGCCGCCGTGCAGTCCGAAGCATGGCGAAGCTGGCTTCGCCATCTCCAAATCGGGCACGGTTTCTCCCCCGGTCAGCGCCGTTCTCCTCCTCCCCGGCCCTAGCCGGCGTCCCTCTCCTCCTTCCCCGGCCAGCGCGCCTCCTGTCCCGGCGACAGCCGATGCCCCTCCCTCCGATCCGTGGGCTCGCCGGATTTAGATGAGGAAGAGCTCGGAGGCGACGGCGGCCGGCAACTCCTCGAGCTCCTCCGTCGTCCTCCACCGACGACGACCGCCGCGCTTTTCCTCCTCCAGTCCTGGATCTCGGGCATCCTGGAGGTTTGGTTATGTCGAGTGGGTGAGGAGACCACGTCACGGTGGGGTTGTGGGGCCCGTATCGCAGCGGAACACGCATGCCCCAATTGAGTATCGAGCAACCTTGCAAGGACACGACAGAGCATGACGTGGATAGAATATTTGACGTGGCAACTCGAATCCATACGCCATGTCACTGCACTGTGAAGGCCCATTTTTTTTTTAATTTTTTAATTTATTTTTCGTTTTGCTCTTAAATTTGAATAAATATTACTTTTTTTTAAGAAATTTTTTCATCATAAAACATTACAAATCAAGCACTATATTCATCATTTTTTTTGATTTTTTTCTTTTTTTTAAATTTTTGAATTCGGACGAATTTCATTAAACCGTACCGCGCGGTACGGGCGGTAACCGCGATAACCGCACGGTTACCGCCGATAAGTCCAACCCTGGTTACGACGCAAGCGCAAACGTTGGCACGTATGTACAGAGGAGGGAGTGCAGTACAACTGAACGTGCTTCCCAAATTTCAAACAGCAGATCATCGTGTGGCACAGTACAACCGAACGTGCAGTGATAGATCATCGTTTCTAAAAAAATAATTTTTTATAAGATAGGTCAATGCAATATATCAATTTATAAATATGCACGTTCAAATTCGACATGCATAAATAGAAAAAAACAAATATAACTATCAAAACCACATGCTGTTTGGACTAAAGATAAAAATAGAGAGGAGAAAGAAACAAATACCCCTTCCCTCAAAGAAAAGTCTAATTTTAGAGCTGAATCTAGATATATATTATGTCCAGATTTATTCTTAGAATTGGGTTTTTTTGATAGAGGAGTATACCATAAAGTTTTTTTATCTTTAATCTAATATATTATTAAGCGAATACTTAAGGCAAGTTTGTTATGTGGATATAGGAGTTACTTTGTTAATAGGAATATCAGACGTATAGATCCCTTGGTAAGTTAGACCAGAGTTCATTAACTTTTATTATCATTGTATAAAGATATCAAGCCATTTTTAGGATAGGTCGAGACATGTAACCAAAGCAATGATGAAAAATAAATTTAGCGTAAGATATTTTTTTCCCTCCACTCTTAGCGGTTCAAAAATCACGTATGAAAAATAGAAAGTGACAGAGAACCATGACATTATTAATTACAAAAGTCCTACAACTCAAAATTAACTGCGGCTCTACTCAAGTGAGGAAGGCTGAAAGCACTTGGTTTTGTTTGTGGAACTATCGAATTTTCTTACTTTTACACAGAGCTAGACATTTATTTAAAATAAGTAAATATGGGACGACGACACAACCAAAACAGTACTATGAAATCTCTAGACCCGACACCTATAAAACATTTCTCACCCGAGCGCATGCCCGTGAAACCTTGAAGGAGAAAACCGACACCTATCACCTATGTTGACACCTATAGACATTTTCTATTTAATATGATGATTTTAAGACCTTTGGAGTGATTCTTTAAAATAAGAGCACATTTGGAGTGAAACTTCTTTTTCAATCATAGATGGGATAGCTTCCTCTTGAGCCTCCAATAAAATTTATACTCCCTCCTTTTTATATTATAAATCGTTTTAACATTTTCTAAGTTAAACTTAAAAGTTTATAGAAAACATAGCAACATTTTCAACACTAAATAAATATAATACTAAAACATATTAAATGCTAAATTTAATGAAACTAATTTAATGTTATAAATATTGGTGGTCAAACTTAAATAAGTTTTACTTAAAAAAACAAAGCAACTTACAACATGGAATGAGGACAGTACATTCTACTGACTACTCCCTGGGCCTAAAATGCTGGACAACCAAGAAGAAACTTCATGTCAAATATTAATTAACAAAATATGAACACATGACCTTAGTGTGGAAACCGCAAACCCCAAGACTACAATAGCAATTGCATCCGTGAGACTAGAGGGGGATGGACAGCCGTTGTAATCGAACTGTTCGTTGATCACGTGAAATCACTGGAGCACTCGAGTATCTATGGACCATGCTGGTCAAGAACCCAGTTATATATTCTGTGGAATTCCACGGAATATCCAACTGACCAAGGCAAGAAGACGCCATCGCCATCGGCCCATCGCCATGACCATCGACGCATCACAATGGCTCCTGTTCCTCGTCGCCTTTCTCGTCCCGTTCTTCATCCTCCGTGCGCTGCGCGGCGGTGGAAACAGAAATGGCGGCGGCGGAGTCCCGCCGGGCCCGCTCGCAGTGCCTGTCCTCGGCAACCTGCTGTGGCTATGGCATTCCTCGGCCGACCTGGAGCCTCTCCTACGGCGCCTGATCGCGCGGCACGGTCCCGTCGTGTCGCTGCGCGTGGGCTCCGGCCTCTCCATCTTCGTGGCCGACCGCCGCGTCGCGCATGCCGTCCTGGTGGAGCGCGGCTCCGCGCTCGCCGACCGCCCGGAGGTCACGCGCGCTCTCCTCGGCGAGAACAGCAACACCATCACACGTGCCAACTATGGGCCAACGTGGCGTCTCCTGCGTCGCAGCCTCGTCTCCGAGACGCTGCACCCGTCGCGCGCCCGTGTGTTCGCGGCCGCGCGCTCCTGGGTGCGCCGGGTGCTCGTCGGCAAGCTGGGGGCGTCCGGCCAGGCTCCCCACAGCGTCATGGACACGCTCCAGTACGCCATGTTCTGCCTCCTCGTGGTCATGTGCTTCGGCGAGCGCCTCGACGAGGCCGAGGTGCGCGCCATCGCCACGGCGCAGCACGACTGGATCCTGTACTTCGCGACGAAGATGAGGGTGTTCGCGTTCTGCTCCACGGTCACCAAACATCTCTTCCGTGGGCGCGTCAACATGGCCCTTGCCCTGAGGCGGCGGCAGAAGGAGCTATTTGTGCCGCTCATCAATGCGCGGCGAGAGCGCAAGAGAAGGACACAACCAACGGTGCCAGACAATAATGGCACGACGTTCGAGCACTCGTACGTCGACACACTGCTCGACCTCAGGCTAAGCGAGGACGGCAACCGTGCTCTCACCGACAAAGAGATGGTAAGCCTATGCTCCGAGTTCCTCGACGCCGGCACAGACACGATGTCCACCGCGCTGCAGTGGATCATGGCCGAGCTGGTCAAGAACCCATCCATCCAATCCAAGCTCTACGACGAGATCAAGGCCACGGTAAGTGACGATCACGAGGAGGTCAGCGAGGAGGACTCCCAAAAGATGCCATACCTAAAGGCCGTCATCCTCGAGGGACTCCGGAAGCATCCGCCGGGCCACTTGGTGCTGCCACACAAGGCGGCGGAGGACATTGAAGTTGGTAGGTACCTCATCCCCAAGGGCGCGACGGTAAACTTCATGGTGGCCGAGATGGGAAGAGACGAGAAAGAATGGGAGAATCCAATGCAGTTCATCCCGGACGGCTTCCTCGCCGGCGGGGACGGTGAGGGAGTGGACATGACGGGCAGCAAGGGGATCCGCATGACGCCGTTCGGTGTCGGGCGGAGGATTTGCGCGGGGCTCGACACCGCCATGCTGCACCTGGAGTACTTCGTGGCCAACATGGTTAGGGAGTTTGAGTGGAAGGAGGTGGCCGGCGACGAGGTGGATTTTGCCGAGAAGGCCGAGTTAACCACTGTCATGGCGAAGCCACTCCGCGCGCAGCTGGTGCGCAGGAGCAGAATTTTTTGTATTTTTAGATTTTTTTTTAATATTTACAGAAATATTATAGCGCCGAAAAAATTTGCAAAACTAGACCCTGCCGCCCTTCGCAAGGGCGGCAAGCCGACGTGGCACACGCGCGCTGGACGGCGCGGGACGGCCGTCCTCCTGCCCCCTTGCCGCCCTGGCAAAGGGCGGCAGGACCCCCTTGCCGCCCTTACAGAGGGCGGCAGGCCTGCCCGCCTATAAAGCCCAGCCGGCTGCTTTCAGGAGGCCATTCCCTCCTCACCTCTCCACATCAAAAAAAAAAAAAGGAGAAGGGGAGGAGAAGAAAAGAAGAGGCGAAGCCCTGCCGGTTTCAAACTTCGATTTCAGGTAATATTCGTAGATTATATACGTGACTAAATATATGATGTTAACTAGGATATCACTTGTATTTTTGTAGAACTTTAGTTGGATAAATGCATTGTATGAAATAGGGTTTTACCTGTGGTACTATATAAATATATATTGTTAGATGTAGGCAGGGTTTCAAAAACCGCCGGGGGCCCAGTTACCGCCACCCGGCGGTACGGCGGTTACCGGCGGTAATCGCGGTAACCGCGCAAAACCGCGACAAATTTACAAATCGAAATTTGAATTCAAAAATTCGGGCAAACCGCGCGGTATGGCGCGGTTACCGCGCGGTTTGACGCGGTAACCGCACGGTTTGGCGCGGTTACCGCGCGATGTGTAATGGGTCGCACAGTAACGGGCCGGCCCATTTTTTTTTCTTTTTCCAATTTTCAAATTTATTCTCCATTTTGCTCTCAAATTTGAATAAATATTACTCTTTTTTGAGAAATTTCTTCACCATAAAACACATAAATCAAGCACTACCTTCACCATTTTTTTTGATTTTTTTCTTTTTTTTTAAAATTTTTGAATTTGGACGAATTTTATTAAACCGTACCGCGCGGTACGGGTTACCGTACCCCCGCGGAACGGGCGGTAACCGCGGTAACCGCGCGGTTACCGGCGGTTTTAGTAACCCTGGATGTAGGTAACTTAGTAGATCTGTAGTATTTGTAGTTATTAGGTTTGTAGTTTTAAATGTTGTTGAGGATCGACTTGACCGTATTGGTCAACGTGTTCACCAGGATCCCCGACTGGTTGACTAGCGCAGAGTGAACTGCGGAGTCGATTCGGTCTTGCAACGTCGGCGCTGCAGTGTCTTCAGTTTTGACGGCGTGATCGTGCGCCGCCGCCGACGTTCCAGCTCCATCTCCAGAACTCGGCATGACCACCTTGGACTTTTGAATCAAGGTGCCCTGCCGAGTCCTAGAATATGTTTGCAGGTACATATTCTGGAACTGCGCGACCAGACTATCCATCTCAGCTTTTTGTTCTGCGCTGAGCTGGTCGGCGGTCACAGGAATGACGTTCTCCTCGACGATCTCGGCCTGCTTCGACATCTCGAGGTGTTCTTGTTGCTGGTGAGAAGCTTGTGTTCTTGAGGTCCCACTGGGCGTGCCAAAAGCGTGTTGGCGCAGAATTTCGACCCGTCCAGCAACCAAACGGGTTCCGCGTTACCACGGCGGCCTGGGAGATCTGCTTAACTCCAGTGCAGGTCCAAATGGCTTGCCTAGTCGTAAGTAGAGCGTGCCAGTTGATTTGATCTGCAATCAACAAGAAACAAGTAAACCAAGTCAGAGAACAATGGCCGATCGGTCAGCAGACCGATGACACATTGTCATAGCCCAGCCGATAGGGCAAAGCTATATCGGCTCACTTAGAAAATAAGTAAGACATGAATCTAATCTTATCGGCCTTCATTGATATGTAGACCTCAACTAATAATATCGGCCGATAAGGATGACAAAGGTAACTACACCAGCTAGTACTCTAGTGCAACCTTATACGAGCCAATCGGCCAGTATAAACACGTCAACCATAAAGAAATCTTGAGATTACCTCATGATCGACATATCTATACTTATCGATCTGCACATATAAGTGGCAAACATATGCAAGAAACATAAAGCAATCACATATGTTAGATAAGACCGGCTAAAACCCCGGTACTATCCTTAATTACAACCGAAAACAGGCTTTGTGTTAGATCTCAAAACAGGACTAAGGTCGATGGCAACTCGAAGTGTGAATTGAGACTTAACACAAAGAAAATCAAGTCGTCGATTGCTTTTGGGGATGGCAGCTGCATTGAACAATCTAGCCAAGCATAAGAATTAAACCATCGTCGGCAATAAACCCTAAAGCGAGTAAACCGCTGGCAAGGCTTAATTAAGATACCTGTCAAAACTATTCAAGACATGATAATCGACGATCACATCATCGAGGCTTAACGTGTCTAAAGCGACACGTAGCCCCGACGATGCAGATCGTCGGGGACGAAGTTCTTACC
>BDMV01000010.1:34645658-34740141 GCA_008326285.1 Oryza officinalis | reverse complement strand
TCCCACTGTGCTGTATCTTGCCCTTCCATCACGAACGAAATATATTCCTCATTCTCCAGTTCCATTTCTTCCACTACCGCATCGTTCTCCTCCGCAGCATCAACAGCCAAAGGTGAGTCGGGCTCATCGTCATCCAACTCGTTAGGCGGACAATTGCCACTGGGCACAACTAAATCTACCGGTGCAGTAACCTCCTCCACTGCTTCCTCTTGTCCACTCCTGCAAATATTAATCTCTTCCACGATATGAGTTTGATCCACCTCCGTGCGGCTGCTCTCGCCGGTTCCAACAACATCTGTTTTCTTTTGCACCAATATTGCCAGGCTATAACTTTTCTCTCTTACTTTAGCCACAAATTTCCTCCAACTCCCGGTAGATGCAACCTCTACTACCCTCCACTGCCATCCGTATTCACTCCTTACTGGCCACACGGCTTTTATGATTAATTTCTCCATCAAAGGATCTATCCCGAACATATTATGCAGCCACCCTAGCACGTCGTTCAAAACCAACTGGCCTGGTGTATTTAGGGTAGTATCAACGAATGCATATACAGTCAAATCGACCCCGCTATCACAAAGTTGTATTGGAGCGTCGCCATGATACACCCGAACGGGCATATCACCTAACATCCTGAAATAGCATGCCAATTGCTATTAATACGCTACTACCCATAAAGTGTCGCATGCTCTATGCTTACATTATTGCTGTAACGTATTTCCAACTATATCTCGTTACTTGAATATAAGTTCCATTCAATTTTAACTAATAATAAACGTATAATACCTCCATTCGATTTTAACTAATAATAAACGTATAATACCTGTACTAACATCCAACAATGATTAACCAAAAAAATTACCGCCGTCCTAAGGGATTACAAATTTATACCTTCGCTGTCGTTCCTCTTTCCTGCGCACTTGCGCACGTATCCTTTCAAACCGCGTAGTTATTCCCTCCAGCCGAATGACACAGCTCTGCACTAAATTTGACTACTTAAATATAGCATCAAATTGCTCAACATTACGAAATTACTAATCACCTCAGCAAACATATACTAACTTTAAATTATTTGCAACATACAACTAAATAACTGTATATACTAACATTAATCAACGACAAATGGTTCACACATTATATATACTAACATTCAACAATGTCTAACGATTCACACATTATACGTACTAGCATCGAAATAACAAGTCTCGTAATAGCATTGATATTTACAACTTAACATAGGGATTAATTATACCTTAACCACCGCAGCTGCTTTTAGGCGTCACCTTCTCTTTCCTTCTAGTGTTGCTACCTTCACGACGATGGCACGCCACGGCAGCAAGCACCGGCGGTGGACGCGACAACAATCTTCGCACTCGAGACAAAACAACTGCTCCCAGCAGCAGCGGCGGCGGCAGCGGCAGCAGCAGCAAGCAGCAGCAACAGTGAGTGAGGAAGGAGAAGGCAGCAGCGAAGTGGTCCAGAAGCGCCTATAAAGGGCCCTGTCGAACGCCCGTAGGCCGACAGGGGCGGTGGGCCGGACGTGTCAACCTGCCGCTGGTCGACAGGCGCGGCGAGGGGGCCTGTCGACTGCCCGTTGTTCGACAGGAACTGTGGCCACGCGGGTGATGGGCCCTGTCGAACTCCCGCAGTTCAACAGGCCGCCCTATCGACCGGCCGCAAGCCGATAAGTCCTGTCGACGGGCCGCTGTTCGACTCCTCCGGCTATCGTTTCTCCCCCGTTCGACAGGCCCACATTTCCGCGATTTTCTGCAAAGGCCCACTAGTTTTGCGATTTTTTATTTAAACAATATTATTTCTAAAAAAAACTCACAGCTTTTGCCTAGCGTTGATGACTTGATAGGGTATTGGGATGTTGACGTTGTTGCCTTGTTGATTGGGCTGGTGGTGGCTAATATGACGGCCTAGTAGTATGAATGAGCAGTCTAGGGGGTCTTGGGGGTATGGGGCGAAGCAAATCATAGTTGGGCCGACCAACCCACCCTGGTTATACACATGTATAAGAGAAAAAAATCGCACGAACATAGGCAGTTTTCATATATAAGAGCAAAACTTTTATCATATGGAATCCGATCACAGTCGTCAAGTAATGACAACATTACTCGGAGTATATTGGAATCAAAACTGCTGTATTTAAAACACAAGATTTCAAAGAAGCTGTCATGGTCAGAGGGATCTATATTAGAAGTGACTTGCAAAAGGACATGAGGAACACCAAGCAAAGAGCATCAGAGCAAGTATACTCGTTACTATTTAACAGAGACACAGGACCCACATCGCTTCATGCGGTTGGAGAATATGAACAATTCCCTGTCTTGGTCGCACATGTTACATGTGATGCCCATTTTCTAGTCCCTATCACCAGCTCTCGTAATCGTAGAGTTGCAAAACTTGCGTACTTTATTATTAAAAAAACTTATGAAACCATGGTAATACCGAATTTTAGCATTATTAAATCTTAGAAGGTAAGATGAGGATGTGTGGTGTTTGGTTTAGGATTAATTTGATAAGATTAGATAGATAACAATATGTTAAGTTTGTCACACCAAATTTTAATAGTATTAAAATCTAGAAAAAAATAAAAACAATACTTTCTCTATTTCAAAATATAAGATATTTTAGATAGATGTGATACATCTACAGTGAATTCGAACAGAAAACTTATCTAAATTCATAGTATCCAGATATGTTATATTCACCTAAAATCTCTTATAATTTATAATTTATAGAAAAAAGTATCAAAGTGAACAACAAGCCCATATAGGCCGTCCATTTTGTCAGCCTAGCTGTTCGTTCATTCGCACATCCGTCGCAGTCAGCCTCGCAGCCTCGCAGGCATATCTCACCGGTAAACTGTACGGGACAACGCAGGCGACGACGACACGCCGGCCAGCACCAGCACAGCACGCCCACACGACACGTTCTCCACTTCTCCATCCGTGCTGTGTACTGTGGCCCATCCCGCCGTTCGGTTCGTCAGACGAATCAACCGCGAGAGAGCCCAAAAGCCCACGTCCCCGGTGCTCCCCGCTCGCCGAGCCAACCCGCAGAAAACTCGAAAACGGCAACAATCCACGTCCCCCCAACCCAACCGCGCCGTGAGCCCAATTATTACTGCAGCCAGCCAACCACACGCCATCCCCCCACCCCAATCGCCGAGCCGAGCAGGGAGCCGGGGGAAGCAGCAGAAGAGAAACAACTGAAAAAGCTCTCCTCTCTTCAAATAATTTGTTTGGAAGGGTCATTTCGTCAAAATATCGGTCTTTCCCCCTCCCGATCCGTCGCTTCGCCGGGGGCCACGAGCACCGCACCGCACCGGAGGCGTGAGGTTTTTTCTTCTTCTTTTTACCGCGGCGAGTGTTACTGTTACACCGCGCCTCTCACCGCCCCCCCCCCCCCCCCCCGCCTTTTCCATTTCGAGCTCGCCTCCCTCCCGTCTCCCGTCCCGTCCCGTCCGTGCTTTGCTTCCTCCTCTCCTCTCCCCCACCTCGCTGTCCTCCTCACCCACCTGCCCGGGGAGGCTGTGCGAGCGAGAGAGAGCTAGGGTTAGGGTTTTGGGTTGTCGAGTGAGTGAGTGAGTGAGTGATCCATGGACGGGGGGACGGGGCCGGGGCCGGGGGCGGAGCTGCTCTCGCCGGGGGAAGCCGAGTGGCCGCCCGAGCTCCGCCTCCCGCCGCCGCCGCCGATGCCGCCGCCTCCCCCGCTCGAGCCGGCTCCGCCCTCCACTCCCCAGCTCCCGTCCCCGCCTCCGCCGACGTTGCCCGGGGGGCCCGGTACGGTGGCCACGAGGAAGGAGTCGTCCTCCCCGCCTCGACACGCGGAGGGCTTTGATGACTCGCACTTCCTCGGATCGATCATGGGGGCGCCCGCGCACCAGCACCAGCAGCCGCCTGCGGTGGGGCCGCCGGTGGTGGTGAAGAGGAAGAGAGGGAGGCCGCCTAAGAACAGGGATGGAGCAGCGCCGCCCAAGCCGGTGAAGAAGAGGGAGGACGACGAGGATATGGTGTGCTTCATCTGCTTCGATGGGGGCAATCTCGTGGTCTGCGATAAAAAGTGCGTGTGTGTGTGCGCGCACGGTTGGCACTTGCATTTCTGTTTCTAGTACCGTAGCTTCAATTTCGTCTGCTCGTAAAAGCTGAACAAATGTCTTCCTTTTGGGGCTCTAGGGGTTGCACAAAAGTCTATCATCCTGCTTGCATCAAGCGTGACGAATCATTCTTTCGGTCTCGGGCAAAATGGACATGTGGTAAGCTCTCCAGTTGGACTTCTGCTTCTTTGTATTTAGTGTCTAGTGATTACTGCTGTGCATACCGAGGGCGCGTTTTAAAATGCATTTTGAAACTGATGATTAGCCGCACGCAAAACGAGAAACGTGACTAGCATACAATTAATTGAGTACTATTAATTATTAATAACTAGAAATTTCGATTTATTTGATTTTTTAAAGCAACTTCTGTATAGAAAGTTTTCGTATGAAACGTACCGTTTAACAGTTTGAAAAGTATGCTAACAGAAATCGAGGAATTAGCAAAACCGAAACGGAGTTTAGAACGCGCCGAGTAGGACTAGGATTAATGTCATATCTTATTTGACGTGCGATTATAGTTGATGTAACGGTGGCCATAACTGCTGTTAAAAAAGGAATCTTTTGTGGATACTAGATATATAAGTGCATTTGGTATGATTGTTTTCCCTTCTTTGCAATGCTATGAATTTGATGTACTTGAATTTAATGAGGAGATTAGGGCATCCTTTTTGCCATTTTACCATCTGGAAAGTACATCCGTGGTAAAATTTATTGGGTATTTGCATGTCCTGACTGGTCCGCTAACAAACAATAGTTTGATACGACTTATCCTGTTCTTGATGTCACGTATTTCAGGTTGGCACCTATGCAGCACCTGTGAAAAGGCAGTACAGTACATGTGCTATACTTGTACATACTCCCTCTGCAAAGGTTGCATCAAACAAAAACCAGTTAAATTCTTTGGTGTCAGAGGGAATAAGGGCTTCTGTGATACCTGCTATAGCACTATACTGTTGATAGAATCCAAAGATGATCGTGCCAAGGTAACCCGCTGCTAATCCTTATATTCCCTCTGTGTTTCTTGAATTATAGGACCATCTATATGCAAATACATGTATAGAATTAATGTGCAAAGATCCATTTTCTCAGTCCTTTGGACAGCATAATACTCATTTAGTGAATATTACCATTGCCCCTCCCTTTTTTTTGAAGCCTCAATTGGAGTTTTCAAACTTTAACATCTGGTTCAACTAGGCACCTTCTTGTCAAGTTCATTTGGTATTGAAAAATCATGATTAATTAAGGTCATAGATCTTTCTCTGAGTAGTATTAGAAGTAATAACTGCAGAACCCAAAGTCATGGAATACATGAAATTTGCTATATCTCTATTTTGTTGATCCAATATATTGGCACAGTGTTTTATGAGTTGCAGGCTTGTGTAATGTAAAGTTGGTGGCTTTTGCTGGGTCAATTTATCCGTTGTGTTGTCTATTGCCTTTAGGTTGTTGCAATGTGTGGCTTTGCTTTGGTTTATATTGCAGTGCAGAACTGTACTTTTAGCTCGAGTGCATCTGTAACTAGGAAATATTGGCGTAATCTTCATGACTTCATGTAATCTTACCAACATAGTTCTATCCTCACACATATTGTATAAACTAGGCAACCTGAAACAAGAGTAATATTAATACACTTTTAACTTGAAGTTCTAAATGATTTTAGGCTTATATTTACTTGGTAAAAAAATAATAAAGAGGACTTCCTGAAACAAGCATACAAGCTAAACTTCTCTTCTACTTTAGTTGTACAAATATTAAAAATCTCCATTTTGTTGATAAGATACTGACATTTTGTATGACTTGCTATTGATATGTGCCTTCCAGGCTAAGGTGGATTTCGATGATAAAAATAATTGGGAATATCTCTTCAAGTTGTATTGGTTGGATCTTAAAGGGAAACACTCTCTAACCTTGGAAGAACTTGTCAATGCCAAGAGCTGTTGGACTGTTCGTAGCACTTCCGCTAGGAGAGAAAAGGAAGAGTCATCCAATGACCTCTATGATGCAAATGATGACCTTGATGCCAGTTCTGATGGCGCCTCAAGAAAACGAAGATGGAATAGTTTTTCAGGGAAAAGGGGACGAAAACGCCAAAATAATGGTGCTGAAAGCTTACCCAAGAGAGTGCAAAATGAAGGAATGACTTTTATAGGTGACACACAATGGGCATCATCAGAGCTCTTGGAATTCATTGGGCACATGAGAAATGGTGATATTTCTTATATTTCCCAATTTGACGTTCAGATTCTTTTGCTTGAGTATGTAAAGCAAAAAAATCTTCGTGATCCTCGCAGAAAAAGTCAAATTATTTGTGATGCGAGGCTTACCAATTTGTTTAGGAAACCACGTGTTGGCCACTTTGAGATGTTAAAGCTTTTGGAAATGCATTTTCATGCGAAGGAGACGGTAAATGGTGATGGCCAAAAAGGCATTGACTCAGATTCTGCTCAAATAGACAGTGGAGGATATAGTGATATGCCAAGTAAATTATGCTCTGATAAGAGGAGGAAGATTCATAAGAAGATTGAGAGAGAATCACCAGCTAATCTAGAGGATTATGCAGCGATTGACATGCATAATATCAATTTAATTTACTTGCGCCGTAGCTTGCTAGAGGATCTTATTGATGATACTGGCACATTCTCTGACAAAATTACTGGTGCTTTCGTGAGGATAAGGACTCCTTGTGTTGGCCAAAAGCAAGATATTTACCGCCTGGTGAAAGTTCTTGGTGAGATTTTTTTTTTTACTATATTGACGTGAGCTACTAATTTCCATGAAACCAGACTTTGAAAGTTCTTGGTGTTTGATTTTGTCTACAGGTACACATAAAGTAGCAGAACGGTACAGCGTCGGTAAGAAGACAACGGATCATGCGCTTGAGATATTAAATTTAGATAAAAAGGAGGTTATCACGATGGATACGATCTCAAATCAGGATTTCACAGAGGTAAAAAGTTCATATGTTTGGCACCTTTTTGTATGCTACTCCCTCCATCCAAAAATGTTAAGCATATTTCATTTCTTGGTTTTTCCAAATGAGATGGTCATATTTGTAGTCTTCATGTGCTAAATTAAATTGTTGACCGGAACCCAAGCAGTCATCTTAATATTCATTGGTTGTAAGCATGCATGCATATAGTTCCTTGGTTTTGTTACATGGGGGATGAGTTTATTCCTCCTTGGTCTTGGTGATAAAAGAAATATGTGTTGCACTTTTGGATGGAGGGAGTAATTAAGACAGTATACTTTCAACCACAAATTAATACCGAGACAAATATACAATATAATCTTATGCATAGCTTCACTTAATTGTCAATAGTTTTAAAATTTTAGGTTACTAATATGTGAATTAAATATTCACTTCAGCTGGCACAAGCATCACGAATGACAAGAGTTTGGTGTTGATTGTCAGTAGTAACTTTATTAAATTTGTTAAACAAAGATGTGCAAAATCTGAATGTTATGAGCACTTTGTAGTCATTGCCCATGTCGTGTGGATATAGATTGCTTTGCTTGGATCTAAAATATACCAACAACGTGCTGAATATCATTGAAGCACATATGGATATCGTGCAACCATGGCTTGGCTGGCTGTGGGTATTCATTTGTCGTGTGAGGTGGCTGGTTTAGTGCCCATCATAATGTTCAAAGCAGAGTTAATTTTTACTGAACTTCTAGAACGGTTCAACTTATCTGCGGGAGGGTGATTTGGAGGAGGTGGTGATGGAAGACAGACCATCACTCAGAACTTTGTTATTTGAAGGTGTAAAGACAGGCAACTTGATCGTATTCAATATAGTGCATTAGTGCTATTGCTCGTCCACTTAATGTTTTTTTTTTGACCTGGACTCGACCACTTAATGTTTATTCTCATTTACTGGACTTATGATGCAATATCAAGTTTTCATTACCTGATAATTCAGAATTATCAAACAACGAAGCTATTTTAAAAAACTGGACTTATGTCTAGTTTTTTTTAAAAAAAAAATCTATTTTACTATCTTCTAAAGTAATAAAGTGCAAATTTGCTGCGGTTCATTGTTCTATGGTACTACAAACATCTCTTCTAGTGTTTTTCTTCCATTTATATGATCTATCTGCATGTATTTCTGTAGGAGGAATGCAAACGCTTACGCCAGAGCATGAAGTGTGGTTTGATTACCCGACTAAAAGTGGTACTGTTGATCAAGATTCATTATACAGTGATCCATCTGATCCCTATGTTCAAGTTACATAGATCTAACATATCTCCTTTATCTTGATCAGGGAGACATCCATGAGAAAGCTAAAATATTCCAACTGCTGCGAGTTAATGATGTACGTACTGTATTACTTGAGAAAAATTTGCTAAGTGCTGACTTACTTTATTTCAGAATATTGCTTTCGTAACTTATCTTCTATTTTTCTTTGTTAAATCCACCTACAGTGGTTAGAAAATGAAAAGCAGAGACTGAGCCATCTACGTGATCGTGCTAGTGAAACTGGGCGCAGAAAACAATATCCTTTTAACTTAGTATGTTGTGTTGCTGTTCCATTATTTACTTCTGTCCGTGTTTCTGTTGGCCATATGTTTTACACATATTATAGTTTGGTTCTCCAATGTTAGATCACAGATTTGCATGCCTTTGGTCATCATAGACAAATCTATCAAGCATTCAATTCATACCATCATTGCTAAATTATTATTTGCATGAGGATACATGTTGTTCATGCATACTTTACTAACAAAGCTTGAGTTTTGAGTACTGATTATGTGTGAGTAAAGATAGTGCTATTGCATGGCCTAAAACTATTCATTTCTCTGTTCAAGTTTAAGCAAAACCCTGTTGAGGAATATATTTCATGGGATTGCTAAGGTACCTTGATTTTGACTCAACTTTTGTAACATTTTTTTGTTTTGACTTTGCTGGAATTTCATCGGTCTTGCACAATCATAATAGCCATGTTGACTGCAATTATTATGCATAGCTAGCAATCTTTTGTCATCCTCCTTAAATGCTGCGAAATTAACTCTCCGCTAGAAAAAGAGTTGGTATATTAGAACTTAGAAGTTGGAAGGCAGCTTTCACGAGCTATCATCCATTGGTTTCCAGATGATGTGTCTATGCTGAGTTGCTGACATAAATCCTAACTCTTTATGTTCTGGCTTTCTTTTCTCTGGAGAAATATTGTGATCAGTGGCCGTTCTTTGTTTTCAGTAAAACTCCATAACATTTAAAGTCTTAAGTCTATGGTTTTTCTGTTCAAATAGTGATTGGCATCAAGCCATCACCATTCACCTGCTGTCATTTGTTGATCATTTTATGATCCTTGACTATACTCTACGCTTAGGGAGTGTGTAGAGAAGTTGCAACTTCTGGGCACTCCTGAAGAAAGAGCACGCATGATTAATGAAGATCCAGAAGTTCATGTTGACCCTTGTATGTCTCCTAATTATGAATCTGCTGAAGAATTGGATGTTAAGAAAGCTGGTATTTCATGCCTCTGAACTCTCTCTAACTCTCTATTCTGCTATTGTATACTGATTTGCTCTGCTTATAAACGTTGATCTTTTTGCAACTTTCTTATTGACTTTGTATGCAGTTGATTTGACAAGTAGGAATGGATCAGACCTGTTATTTCTTGGAAGAAAAGGAATCGAAACAAACTCTCTGCAGAATCATAGACAAAATTGTTTTGCCACTAGTCGTCACACGTCTATAAGTCCACCTACTGAGGGTGTGACACATGGACAAGGAGAAGAAGGTAACATTAATTTGCTTTCAAGAAATGGATGCGATATTCTTGAACCTTAGCATTGATTTGAACAATATTGCATCATGTGAAACAGCATCGTTTGCATTGTCTGAAATTGTATCAGGTGACATGGAACCAGAAAAGGTATGGCACTACAAGGATCCTTCAGGAAGTGTTCAGGGCCCATTCACACTTTTACAGCTGTCCAAGTGGGCAGCTTATTTCCCACGTGACCTGAGAATATGGCTAACATTTGAGAGTGAACAAAACTCACTGCTTTTGACTGAAGTTCTGTCAAAACAACAAAAAGATTTCATTCAGCCTTCTTCCGAAGATGACAATAATAAGTCAACATGGGAAGGCGTTGGGCAAGATGAAGCTGACTCAAGTTTGACTGGAAATAACTCTTCCTCTCCTATTGGTTATAATGTGATCTACTCTTCTCGGTTGCCTAGCCCATCTGCTGATTATCGTGCGTCAGCCAGAGAAGGCCCAAACCTTCCGAGTGGAACCTTGCCATTCATGACAAGCTGGAAAACACAAAATGATCCTCAGATGTTGCATGGCCAGGCACAGCATCAGGGTGATTATTCATGTACCATCCCGTCATCTGTGGTTTCATATAGACCAGCTGGTTCTCATGATGAGTGGCCCCCTCGAGGCAACATTGGTGAATGGAACAATAGTCAGGATAGTGGTGGTATGTGGAGCCCAACCACACCTCACATGAGTCGGAGCAATTTGGAGCATCGGCCTGACAGGTGTATTACGAAGAAGCAATTGCAGAACGATTCCAAAAGTAATTCGCCAGCAGGATCTGCAGAATATCTAAATTCCCAAATGGATTTTGGTTTACAGAAAGTACACATTCCTACTCCACAACAATCTGAGAGAGATCTTGCCACTTCTGTTGGTACTTCAAGGCAATCTGAGTTTAAAACTTGTCATCAGGAAGGCTCTCGCTTGAGTTCAACAGAAGACCCCATTACTCATGATGGGCTTCAATTATCTATTGCTTCAGCAAAGCCAGAGAGCTGCTCTGCAGTAAATCCTATTAGAGATAGAGATTCCAGTTCAGCTTCTCGTGTGCCTAATCAATCAGGAGCTCATGTGTATAGCCCACCACACCCAGCTACAACTAATTTAAGCAAGAGTGAGGAGACAATGAATCAGTGTAAATCGTGTGAGCCTGAAGCATCAAATAAATCATGCAAGCCTGATGCATCACATGCTCCAGTTAATCAACACCCTAGGCCTGAAAGTGATCCATTGTTACCTGATACTCAAGATTTTGAGCGCACGCATCCTAGCCCAACTACTGAACATGACAGAAAGGAGCCCTTGAAGGATCAATCAAGGTCAACATCAGTAGCACCTGAAGGGTCGGCTACAAAGGTACATGGACAGTCTTCCATAGCTTTTATATCAGAAACATCTGGCCCACCTTCTAGTAAAATTGTTGGCTTGCAACCACCCAAGGATACATCATTTCTTGTTGAAAGAGATATAAAAGATGGAGGCTCCATCACACAAACAGAGCAACAAAAAGAAGAGAGTACCACATTTAAGAGAGAGAACGTAGCTGTTGATCCTATCTCTGACAGTGAAGCAATAGTATCTGGTGTGTTGGAATCTTTGACAGAGACATATAATCTGCATGAAGAAACGCCTTTGGAAAATTTCAAGCCAACATCTGCCGAGGAAGAACAACCGCAATGCTCTACCCCTATTGCATTATCTCCTTGGGATGAAACAAGTGACTATCAAGGTGAAGCTGTTGACTCTGCTCTATGGGGTGTCCAAGATGACCAAAACAATGAAATGTGGTCATTGTCTTCACCAACACCTACTCACCAACCTTCAGGTTAATGGAAATGCCTTTAACCTTGATTTGTTTTTTATCACTTTATTTGTTTGCTTGATAATATTTAATCTTGTGATATTCTACAGGTCTTGGAGCTGATACCAAAGGTGCTTCCTGTGCTATAGAAGAGGTGATAGTAGCCCAAGGAAATAGTGGTGTCATTGAACCATCACCAGCACTGGAGAAGAAAAGGATTGAAAAAGTACAAAGTGCATCCATAGATCGTGGAGTACCAGAGCAGGTAAATGCTAACGTAAATATTTAAATAGGCAAAATTCATCAGCATTATGCAAAGAGAATCCTAGCAACATGATGTACCCAAGTTTTAACAGCAGTTTTATTTTGACTTGTTTAGGTAAAACCAAAACCAAGTGCTGCATTATCTCCAGAGGAGAACAGAAAACCTTCAGGTTTGCAACTATCAAGCACATCTCTACAAGGGAGCACAAAATCTTCAGGTTTGCCACCGTCAGGCACATCTCTAGAGGGGGGCACAGAACCTTCAGGTTTGCTACCTTCAGGAACTTCTTTGGAGTGGGGCACAAAAATTTCAGGTGTGCAATCCTCGGCCTCATCTCTGGAGGGGAGTAAAAAGGCTTTTGTCAGGCAACCGTCAGGCACTTCACTAGAGGGAAATACAAAAGCGTCAGGTAGGCAGCCATCAGGTTCATCTATGGAGGGGAGTAAGAAACCTTCCGATAGGCAGCCATCAGGTGCATCTCAAGAGGGGAATACAAAGCCTTCAGGCTGGCAACAATCCGTGTCATCTCTTGAAGGTGGCACGAAACCTTCAGGCTGGAAACCTTCAATTTCAATAGACACGAATACAAAAGCTTCAGGTTGGCTGCGATCGAGTTCATCTCCTGATGTGAGCAGAAAAGCTTCAGCATGGCAATCATCTGGTTCTTCGCCTGTAGCAGGAAGCACAAAAGCATCAGGTTGGCAGCGATCAAGCTCATCTCCAGATGGGAACAGAAAAGCTTCAGTGTGGCAATCATCAGGTTCTTCGCCTGTGGCAGGGAGCACAAAAGCATCAGGTTGGCAGCCATCGCCTCGTGAGAGCTCGAAATCTAAGCCGAATTCCACATGGGGTGCCGGCCAAAGCCGCAACTCGTTGTCTTCGCACCAATCAACAACACCAACAGCTAAATACTCATCAGAAACCCCAAGGAGACAAGGAAACAGCAACACAAATTCTGCTGGCTGGGGAGACGCTCTCGGAAACAACAAGAGCT
The DNA here is from genome assembly GCA_008326285.1 of Oryza officinalis. Classification (NCBI taxonomy): domain Eukaryota; kingdom Viridiplantae; phylum Streptophyta; class Magnoliopsida; order Poales; family Poaceae; genus Oryza; species Oryza officinalis. Next base: position 34,727,201 of record BDMV01000010.1, on the reverse strand, counting down.
GGCATTCACCCTCAGGCGACGCGAGCAGCCGAGGCAGCCATTCTAGCCACCACCATGACCGGCACAATCAGGGCAGCGAACCATGGCGTGGTGGCTCAAATCATTCCAGGAGATCAGATCATCGTCAGGAACATGGCAACGGTGGCTCGTCGAGATCATCGTCGTCGAGAGGGCAATCTCAAAGGGGGATCTGTAGATACTACGAGAATGGCTACTGCAGGAAGGGCACTTCTTGCCAGTTCCTCCACCGTTGATCTACATGGAATGAAAACGCCCTCACATTTTTGTACAGCCCTATATGATCACTCTCACTCACTCAGTAGTCAACATAGAAGGGACCTTTATTTAACCTGCTCGGCACCACTCAGCTGTTAGTAAGTATATACATATCCATCAGCACAGGAGTATGATTAAGCTAGCATTTTATGCTTGGAAAAACAGCCACTGATGTACGGCCACGACTGTAGATCCTTCTCTTTAGGTGCATGATGCATTTTGATTGATCCTGTTGGGTTTAGTGGAATTATGAGTTCACCCACTTTATCTCTCCCTTGATCGCGTATGCAAGAAGCAAAATTTTGGTATGTTTGCATTGTGTTGTCTCGTCTCCTGAATTTGTAATTCAGGCAGCTTGTGTTTACATGGGTTACTAGAAATCGGAAGCTGCCGGGGCTGGCAGAGGAGACCGCAGGTATTGCCCTCGCCGACGGCTCGCCGGAGCAAGCCCGGCGCCGCCGACATGAGCAGCTCCAGGACACAGCCAAGCTGTGTTTGTTACTGTGGATTGGAAACTAATTCTCCACGCAATGCAACTTAAAACGAAGTGGCGGATTAGTATATAATTAATTATATATTAGTAAAAAGACTTATTTTGTAAAAAACATAATGTTTAGAAGTGAGGAAAGGAGAGAAGAACATACAATCTTAGCCTTCAATGGGCCGCACGGATCGTCCCGGAGAGCCGGCCTGGCTGATTTTGTGGGCCGTAGTACAGCCCATGTTCTGGAGCCCAGGCCCATAAAAAGGAGCCTTTCTAAGCTGTAAAATGGTGTTTCGCCGCGATTTTCGCCGCCGGCGACCATGTCGCCACGGCGGCCGGAAATCGCCCCGCCGCCCTAGCTACTCCCCGAGTAAATCCCCAGGAGCTCTCCAGACCGGCGCCGGCCAGCGCCATCCTCTCCTCCGTCTGATTCGTCCCGACTCGACGATACCGCTCCAATTTCCCCACCGCCGACGAGGTCAGTGCACCGAATCTCCTCCCTGCTCATGACCTCTCACGGAAATAACGAAGCAAATGTTTCTTCATTCGTCTGTCAATTCCTTGCAAATCTGAGTGATTTGTAGTTGTGATTTGTGAATCAGAGTGATTAGCTAGCTATAAAGAGCGGATGAATTAAAGAGTTAAACAGGTTTTTTCAAGAGTAAATTGCAGTACTATATTGCAGACACTTTTGATAGAAAGCAGTTAGCTCTATTTACTGCAACCTGTCTGTCACTAAATTCAGCTGTTTGTTCCACAAGCTATCAGATATACACTTCTTTGCAAAGCACAGATCTGGCTTTTCCAGCCGTAAAACATATATAGTTTTCTGCAGCTCAATTACAGTGGTTACTTTGACTTTGGCGTGCCGGACTTTGGTGTGCTGGGATAGAAGACTGGATAGTAGGTGTTCAGCTCAAGCTGGTCCAGGATTTGATTGACAAGTGTCAAGTAGGAAGAATGTCCGACGATGAGCTCACTGGCATCAACCTGTGAGTTCATGAATATTATCGAGTCTTTAGCTGTATGGAGGAAAAATTTTGGCCCAGTTGAATGCCGCAACACACTTACATTTTCAACTCCAGGTACATGAACTGCTTGGATGCCGGCCAAGCCTTGTGAAAGCAGGCTACATGAGAGATCATTTTCATGGAAAAATTGATGACTCCACATCCACAATCTGTGATAGTGATTCTGAAATATGAGTAAGATTTACCTTGCTCGAAAAGTGATACCAAGAATCCAATCATTTGTGGAGTAAACATTCACAAATCGTCCAGCAACCATCTGCGGAAATGCATGGCCATCCATACTAGTGAGAAGATGACTTGGAGCAAGGTAAGATTCGCCAAAATTAGAGGTGGTTTCTTTGAGCAATTAGCACTCATTTCATTTGTGACTTTATTTTCAGTACAGTAGTGTAAATTTCACATAAGAGTTAGTAATGTGCTTAAGGCTATAGTTTTAAGCAGTTGCTTTGGGAATATATAGAACTACCATACCTTCCTGGTATGCTCCCACAGCTCCTCCTTATCTGAAACTGGTGCACCTATCATCACAGCTCTTTCGACGATTCCCTCTATTCACAATAAAAGGTCAGCCAAAAAACCTATAAATAAAGTTCATATATGCACATAGTTAAGAGGTACCATTATTTCCCAACAAAGCTAGTTCCTGCAAACACTTGAAGACAACACGTGCCCCTAGGGAAAACCCGATGAGAGTGACAGGCCTAGAAATCCCAGTAAAAATTTAGTTCCATTGAGAAATGAAGTCTACTGGATTGTACATTCTAGGCAGAGAATTACCTGCTTCCTTGCAATCCCTTGAGCAGCACTTCAGCAAGCATTTTCCCAGCCTTATCTGCCCTGGAAACGCGTACTGGATGAGATACAAGGTTCTTATGCGCTCATGTAATTTGGAAAGGATAAAAAAATGATTAATCCATACATTACAGTTCCTTAAGTTTGTTGCATTCTTTCCTTTTTATCATTGCTCATTAGTTTCAAGATAATAGTATTCTCTGTTCTGTTTTCAGCTTTTGTACAACTAATGAAAAAAAGAAGACCAGTTTTGTACAGAAAAGGGAAAATGCATCAGCATTGTTTTATGTAATTAGAATTCATTACGTCACCTGTCAATAGCAATGGACCATTTACTATCGATAAAATCTGCAGCAGATACCAAGTAAGCTGGCCATGCAAATGCAGAAACAATACCACTTAACACAGTTCGCATTGCACCTTCCCTCATCAACTCGATTGCAAATCCTGCATCAATAACCAACAACCGGACAATTTTCCATTAGTAATCAGTAATGTATGAAAGAAATAAATAAACACAAACACTGTACACGTCGAACGCCAAAATTACTTGATGCCAGCCAATCGCGTATTGCTGTACTGACGCCAATTATATGCTTAGACTCCCATTGCAGAATGTACCTGCCAATTACAAGTTTGCTGTACTTAAGCAAGGCAAACATGTTATGGAAAATGCAACGATATTGATTGGGACAACAATATGAATCTTACCTGTATTCATGTCATCTGAAAATTTTGGTTTCTAGACAAAATGCAGGACTATCATGGCTATGTTAATACCAAAGTACTTGCAAAGAGGATTTTTTTAAAAAAAAAGTATTTCGTGTGTTTGTCTTTTGGGGGGTTGTTTGTCTTTTGGGGGGTTGTACCTCTCTAAGTTTGTTTTCCATCTTTCCCATGGCTTTATATAATCTTCCTCGGTAAAGGCAAATCCAGTGACCAAGATAGCAACTGCTAGCCGCTGAAATCATAAAACATCCATGAAAACCCAGTCAATCCTATAACTGTCATCCACTTGAAAAAGTTTTCCCGAAGACAAGGGATAACATCTTTGCTTTATGCTCTCTACACATTTCAAACATCTAAGCAAAATAGCACAAGAGAACAAAAACTCACACCCTGGTTATGGTTCTCGCCGATAGTTTTGAACTCAAATTCTTTCACAGTACCGATTCTTTTGGCCATTTTAGTCCCAGTCAACCCAGCTCCAGCAGCTGATTTTCAAGTTAAGAATGCTGGTTAGTTACAGATCATAATAGAAGGGTTCAGAAATGAACACCTCCAACTTAGGAATAGTATCGCCAAACTAATTATTTAAAAAACATCTAGGCGTAGGCAGTAGGCACACCTCCGAATGATGCAGCAACCGCCACAGAGCCCGCAGTATGTCCAGCAGCAGTAGCTATAGCAGCAAACCCACTAGCTCCTATTAAAGGGATAAGTGTGTGCAATGTTGGAACCAGAGCAGTGAATCCTGCAGCAATTGCTGGAGCAGCTAAACCTGAAAGTTGAGAAGAAAGTATTCAGTTACGGAACTTATCAGGATCTGACATTTCATAATTGTTCATCCAAATTTCTTTCAGGTCATATACCCCCGGAGATGGCCATCAGCGTTCCTCCGGTCAAGGCGGCTGCGCCGATGATTCCTCCACGCTTCCAGTTCTCCCATCTGCTACTTGGTGACTCGCTTCCTTGTGACTGTTCTTCCTCTTTCGCTGCAGCCATAGCAGAGCAAGCAACCATTATCTCGATAGCTTCCTACAATGCCAAAATGGTCGATTACAAAAACATATAGTTTGTGTCCATGACAAAACTGGTAGAGATCACTGTTCTTAGCGTGTGCATTTACATGTACAACTAGGCTATATTTCTAAACTAATTTCACTTGGACAACAATGCTGTGCTGAATGTACCCTGTCATATGTTCTAGACTTCTAGCATTTTCATGAAAAAAAACTAATCTAGTGATCATGTACACAGATAATGAGACTACTACACACTATGGTCATAAAACATTTGATGTTTAGGACAAGTTAGTCAGACTTTTTAAACTTTGACCATGAATAATTCCTCAAATTCCTAGTTAAAAAATGGTATGTGTAAATTTGCCTTGAATAGTAATAATATCATAACATTGTAAACTTATTGTATTTTATAAACTCATTCCAACACAAAATTTATGGTCAAAGTTTTACAAGTTTAGCCAAATCTTGTCCTAAACATCAAATCAAATACTTATGACCATAGGGAGTGTTAAAGATCTTATTTTGTAAGAAAAATAATGGAATCTGTAGACATATCTTACCATCTTGATCCACTTGACGTCGAGCCATGTCGCGAGCAGCCGAAGAGCGACGCGGTGGCGGGCGTCGTAGCCCTTCCTGATGCGAGGGGAGCCCATGCCCTCCTCCGCCATGTTCACGTCGGCGACGCACGCCGAGAGGAGCATGTACAGCACCGCCATCTTCCGGTAATCCTTGGTGCTGCTGCCACCGGCCGACGACGACGCCGGCCACGGCCACCCTTCGTCGTCGTCCTCGGAGCCGGTGACCTTGATTAGCTCGTCCGCCGCGACGATGTCGTTCTCCAGGCCCATCGCCATCGCCTCGACGGCCTTGGCGAGCGCGAGCTCCTGCTCCGACCTCTCCGCCGCCGCCTCCTCGCCGTCGTCCTCGTCCTCGAACACCTTCCGTAGAAACTGCACGGGAGGAGGAAAACGTACGTCACGATTGAATCGCCGTCGAAATGGTTTTGCATTTGGGATGCATTGGCGCGTACGGCTCCGATGTGGTGCTTGGGCTCGGAGGTGGCGGCCGTCGTCTCCACGCCCGGCCATGCCTTGTGGTCGATCTCGAGAAACCTGAGGAAATTAATTAATGGCGATCCATCGATCCATTTGATGGGGTGTGGAGATGGATTCATTGGGGGTGATGAACACCTGAGGACGGGGCGGAGGAGGCCGTGGGAGTCGTGGGTCCAGAGGTGGCGGGCGTCGACGGGGTCGGCGAGAGAGGGGCAGCCGCCGCCGCCGCCGCCGGCAGCGGCGGAGGCGGCCGGGTCGTCTTCGAGGCCGTGGGATCCGAGCAGGACGGACTGGTGGATCTGCGCCTGGCGGAGCGCGAGCGCCAAGAGCGCCCCCGCCGCGTACCGCTGCGTCTGGCTCAGCGTCGACGACGTCGCCATTGCCGATCGATCGCCGCGCTGTGGCTCGCTCGCCGGTGGGCGTGGGCGCGGGCGCGAAACCGATCGAGGAACCGGTGCCTCTGGCTTAGCCGCGCGCGCGGAGGCGGTGGCCGTGGAGGCGAGGCGCGTGCGCCGTGCGGTCGCGTGGCGCGGTGGATGGTTGCCTGGCTCGATCGGCTCGGTCTCGGAGTGCGCGCAGAGCCACCGTCGCGCGCGCGCGCGCGCCGCGTGGCATGTCGCTCGCGAGGTGCAAGTGTTCGCGTCCTCGCGAGCGAACGGCCCAGAAACATTTGGATGGGCCTCAATCACGGACCGTTTACGTGTTAGGATGAGGAATCTAAGATCCCTCATCTTATTGTTGAGTTTTAAAATACCATATTAGCGAAGAAAATTCACATCAGTAATCATTCGATGAGACATGCAAAAACGAGTGAGGCACTAAGGCGCGACGCGACATGTTTTCTGTAGCTAACTGGCGGGCAACAAGGCGCTCACCTTCTGGAGGGAGCGGCGGCTGGTGGTGGTGGGTGGGACGGCCACGTCGGCAGGACTGGCCGAGAGTGTGAGCACCGAAGGATGGTGGTGGTGCATGTTGATGAGGAGCGAGGCGAGAGGCGGCCTGAACTCAGACCTGAGAGACGGCGGTGGGCGGGAGAAGGCGAGGGGAGACGGGCGCGGGAGGAGTGGCAAAGAGATAAGCCTCTCCATCGCCATCGCTGCTGCAGCTTCGGAGGAGAGAAGATTTTGCCAGACGGCAGCCTTACTTGAGGCGTGGATTGAGATCGGGATAGAGGTGGAAGAAGATTGGGCCACTGACATATGAGGCTCATGTTGATTCAACCACCACGTCAGCCAAAATCGAAAGCAATGCTGCCTTGGGACGCAATGTGACTTCGTTTTACAAGATTAAGGATGCGTTGTATCTCGTATTTGAATTTAGGGACGATTTTTAAACTCGACGACAAGATGAGGGATCTCAGGTGAACTTTTTTCAGTGAACTTTTCCCCAGGAAATTTGTACGTAAAATATCGGCCCATACAAAGTGTATGGGCCGAGATTGAGGCCTCTAGTCAAACGAGGCCGTAATGTGAGATATTTTCATGTGCCACGGAGGCTGAAAATAACAATAATCCGTCTCCTGACTAACATATGTACACTGTCCGTCAAATCATTTTTGAAATTTGAAATCTACGTTCAACTATGTAAGAAATGGTTTAAACACAGCAAAATATATGCTATCGTTGGTGCGATACAATATCTAATGTCTAACTAAATTTAAAAGGTTTCGTTCATCTGAGCATGTCATATTTTGGTGGACAATATCCTTACATGAGAAGACTAAAATGCATAAGAGTAATTTTCACAAAAATCTCAGGTATTGCAATTTAAGTTATACACAACCAAAATAGTTTTGGCATGTGTTACATAATCATATTTTGGTCCTAAGGTTTCACAAAGCCACAATGTTTTTTTAAGTGGAAAAAGCCACAATGTTAACCTATCTATCTTTGTACTCTAACAAAATAAAAAAAATTAACTTAGATTACTTCAAGATTTATACGGAGAATTAAAAAACTCAGTTATAAGTTTAGAACTCATATGCATGATAGATTAAATAAAGATTAATTAATGATGTGATTTTATAAACCTATAATAAGTCCATAATCCATATGGTTATGCCACTACTAAAAAATTGGTTTTTATCAACACTGACTTTTATTTTTTTGGATGGACGAAAAAAATTAACCAATTGCAAAAATAGCTAGAGTCCCCACAGATCTAGCCCTACGGACAAAGCCTTAAGAGGCCCACCTATGAAAATATCTTTTATTTTTGCAGGGGACCTCTTAAGGTTCCGCATGGAAAAATCCGATTTTCATAGGTGGGACCTTAAGTGGTTTGCCTGCAAAATATGAAGACGCTATTAAATTTTGGCTAAGTCTCGAGCTCCTTCATCTCCTCTTCTCCTTCAGCTTTCTCTCTCCACCTACTCCCTCTACCTTAGACTCCTCTCCTACCTCCATCCCTATCCCTTCATATCCTCCGCATGGCGACAACAATGATGCAACCTTGGGTGCACGGATCCACCACCGGCCATCTTGGGAGAGCGGATTCGCCACGGGTTTGCTTAGGAGCGGTGGCAAGAGCGCGCGGTGGTGGTTTCGATGGATTTTTGCTCTTTGATCTCTCTGTGTGTTGATCTGTGGTGAATTTGTTGAATGGATTTGAGGATTGTGATGAATTTGTGAATAGATTAGGGGGATTTTTTTTTATCTGCCGGTTATTCTTGTGCTCTAAAAATATTTTTGCAGGCGACCATCTGCCCACCTATTAAAATACACTATTTTCACATGCCTTTACTCTTAGGCAGTGAGGCTGGCTGCATGCAGAAAACTGATTTGGCCGACTGTAAAAATAATTTTTTTAGTAGTGTGCGTATCAGGCCAAAGCCCACGTCGCTACTATAGAAAAGCTTTTTCTGTATAAGACCTCCGGTAGATTCCAGGCGGGCCGTAAGTGGCGCCGCCTGAAAAAACCGGTCCATCGATGCCCGGTCATCGCTCGCACGGGATAATCTATTATCTCGTGCAAGCGTCTTAACTGCGGGCCGCTTAACGCAACCGCACGCGATGATGCATGCCTCCTATATAAGGTATGGGCGGGCTCCGAAAATTTCTAAGTCCCAAAGAAATTTTTTAAGCCCACTGCCAGGCTGCCAGAATCCTCCACCACCGCCTCCTCGCCGACCGCCGCAGCCTCCTCTCCTCCTCGCCGACCACTGCCGCCTCCTCTCCTCGCTGCCTTTGGCCTCCTCCTCGCCCTCGCCGCCGGTCGCCTGCTCTCCTCAACGCCACCTCCTCCTCCTCCCCGACGTCACCGCCTCCTCCACGACGCCGTCTCCTCCTCCCTGACGCCCCCGCATCCTCCGCGCTGTCGCCGCCACCTCCCTGCCGCCGGTCTCCTCCTCCCCTCGCCTCCAAGTCCTCCACGCCACCGCCGCCACCTCCACGCCATCGTCGCCACCTTCCTGCCGCCGGCCTCCCCCTCCCCGCCGTCTCCAAGTCCTCCACGCCGCGTAGATCTTTCCATTCAAAAAAAAAAGTACAAGTACGTAGACCTTCCCAAACGGCTAGCATGTGCTAGGGCGCCTGCAAGAATCTATTATCCCGTGCAGTCGGTATAAATAAACCGCACGGGATAATCCATCTTCTCGCGTGATCGGTATAAATGGACCGCACGGGATAATCGATTATCCCATACGGTCGACTTAACACGACCGCATGGGAAGATGGATTTTTCCGTGCGGTTGGACCGTTCGCACGTGAAAATATTTATTTTCCCAGACACCTAGATGCAGACAGGCAAGACCTCCACACGAAAAAACCTTTTTGACCACACGGAAAAATCTTTCGTAGTAGTGCGTGATTTTGCGATTGAAAACATAAAATTGATTTACTCGATGCATGATTGAACCCTGCTATCAACAATACGACAACTGACAAGACAAATGTGCTCGAATAAATCAAACCACACACCAACACACAAACTTGTCACATCTTGATACTGCACAAGTGATCTAACGTAAGAGGCCTTAACTCTAAACATACGAGATCGTCTGGATTGATTTAGCTGAACCGACAAGCTGTCTTCTACAGTAGTCTTCTCTGTCCCAATTCTTATACTCCTGCATGGTAAGCTACCATGATCCTGCATGCTAAGCTAAATAATTTAGATGATCTACCAATCTAGATAAACCTTGGATGCTTTAGACATATATTTGTTCAACTAGCTTATTCTCCAACCCCTAGTCAGTGCATGTCATGCATTATTCCACACGCAGGGCACTCACTTTATTTTAAACGAACCACATAAGATAAATGTGAAATTTCATATTAATATCGTAGAAAATTTTACAAGACCATAATCCTGAAGGACTATAATAATAATAAAAAAATAACAAATCACACCACGCGCCAATAACATAAGAATCCAACGCCAAAAAACCAAACACAGTAGCGCAACATCATATCCCGATTACATTTTCTCTATTCATATCTTTGGGTTGGAGAGGGAAAAGATGAGAGAGAAGATGGACCGTTACGCAGGGGACTCGCTGAACTCTAGCATCAAATCAAAGTTTCGGACTATGATTCAGTTCCATGCATACCATGCCAAACCAAACTGGACACGTTGCGTATTCCTCTTCACATGCACATGAACAACAGCTACGCTACTTTGGCTACTCTGATAGTCTCTTACTCTGAAGAAGATCAGAACACCACAAATTGTTCATGTCCTGGCTATTGCCGATGGCTTGGCGATCGCCATCAGGCTTAATTATCAGCTACGATACGTAGCCTTTCGACCACCTTTCCGACGGTTGACGCGGCTCGTGTGGAGCCAGCAGATCTCGCCGGCTGGCCGCCGTCGTCACGCCCGAAAAAAGGTGACGAGAAGATTGCAGAGAACGCATCTCTGATTAATCCCGAATATTTTCAAGCTCAAAAGCGACCTTTGGCCCCCGTGTGTGATCCTGAATTCTTCCTGCGTTGTTCGCCGGTAGAATTGTGCCGTGCAGCGACAGAGAAAACTTGAAAGAAAAAGGGCTCTCGCAAGCGTTACATCAGTGCGTGTCACGTCGCGTTTGGTGCGATGTTGTTCGGTAGGATGATGAACAGATCAACCATACCGAAAATGTTCAGACGTTGCTACACACGATGAAAGTCCGATGCCCACGATCCATGGACAGTGACATTGCGAGATAATCAATTAACTAACTGAGCCGTGTTGCTGAATTTCTTTTTTCTCAGGATTTTTCAGCGTCATCTGAAATGATATGCAATTGATGATGAGGACAAGCGCACGCGAGCTGTAAATTGACTTTTGAATCATATCGGCACGCGTTAAATATATCCATTGCGAGAAGAAGAAAATTGGGTGCTAGCTACTATACCTTTGTCTTGTAGTGTCGTCGGAGAATGGCGAGAATGACAAAACACAACGCCAACGACGACTGTCGCCGTCGCCGCGCCTGTTACGATCGATAATATCGTCTCGTCGGCGTCGAGCGGCTCTCAGACAACGTGTGGCCGACATCGCGCGCGCGGCAGCCGGCAGCCAGCACAGCGCACATGACAGGGACGGCGGCGATCTTTTGGTCCCGGCAGCCGGGGCGCGAGCTGTAGCTCCGCCAAACCACACGCGCGCAGGCGCAGGTGACGACCAAGCCGGCCGGCCATTTTGTTCTCATGCCTCACCTCACGTAGCCCAGCTACTATGGTCCTGTCTGCATAAAACCACGTAATTTTAACGCCACATAATCTCGAATATTAATGCCTTAAAGTTTAACAAGATAATCATCCTATTAATTATTTTAACCCTATTGATTATTTTAATTTTGATCTACCGTAGTTATGAGTTGTTTCAGAGTTGTTTTATCCGTTATATAATTTTTATTTTGATGTAGTATTAAGCTAAATTGATTAATGGTGTGGTGCAGGGTTTCCTATATCATTCATGGGGAGGTTATCATCACCCACAGTAAGTTCATAATTGTAAAAAAAGTGTGAATTTCATTTTTAAAAATTTGAATCCAAACTTTTAAATCTCATGGTAACGTCATGGTTACCACCGTTAGATCATGATAATTACGCGATGACAGTCTTTGACTTGAAAAAATAACCACAATCATACATTGCTAATAATAGAAATACCATATATGATGTCCACAAATGTAATGATTATAGTGTCCACGAGCATCAAACCTTGATTTTGAAGCAAATTCTCCTTTTAGTCATGACAAAATATGGAATTAGCTTAGTACTTTTTCACAAAATAAATTTTATCACTAGATATCATTACAAATCATGCACTACTTCTAGGAATATTTTGAGATTTTTCCCCCTTTTTTCCAAAATCTAAATCCGAACAAATTTTACAAACCTACAAGCGATAGCCCTTATCGTATCCCAATGATAAGGACAGTTACTGACGGTTTGGGAAATCATAGTATGATTTCCGAAACTATAGAAACGTAATATATGAGGTTATGTGTCATAATATTTATGAGGATTACAATCACACCTGTTAGATGGTTGGATATGGCCAAATTTGCTGGGTGGGGCTATCTAGAGGTGTTCGTCAAAGGTTGAGCCAAGGCTGGTCTAGCTTTCAACTCATAGTCCCCAGGGCTACTTTTGCTGACGTGGTCTTCTCTGGTTGGTTCGGGTTGGTTTAATTCTTTGTTAGTAAGTTTCAAATAATTTTTTTCCTAAGGATTTGTGATCAAATTATTTATGATAATTCAATATATAAAACAAGATCTGATATGACTATATTTTTATTAAAAAAAATACATATGACAAGGGGTGACACTAAATTTTGGTTTATCGCATCCACCCTATCCATCTGGACCAAATAAAAAATAGTTTGTTCTATCCAACAAAAATATTTTTTAGATAAAGAAAGTTTTGTCGATCGTACAAAATTACGTAAAGATGATACAATCACTTCAAATTAAAATCATTCAGACCCATGCATAATTAGAATGCATAAAACCTATAATTATTTTTTAAAAAAGACAACATGACAATGAATGTCCATCAAACTCAATCGGAGCAACACTTGGGGGCTGTCTATCAAAATCTTTTTCACATATTTTTTCCATATGAAACTACAACCACAAGTGACACTAGGATTGTTGGTGGTTCCCACATATTTTTCAGTCCATCCAAATCTGAATTTAGGATTCCATGTAAACTCCGTATTCATTGATTTTCATCAACTAGGAAGGAAGCACCCACAGATGCACGGGCACATTAATTATTTATTGTTTTATGAAAACAATGCTAAAAAAAGTCATCTCTTATCATTTCTACGACGTGAAATAGACCGTAGACTTTAATATATTTAAATGATAAGACTGTCTCCTAAATTAAAAAAAACATTTTGTCCTTGTTACATATATGCAATAATATGTGGAAACTTATAATTCCACGATATAGGATAAATGGAAAGCTATTAATATCTATGCTGACTATGCACTTAAAAATGGTTATGGTAATGAAAAAGGCAATGGTTGTTTCAATTTAAGTGAAAATTAAAAACCAAATTATTTTACGAATTTATTAGATTTTCTCCAAATGGATCAACTTAGTCCCTATTGACGTTTGCTATTTTCTGTTTTTATTTTATACGAGTCTTATTTTAAGTTAGAAATATAGACATTATGTATATTAAACTATTAGTTTAGTTATGAATAGTATAATTCAGATGTATAGCTTAAATATTGTGGTCATTTTAATATTATTGTTTGTTTCTCTTTTAGTTTGATAGAAATAGGGAGGGAGAGAGAAGTGGAGATCGGAGAGACTGAGCCGTGAGGACAGGGGGCGGGAGTGCTGTGTNGGGGGGGGGGGGGGGGGAAGGTAGAAGAGAGTTTGTTTTTAATTTTTTTCTAAATGAATTGAGTGAAAACCTATGATCAAATGTTTTGTTTTTTCTAAAAATTTCAAATATTTTTTCTACTTTTTAAGACATGACACATGATGGATTAATATTTTTTAAAAGTATATCTTGTGGTTAAAAATAACATGTCCATCGATTTAAGTGAAAATCGATGGTCAGATTTTTATTTTCTCGGAATTTCTAAGATTGTTTCTAATTTTTAAGATGTGACATGTAGAGTGATTTAAAATAATATAATATTTATTGTTAACTTTTTTATTGTTCTGCTGTTTTTTATTTTCTTTCCATGCAAAGGGTAGGGGTCTAGGTTCAAAATACATATTTTAATTTTTATTCACTATAATATGTGTAATATGCATCTTGAATTATTTATTTAATTATAAAAAATGGTTCAAAACAAACTAAAAATCAAATATAAGTTAAAAATTATGATCATTTAACTTTGTAATTATTGATTGTTTTTATATTAAGTTGTTAGTTAAAAAAAATAGGAGAGGAAGGAACTAAATGGGAGATGAGAGGTGGGGTGAGGATACACGTGCATAGAGGGGAACATATGGTATAGGGGTGGGACGGGAAGAGGATACTTTTTTTCTCTAAGTTATATCAAATGGGTTTGAGTTAGTAAGATCTAATGGTGCAAAAACTATTATTTAGAATTATATTTTTCTGCTTTTATAAATTTAATGCATTTGAATTATTATTACTTTATTAACTAAAAATATAATAATACCTTTATTGTTAAGATATATCTTTTTTGCTTGTCTTTTTCTACAATATATTCATGGTAGATATTAAGAATATGAATACATGGAAGTATAAAATTAGTTTTCATGAAATGTTAGTTTGACTAATCAAAATTTCAGAATAAGGAGATCAATTTTTAAGAACATCAATAATTAATAGTTGGGTCCAGTTTACTTGTTATGAAGTTACGTACAAAGGTAAAATCAATATCATTGTTTTTATTACTTTTTTCAATTGCACGCAAAAGTCAAAATATATAACCCAGATGTTACATTTTTTTTTAAACTTGAAATATTGCAAATATGGTTCTTTAAGTGTAAATTTAGTAGCAACATATAAATTAGCTTATTAGTTGTGTATAACATCATTAGATGTTATAGTTGTTTAAACTTTTTTTATTAGAAATTATGCTTTCTAACTAGTATAGCACGTAAATAGGAGAGTGAACAGGAGGTAGATAATGAAGGGGAGGTGTGTACGTTAGTACGTGCGTACATCCATCTATGTATGGGGCTGGCCAGGGTGGGGCCGTGGGGGGTTGGGAGGTTGTTTTTTTTCCTAATCTAAAATAAATCAAATGGATGAAAGCAAGGGGTCCACAAAATTAAATGAAATCCAATGGTTGGAATTTTTTTAGAATTTTTAGGATTTTTTTAATTTATTTGGAGTACCACGTGACGTCTTAAAAGCGTTGATAGGAGTGTTAGTTGACGTCTTAGAAACATATATAGTTTGTTTAATAGATTTTTAATATATAATAGATTGGTCCCTAGGTTTATGGACAGGGTTTGTAGGAATTTTTTTAATTTATTTGGAGTTTCACGTGGCGTCTTAAAATTGTTTGTAGTGACGTCTTAGAAACATTTATAATTTGTTTAATGAATTTTTAGTATATGATAGATTGGTCCCTAGATTTATGGACAAAGTTTGCAATAGGCACGTCGAAAACATTGCAGGACGTGGACACTGTTATGACTACAGTATTATCCTGGATACCACACAAATAATAATGACCAGTAAGATTGTCAGTTACTATTTCTTTTTTTCAAAATAAAAAGTTCAGGATTGCCAACTTTATGTGACACTGTCAGTTAGTCACAGTGTCCATGCTCCATAGTACAAGTGAAGTTATTGGTGACGAATTTTGGGCCAAACATTCAGTTAACCACCCTTGTTACTAAAGTTGCTGGAGAATTAATGATGAGATGATCACCTCACCTTGCCTGAATACCAACGGGTAAAAATATCCTTATCGTTATTAGTCGTTTCTAATACCACAAGTTGCTTCAATCGATCGCCGCCTCATCAGTCACCACCAACTATCCTGGAATCTTTGATGGCTACGTATACTTTGGCTGAATTATGGGCATTCTGAGCATTGCTTTTCGTCAGGATTGGATGATTGTTTCGACACGTCTCTCTCCTTAGTTTTTGCCCCGATCATGCTTAATCCCATCACCTTTTTTCCTTTATATGCAGCGTATAAATTTGTATCCTTAAATGGTGGCAATCATATGAATCGTCACGAACTCACAATTGTCAAAAAGTGTACTACGAAAGCACTAGCTAAGTGTTTATTTAGCAAAACAAACACTGTAATTGGTTGACCAAAGAACCAGGTTTCAAAAAAAATAGGGGGAGATAAGGAATTATCATGCCTTGTGTATAGGTATCTATGTATACCTTTGGATCGTCACCACACGTCAAACTTTATCAGTCAGCAAATTATATTGGCGGTGCATTAATTTGCTCGGTGGGTACAATTTAGTGATGCGAAACATGGTCATAATGGTAAATTAGCTCGGACGTTGCAAGTTACTACTACTATTGCACAATTGTACCCAACTTACAAATTTAGCTACTCTTAAATAAATAATACCAAGCTCAGACACTAAACAGATATTTGTGGAGTAGTGCGTTTTATCAACCTCCCTTTCCAGCAGAGGTCTCTTGCTTGAGATTCAGCAAAGGTTCGGCATTGGTGGGTGGCCACAAAGGGTAGATGCCTCCCCGTGGATAATTTGGAGAAAAGAGGGTGATTTTTAAAAAAAGAATCATATTTATCACACTTTAAATTTCTTTCATGGATTTAAAAAGTATCAGTACATCTATAAACTTCTCAATCTTAATATAATTAGGTTAGCCTAATCCTTCGGCCAACCTAGAAAAAAGGTTCTGCATTAGCATGCTTTCAAGTATTCGGCACTCCTTATTAAGCTAACTACCGGTCATTATCGTTGATAGTTTTGTTTGTCCTTTTAAATTTGATGCACCAATAATATTATGTTCTCTCGTGACTGAAGAAGAAATGTCGAAGACAACATGTTTTTTTGTGATTGTGATCAGATGGAGTAATCGCTAGCAACCAACTCCAAGAATGGCCATTTATTCAAGATGAATGTTAACTCTGAAGAACTAAATGAAACTAGAGGGTCGGCTAGCTACCTCTGATGCCTGAAGATGGTAAGAAAGCTCCACTTCTGCTGTTCTGCAGGGTCGTTTTCTGATCTGGTGACGTTGCTGAACAGTGAATTCGTTGAACGAATTCTGTTCCTGCGCCATCTCATTCTGAATTAATCTTCCATAAGAAAAGGCCGTTTCACCAAACGAAACAGATATATCTCTGTTCGTCATCAGTACTGGTGGTTACAAGTAACCTAATTATGACTATTATGAACTAATTAATGCAACTGTGAGAATAGACTACAGGTGTACTAATGCTGGTAGGATATGCCTAAGAAAATTATAATAGTACTACATTAAGAAAAGTTGTATTGCACGTAGCATAATTATCTCGTATAGTTAGTTACACTTAGGCTGTATTTTTTTTTGTGTTGGGAACACAACTCCTGCGTAAAAAAACAGAATGATCCATTAGTGCATGATTAATTAAATATTAGATATTTTTTTAAAAAAATGGATCAATATGATTTTTTAAGCAACTTTCGTATAGAATTTTTTTTTGTAAAAAACATACCGTTTAGCAGTTTGAAAAGCATGTGAGCAAAACACGAGGATAAATTGGTAACTCACTTTCAAGAACAACAGCTTTAGTGCCTCTTCTTTTTGTACTCGCTATATCTCAACACTCTCTCCCCCAATCACATATCGGGCCACTACATCACAACCCATCCGAACCTAAATTTTCAGGACAAATGTAAATTCACAAGTTTTCGTGTTTTACAACAAAGATTCAGAGTTTGCCTTTTTTTTTTTCTTTTAATAACGAATAAAAACTCAGCCTCTATACCTACAAGTGCATATACATAGCCATCGGAGTTTGTCTCTGCTTTTATATGTAGTGGACTAGCACGAATTTGCATGACACAAGTTTTACAAGAAAATTCAGAGTCTGTGCTTATGTGGACAGGAACACCAAATCCTCAAATTTACAGCTTTGATCTTATAGTCTATATCACACTGTCACCGTTAATTATACCCTACTAATCCACTTATTGTTCTGTAGACATGGCTTAAAATTACAAAGAAAAAAAGAAAGAAAAACAGCAAAAAGAAAAAAAAACAGAGGAAGCTAAGCTAGCCACACCAAGCTCCAATTGCGCCACGCGTCTGAAAATTTTAACACCTTCACCTGCAAATCAATCTTGCAGCAGATAAACATGACACGGTCGCCGTACGCCGTCGCGGTTGCCGGCCGTCAGTACAAGGGGCAGGTGAGCCGGGGCGTGGCGACGGCGGAGAGGCGGGTGGCGCGCGGCGCGGTGAGGCCGAAGATGTCGGACATATCGAGCTCCGACGGCTTCATCCCGTCGGGGAGCGACCAGTTGAATCCGTGCGCGAGCTGCGCGACGGCGAGCTCCAGCGCGTACAGTCCCAGCGCCATCCCCGGGCATGAGCGGCGGCCGGAGCCGAAGGGGAGGAACTCGAAGCAGCCACCCTTGAAGTCGAGCCCCTCGGCTTCGCCCCCCGGCGCGAACCGCGACGGCCGGAACACGTCGGCGTCCTTCCACGCCTCGCGGTCGCGGCCGATCGCCCACACGTTGATCATGACGCGGGAGCCCCTCGGGACGGAGTAGCCGCCGACGAGGCAGTCGCCGGCGGTCTCGTGGAGGAGGATCGGGATGGGCGGGTGGAGGCGGAGCGTCTCCTTGACGACGCACCGGAGGAAGGGGAGCTTGTCGAGGTCGGACTCGGCAACGTTCCGGTCGAGGCCCACAACGCCGGCGAGCTCCTGCTGCACCCGCCGGAGGTCGTCGGGGTTGTGCATCATCTCCGCCATCGCCCACTCGATCGCCGACGCCACCGTCTCCGTCCCTCCGAACATCACGTCCTGCGTTCGATCGTGTTCACCACGTCATCAGCTTATCACTACTTGTTTATTATTATTATTCTCTCTGGTTTTTAATCAATGACAGAGCTAGAAAATTTTTAAAGCCCGAACAAATCTAACTACAACAAATATTTGCTACAAACATTTTGTGTTCAATTCTATATATAATATATCAAATTTTACGATGTGTTTGCTGTGACGAGCCTAGGCCACTGTCCGGGTGGCCAGGCGATGGCTCCACTACTGTTTTTAATACTATTTTTGTTTTTCAATAGATGACACTATTGATTTTTAGATATATATTTGATCATTTATCTTATTTAAAAATTTTATGCAAATGCATAAATTCTAAATATTTTTACTAATAAAATAACTCATAACAAAATAAATGATTATGTATACTTTTTAATAAAATGAATGATCAAACGTGTATCTGAAAGTTAACGGTGTTATCTATTAAAAACATAGCTAGTGTATGATACTGTTGACTTTTGAAAATACATTTAACTATTTGACTGTTCGATTTATTCAAAAATTTGTGCAAATATAAAAAAAATTAAATATTATGCTGAAGATATATTTACTGATAAAATAAATCACAATATAATAAATAATAATTGACTAATTTTTTTAAATAAGATAAATGATCAAACATATATCCAACATTCAGGACATCGTACATAAAAAACCGGAGAAAGTAATAAAAGTATAATAATAAAATTTTCCATACCAAATTTACTTGTGCCAATCTTACATATACATAGGTAGGACCACATATTAGGTAGCGGTAGAAAAAACATTTCACTTTTTCTATCAACAGATTTCATTTTAATATTTTCCTTAGATGACAACATGTACATCCAACAGGGCAACATGTTGTCAATTTGTCATATAAAAACAAGCTGTTGCTTGTGTACATTCAGACAAGAAGTTACTGCCATGTTTCATAATGCTTACCAGTAATGATGTTATAAAGTTTTCATTTTTTAATGTTTAAAGATGAACTGACAATAAAAACATTTTACCGTGAGATGGAAAGAAATGATTTGGTTGGTCTAAAGTACCGAGCGGCCGTGGGGGTCAGAAAAATGAAGATTTTACGTTGGAGGGTGACATGCACCAATATGGCCAGAGCCTATCTATATGGACTTACTCTCCAGGTTTCACATCATAACCATTTAGAGTTTGTCTTAAGTCAAACTTTTTAAAGTTTGGTTAAATTTATCAAAGTTATAACAACATTCACAATATAAAATTAGTTTTATTAAATCCATCCCTGACTATATTTTTTATATGTTTGTTTTGTTTTAAAAATTCTTTTACATTTTTCTATAAACTTAATTAGATTTAGAAGTTTGAGTAAATATAGACCCACAACAATTTATAATGTGAAACATATGGAGTAGGTTAAAAGGGAGATGCAGTGAAGGTGACATACCTAGAAGTTAAATAGGTTGGCTCATGTTTAATTTTTCAATTATTGGAGAAAGGGATCTTAAAAGTTGAAAATGATGTTGCGTACCTTCCTAGGTGTTACGTGATGTATTTCGATCCAAAAAAAAAATCAATGTTAATATGTGCTCTCCAATCGTTAAAACATGGTAATAGACAGATGAATGAATTCACTATTTTTATGGTTTTATAAAATTATCTTAATGCCAACAAATCAATGAGAAATAGTATTTTTTTTGGAAAAGAACTAAAGGAATAAAAATCCAAATTAACTCTAGCCACAAAAATACACCACTCACACACAACAGTCCAACAAACTACGTATCTCTCCTAACTCATGGTTGCTTCCCTAACAAGTACACTAACATCCATGATAGTCATAGCTAGGTAGCAAACCAAGAAAATAAACAAGACATACTCACGGTTTGCTTCCCTAACAAGTCCACTAACATGCATGACAGTAATAGGTTGACAAAGAGAAAAAACGAGATGGAGCTGAGTTTAGATGCTCGATAACTCCACTCCAAACGTAACTCTTAAAGCTAAATTTAAGAGTTAGGACTCGCGTCCTTACTCTTAAATTTAGCTTTAAGAGTTACGTTTGGAGTGGAGTTATCGAGCATCTAAACTCAGCTCCATCTCTCTAATTTATTTTGTGATAGCGCTTCACTCAGCTCCGCTCCCATTTTAGATGAAGGTGAAGCTGAAACTGTTTGGCTGGAGCTGGAGCTATACCAAATATACCAAATAGGCCTTTAACACACACCAACAAAGGCTCAAAACAGTATATATATTGGAGATGAATTTTTATTTCTCGGGAGAATGTTCCATTGTTTCTTGTAGCCACTCAAACAATTATAAAAAATATTTTTTTTTCTTGATAAGATAGATTAATATGACATATATCACTCCACACACGTATAATGTCAAATTTGACTTCCACAAGTTATTAAAAAAATAAATTAAACTCTAACCAGTATACACACATTCACAGTAATATTTGTTATTTTTGTTATATCTTTTAAAAGTTTAATTTAAACTTATATATTTGTAGAGTGAAATATTACATATTAATCTTCATTATCAATTTTTTTTAAAAAATTACAATCAGATGTCCATTTAAGTAAAAAAATATCCCAAATATATTCAACCATATGCAAATCATGGGTGAGGCCGACGACAACAGTATTGCAAAGATAACATAGGACTTATTTGGTTTAAAACCCTACTATTGCTAGTGTCGAAGCTGAGGCAAGTTTTTTTATTTGGTAGTGTCTGTTTGACTTCACTCTATTGATTTGGTATACTTTAGGTATAATTCAAATAGTTAACATGTAAGTACAATTTATTACGAAAGAACTGATAAGACAAGAATTGGTCCCTTGAACACACATACGCCTAGCAACCGAGGTTGTTTTCTTCACCGTTGTTTTCTTCCTTTGAAGATTGTAGCCACAAGTTGTTCGTCGTCAGTCAAAGAGTCAGAGTTGCTGCTCGCCTGAGTCGAGGAAGCCAGAGCGGGAAAGAGACTCGTACACGAGAGAGACGGCTAGCTCAGTAGCTTGCCACATCGTGCGCATGCATACGCCGAGAATAACCATGGAAATGAAATCGATCGCCGGCCGGCGCCGGAGAAGACCCGCCGGCCGGCGTTGGTCAGGCTCGGGCTCTGACTTTAATTTGAGCCTCAAGGTAGGTTACGTTGGCTGGTTGCACCAAGCGGCTGTAAGATTATTCGTGTGTCCAAATAGTCACCCGTTTTACCAGCGAGTCAAAACTTTCAGTCTACCACCTACAACTTCTACATAAATTTGTTTTAAAATATAAATATTTTTAAGATATATCCGATATAAGTATAAAGCTATTTTTTACTCGAAAAATATATTACTTTCTTCATCCTATAAAAAAAAAGCAGCGGAGCGAGTACACATGTACTCCATAAAACCCTCCAAATATTTTACTACCTATATATTAAAATATGGCTATAAATCAACGTACGATAATGTTTATCTCACGGTGTCGATCTCCTCGGGAACAGTCGACAATGCTCATGTAAGTGAGTTGACTGCCAGATGCATTGCGAGGGACGCATCAAGGCGGACCACTGTATTCTACACTAAAATACTCCTCAAATCTAGCATTTAATTGAGTGGTTTTTGCAGGCTTAATCTATGATCCATCGTGCATGCGTGGCGCCATCTATGGTGGATCATATCGATTCACCTGCAACGAGGCGAACACACACATGAACTACACATGGTGTTCTTGTCAACTATACCAGGAGAGATCTCTGCACTGTCAAATAATCTACGGATCAAGATAATTTGCCCATCTTAATCGCCTAAAAAGATAGATAACCTGACTAATAATCCCGTACAGTACTGTTGCTGATTCGTACGCGTATTTATAGCGTACAGTTGCGTTTGCGTCAGCCGAATTGTTCGTGTTTAATTGTCAGAGATAAGATATATATAACTCCATACTGCTGTGCTGTGTAAATCAGTGAATCATTAATTTCAGTAAATTTACGGATTTGGTGGTGAAAATATCGCTTTTTGTGTTGCCTAAATTCGACCGGGTTTTATCCTGATCGGCCGGGAGGAGTAAGTGGTAATTAATTACCACCGTGTAATACTGGATAGAGAGATTAAGTTGGTGAAAATTTTGGCAGTAATTAATTAGTAGGTTGTCAACTGCGCGTACCATGATGATGGCCTTGATGTTGTCGCGGGTGAGGCGGAGCGTGTTCTGCAGGTCGTCGGCTCCGTCGCCGGCGCCGGCGGCCTTGCCGGCGTGCGGCTTGGCCTCGGCGAGGAACGCGAGCATGTCGTCGACCATGTCGGCGTCGGCGTCGTCGGGGTTCTTGCCCCGCTTCATGTGCTCGTCGATGATCTTGTCGATGAACCTGTCGAGCGCGGCGCGCGCCGCGACGAGGCGGCGGTTGAT
Organism: Oryza officinalis; assembly: GCA_008326285.1. Taxonomy (NCBI): domain Eukaryota; kingdom Viridiplantae; phylum Streptophyta; class Magnoliopsida; order Poales; family Poaceae; genus Oryza; species Oryza officinalis. The sequence continues at coordinate 34,704,531 of BDMV01000010.1, read as the reverse complement.
GCCGTTCGTGTCCACCCAGCTGAGCCAGGGGATGAAGTCGCCGATGTTGAACGCGCCGAACAGCTTGGAGAACTCCTGGAGGATGGCGATGAACTCGTCGTGCCCCTCGCCGTCGCGTGTGCCGAACGCGGCGCGGAAGATGACGTTCTTGGTGAGGTTGAAGATGAGCTCGCCGAGGTTGACGGCGGCCTCGCCGCGCGACTCCGCCACGGCGCGGACGAGCGCCGCGGACTCGTCGCGCACGGCGAGCCACGTCTCGGCGCGGCGCCGGCTGAAGAGCTTCATCACGCACAGCTTCCTCATCTGGCGCCAGAAGGGCCCGTAGTGCGCGAACGCCATGTCGGCGCGGTCGTAGGTGAGGTAGGCGATGGCGATGGTCGCCGGCCTGTTCGAGAACGCGCCGTCCTGCGCCTGGAGCACCTCGCGCGCGTACTCCGGCGTCGACACGGCGAACGTGTGGAGCCGACCGAGCCGGAGGTGCATCAGGCCGCCGTACTCCTTCGCCAGCGTCGCCAGGCCGCGGTGGGTGAGCTGGTCCATCATCGCCATGTTGCCGACGATCGGCATCGGCTTCGGCCCCGGCGGGAACGGCGCCGCGCGCCGCCGCGGGATCCGCATGAGCAGGACGGCCACCGTGACGACGATCACCAGGCTCAGTGGATCTTGGAGCCACTCCATGGTGAACTTCACCATGTCCGCCATGGATGATACCACACAACTTAAATTCCTTTAAAAAAAACTAAAATTTTGCCCTTATTTTGGGTTGTGTTTGAGATGTTTTTATGTTTATAAGCGCTCTTGGTGTAGAGCTGAGGAGAAAATGAGGATGATCCAGGGTTTATATAGAGTTGGGAGGAGTAGGTGAGGAATGAGATTTTTTATATCAGGTTTAAGACTAGTATATAGGATCTAAAATTTCCATAGATACCTGCATTTTCGTTTGTCTTTCTTTATATTTGAGGAAGTGGGTCCCAGTATATCATGAAAAGGTTCTACTTACATTTCTCGTAACAAATATATATCCATCTCAAAATATAGCAACTTATGACTAAGTATTTAGATAAATATGTTCAAATACATAGCTAAAATTTAATATATTTTTGGATAGAGGGAATATCGTAAATCATAATTATTTGAGAGATATAAAAAAGAAATGACACCTATTTTTTTTCATTTAGAAAATAGATATTTTCGTTACTGTTAAAAGTAATATGTTTTTAGTGCCACTTCCATATATTGCAGTAAATTAGGCTTGCTAATGGCATGGAAATTACATTAGCACAACTGAGTACACAACTGAGTGAACAAGTGGTGGCAAACTGGCAATTAGCCGGCATAAGTGACCGGGTAAACTTGACCAACACGAGGTCTGGAATTGTTCATATCAAATAATCAATACTACAGTTGGACTAAAGATCCATGAATGCTTAGTCTAATCCAAGATGGTGAACAGATACCCTTTTTTTGTTGTATATTTAGTGGACTTGCTTAAACCATACACAATTAGCATTTGGTATTCATCGCCATATATTTTTCAGTTTTCGTAAGACTAGCTGTTTACATCACCATATACGGATAAAGGATGGATCAAGAAAACAAATACAGATGATCACTTTCTTATTTTCAATGTATCCGCCAAATCCATAACTATTCCATTTTGGAAAATTGCATTAAGTTGCTTTCTCAGCACCTTCCATAGTAGCTAGTACCAGAGTTTTTTTTTATTTCTTCTTTTTTCTTTCAAAAATGTATGCATTTGGGCCCGACCACAGCTGATAGATACATTTGAAACCTCCATTTTGGCTTTCAGCCTCTTCCAGAAGTTGAGAAGCTACAATTTCGTTTTGAGAACCTTAAACTTTAGGTGGCTTTAAGTTGAAGACAAAAACTCAATAGAAAAAAAAGGCCCAATTAAGGTTCCATTCTTTTTGGATTCTCCGATGAGCTTTATTACTCGTTTTTCTTTTGTACGCTTCTTAAACAGATAATCGGTATGTTTCATGTAAAATATTTTTATATAATTTTTTAAAAAATTAATTATGTCTGTTTTAAATTTATAATAGATAATACTAATTTACCATGCTCTAATAATCCGTACTGTTCTCCGTGCCACCCATAAACTCAGCCAGACGGCTGAATCGAACGCGACCTAAGTCACAGTCACATATTCATGGACCCCCCCCCCCTAGATAAACAATTTATTAAAAAAACAAATATCACATCTGATTTTGATGGATGTATTCTCGTAAAGAAGAGTGAATATATTGCCATTATATTATTAGCGGCAAGTAGGCTCAAGAATTTGTACAACGAATACACTAGGTACATAACTGCTCTTAGTGATAACATTGTTCATCATTAGCAGAGCAAACTAGGAAAGATTAAAAAGGTACTGATGCAGGTAGTACCAACTCAACAAGAAATATATGTTGCCAATATTACATTAGTACAAAAACTAAAGGACTATACAATTGTAACAAGTTCTGCGACAACACATTAGTACTATATTTACTAATGGACTATCCAGTTGCAACTAGTTCACCCAAAAGGAAGAAATTGTTTAATTATGTGCTTGGATTTGAACTATATATTTTGTACCCTCTACCAAAAAACTAGGTTAAAACTACCCACACTGCTTTTCAGTTTCCAAAGCCATCATGGTGGTTCATCGATAAAGCAGTTTGCATCTTCAAGTATATCCAAAACTGAAAAGTGAAAAGCACCAAACCTGAAATTTACTAATCACTGGTCGACCAACCATGAGGTTGAAGCTTGTTTATGTGCTCAATTAGTTACGAGATGCCGACGCTGTTAGCCTCTTGCCAGAGAGATCTTCCATAATTTACAGAAGGAGAAACTTTGGTTCTTTATTCTCGAAGTATCTTTTATCTTGAAAGAAAATATCATTGTCCTCCAGAATATTTGAGAAAATGCTCATCGGGATCTTTTTTTCCTTTTCTTTATTTACATTTTTTTAATTATCCAATCATCTTTAGTTACTTTGTTTATACAATTCCTAATGTCAAGCAGTTATCATTATAAATGGTATTTTCTCTGGCCATTGTTTTCTTCCAGAAAATAGCTTCAAAAGAAATACTATCAGTATCTTTCACATTGTTTTTCCTAATGAATATAGACCCCCACTCGGTATAGTTAGGCTGTAGCTGCGCAGATGCTGTACAATTTCTTTGCTGGGGCTGTAGCTGCAGCAGTCGTACAGCCACAGCCTAGATATCATCGTTCAAATATTTTACATCTCCGAACTCTGCCGTAAGCACAGGCAACAAGTTCTTAATCTAACAAAAACACAAAAGATGGCGAGACAAACACCAATTACCCTTCAAAAGGAAAAAGAACAACTGATAAGCTAAACAGAGTACAATGATTCTAACAAGTTAGCCAATATGTATTATGCCACCTATTATGAAATAAAAGACGGTTGGCTTCTAATTTCAAAAATATAGCATTAATGTGTATAATATTTTGTTTCTTTTGTGATGACATCACATATTAAAATCATAGCCAGCTAGAAGACATGAAAATAACCTACATTGAGCTAGATATTTTTTTATAATTTTTTTTATTTTGGTAGCACCAACATAATGCATTAGCATCAAATTAAATCATTCTTTCATGGGTCTTGGTACTCCCTGAGCCAATTAAAAAATACTTTTGGCGTTTTGGATAGGGGATAGTGAAAGTAAGGGAAGCACGTAGCCATATAAAACGAGCGACATGATAATAGAAAAAACAAATATTGAAATATCTCACACATTGCAAGAATAATGTTGCCTGTTTCTCATCAATTCCTTTTGGTATCTCACGCATACGCGCTAGCTCCTTAGCTAGTGCGCGTGCCAGCTGGTACCCTGCACATGTTTTTTTCTTTTCGTGATTATTTTTTTATTTTGGTGCTCCCCTTCTCATGCGTGCGTTTTTTTCATGTTTCTTTATCTTTAGCACAAGTGTTTTTTCTTTTCTTTATTTTTTTAATGTATTTTACAATTTAGATCTTTCACTTCAAATTTTATTGAAAACTTTCAACTCAAAATTTAAACTTAAATTTAAAAACATTCATCTCAAATTTCAAAACTCACAACTCAAATTTAAAAAACTTTCAACTCAAAATTCAAAATGTGAATAAATTTTGAGTTGAAAGTTTTCAAATATTGACTTGAAAGTTTTCCAATCTGAATTGAAAGTTTCAAATCTTACGTTGAAAGTTTTCAAATTTTGACTTAAAAGTTCAAATTTTGAGTTAAAAGAAGTTTTCAAATATGAGTTGAAAGTTTTCAAAATCGGGTTGAAAATTTTTAAATTTTGACTTGAAAGTACAAACTTCAAGTTAAAAGTTCTAAAATTTTGAGTTCAAAGTTTTCAAAATTTCAATTGAAAGTTTTTAAATTTTGAATTGAAAGTTTTAAATATTAGGTATGATTTCTTTTTATAGAAAGTTTTAGATTTTATTTAAAAGATTCAAATTTACGTATATATTTTGAAATTTGTAGTAAAATAGGAAACAATGTTATGTGGAAAAAAAAGAAGGTTATCTTAATAGACCATGATTTTCAGAAACAAATTACTAAAATTTAGGTAATCATGATTTTTTCTCTGAATCATGCATACATGCAACAGTTTCATGTGAAAAAAAGAAAGCACGTCTGAAGCCGTGCAGGAGGGTATAGGTGGAGAAACACGTGCGACCTCAACTCCCGACGCGTGCGCACTAACTAGGATTCTCGATTTCTTTTAGCAAGATTGGTTAGGATCACTTTTATTTTTAAAAAAAAACCACATGAAAACTTTAATGTTGAGTGGAACTTTTAACTCCTACAGGATTCTTTGGACATCAACAATGTATAATGTATATGGACCAAGTAGTTCATATAGATGGGACCCACATAAATGATCTTTTGTTGTTTCCATTTTCACAATATATATAGATAGCCATTGATATTAAGATGGGACCCACACTCTAAAAAATTTCACATCCAATTACCATGGTTCTTTCATGAAGAAGAAGTAAAAGAAGAGAGATAATATTTTTAATCTATATGGGTGGTCTTTATAGCTATGGATAGCTTATCATATGACTCTTTCTAATGTCACCTCTCAAAATGGTAAAGGTATCCATATAAAATTATAAGAACTACTTTTTGGTCACATTATGGATGCTCAGTTCATTACCGTTGTGCACATATGACATATAAAAAGATAGTACACCGTTTTTATATAAGGAATACAAAAGTACACCGCTTCTATATGGAATACACAAAGTAATCCTTTCCATTTTGTAGAGTAACTATAGGTATTTGTTAGACTAAATAATTCCAATCAGATAATTTAATTGGGTCCCACAATTGTTCGCCTAAATGAGATTTACGGCCTTGTAGGCTTGTACTCATTTGACAGCTTGTTGTTTCCCTTTAATTTCTCTGTACTTAACCATGTGAAAAGAGATATTTTATCCCCCTCCGTCTCTCTCAATTTTATCTCTACATGGTAATTGGTAGTTTGGTACTTATTTGGATTGGAACCATTTGTACCAAATCTATAGAGTTAAGGTACATCTTCCCTATCAAAACTATGAAAGAGCCAAAACTTGTCCAAGATTTAGCACTACATACCAAAATTCTGGTATAGTTTCAAACCAAAATGCCCCAAAATTCAGAGGATATATACACATAAATTGAGAATGAGTGGCTCCTAGTTAAGTCTATCTGCAACTAAAACAACTCTATTTATTGTTCATGGAAGACTAGTGTACACCACTAGAACTTTATTATTAATACTAAAATGCAGATCCATGGTAAGCATTTACTAAGTATGAAGGCTTACCCATACTACAGATGACCCCATACGGCCATACCCTTTGACTGATTGACACAAGCAGACATGCTTACCTACCACTTACCAGTAACTTCAGCTAGCTTCCGGTCAAAGATGCACTACTGAAATGTTCAGAAGAGACAAGCAATTCTTCCTTGTGCAGATGTAAAGGCTGTATCTTTCGACAAGCTCGTGCAAGAGAATACTCGGCCACAATTGCAGACAAAAACAGATAAGTCGTTGATAGCCAAGTAAAGAATAAAAGAAAGGAATATTTCGTCACTAGCTAGCAGTGGGTGAAAAAGAACAGGCTCACAGCAAAGCCATTCTCTTCGGTGCCTGTGTTCATACTCATACATATTGGTTATTTGTGAGATAAAATCACAGCTTTGACAATGACAAGCAGTTCAGTAGCTTAGTCAGCAAACCAAAATTCACGTTGCTGATAACTGTAACTTTGTCAACATTAGAACATAATTAATTATTTCGCAACAAAAAGAAACATGATTAATTAGGGGAATATTTGCACAGATTGAAGGATATATTATTCCTCATGTGGAATGGTACTCTGGTTTGAAAGTAATGTAGTTTTCACCTAGGTCAGTGATAAGGATTCAGGAGTAAACTTTTACAATTTGAGTAACCCTTGGTCACCTACTCATGGTGGTTAGGCTAACATAAACCTAGATATAATCAACTAGTATCTGAATTATTTTCCCAACTGGGGAAGAATATTACTATAGATTAGCTAGGTCCTCCTAACCCGGGCTGATCCATATTTCCATAGCTATCAGCCCATATTTTTCTTTGTCACCTTACAGAGTTTAGAATACACAGCTATCTATAGCAAACAGGGGATCCAATTTGCAGTCATGCCCTGTGTCAGTTAGTGATAATCATAATGTGTTCGTTGCCATGTGGTATATATTACTCTAAATAAATATCAGTTAGTGATGACTGCTGTCAGATAAGCTCAAACACAAATGAATAAATTAAAATAAGTATAACATTCTTTCCGTTTTATAATATAAAAAATTTTGAAAGACGAAGATTTTAACAAGATGGAGGTAGTAGAAGCGTTTCAGCTGACGACAAGCATGTTCAGCTCATCACTTCCTGACGTGGATGAGAGAGACAAGTAGGCGCTTTAACCAAGAGCCAGCACCAGCACAAGCTCCTATAAAGCACAATCAATAGTGCTCATTAGTCATTTACTCTCACCTTGGACAAGAGAAAAACCGGTGGGTTCTCCCTCTACATAATAAAATGAATATGTAGTATTGGAGTATGTGTGCTTCTATTCATTTGATTACTTTATGATGACATGGCACCAGCTTATAATTAAGCAAAAGGCAAGTTTTACCTTGGAGATGATTGTCATCTTTAATATTATTCATATCATCAACTAATTAATTAGAGGACAGCTCATACGATACATTGTCTCTAATATACTAGCTCTCATACAATACATTGTCTCTAATATATTAGTCCTCATACAACATAACTATATTTTATACATTCTCATCCAATCAATCTCACTCTTTTCTCTTTCTTTTATAAAATTTATAAAGAGATTGTCTCTTGCATGAGGATGGCTCATCATCTCTCTTCTCTCCTTCACCTCATCATTTAAGCTTAGATGACATCTAGGGACTTGTGTTTAGATGCTTATTAGTACTTGCTCTAATGTGTTTGTTATTAAAACTGCTCTTAAAGCAAGTACTATGGGTATTTAAACATTTGTCCCAAGATACTACATAAACTCATGATGAGATGAAGGAGAAAATAAAAAAGAGAGAAGGAGCCACCCGTCTAAACACTTGCCCCAAGATGCCATATAGACTCATGATGAGACGATGGAGAGAAAAGAGAGGAGGAATCATCCTTCGTGCAAAAGACAGCCTCCACACAAACTTTAAGAAAAAAGGAAAAAAAAAGAAAGAGAAGATTAGACTAACAAATAAAATAAAACTATTGGGTTAGTATATTAGAATTAGTATAAATATGATTTATTGTATGTGTTATCTTTGTATCAATGAATAGTTTACATGGATAAAATTACGGGTGTCTACGTCTTTTGTAAGACTTGCTATTAGCTTACAAAAGAAAACTACCAAGTGGTTAATGGTGACATAATCATACCCGAAATAAATTGTTACTCTTTTTTTTTGCTAGGAGGAATAATTAGTACTCTGGAAGATCAAGTGATGGCAACCATGGTTTTTTTAAACATATATATAGTCAATTCCTCCTAACCAGGCCATCACATTTTCAAAGTAAAATGACTTGAATTTTCCTGTGAGAAAAGTCACGCACAAAGTCACATGGCAAACTTAGCATGAGTTTGTAGGGTTTTTTTTTTAAAAAAGGATGCAAGCACATGTGTATATATAGGTGGTTCATTGATATATATATATTTGTTATTGAGTAATTATCTTTCTGCATTTTATAGTATTACTGGTGCACCGTGACAGTTTTTTTTCCATAGAATGGGTCCCTAGAAGTAGTGCGTCTTTTTATCGGCCGATTTAATCGGAACATACAGTAAATCGATAATGACCTGGTACTTTTATTATCTTATGCATGTCACTATCAGAGATAAAATCTTGAACTTGTTTTGGCCATAGTTGATGATTGCCTGCGATTAGGTCACCATGTATTAAGCATGACGTGTGGCTGTGAACATCAAAACAATGCAAGACGAAGGAGAAATAAGAAATGTGGTCGTCGGAAGCATATGAAATCGTTTCCTGTGTAAAATATTTTGTTGTTATTAAATGTTTAGAATTTTTTTCGAAGTCATCACATACACATTGATGCTTATCATTAAATAAATAATTAACTATAAATACGAGTATTCGTGTCAAATTTTTATAACTTTTCGGTTAACTAGGTTAGGTTTCATCATAAGAAACCAAACAAAGAAATGGTGAACTTTTAATGCTGAGAGATAAAAGAAGGCTCATAATAATACAGCTTGGCATTTAAGTCGCCCATGATGGTCTCCATTGTTTACTTTTGACATTTCCTCTGTCCTATCCTATGTCCATCAAATCTTTTCAACGTACAAACTATATGAAAAACTGAAATATTTTATCATGACAATCTAATGATATCATTTTTACGTAACAAAATCTTCAGACTTTTCGTATATATTAGTCGCCAAAGCTTTAAGGATTTAACAGCTAGTAGCATCTAAAACATCAGCACTTAGAATCTGAGGTAGTACCTTAAATCAGCAACATTAATTCAATCCTCCATTGGCTGATTTTTTTTCTGTATTTTCTTTTCCAGAGATTTTAATGGCTGCTACTTTTAAAGGAAATCATGTCATCGCTTAACTCATGCTCTAATTTAATCCGTGCATGTTTTTAGCCATGCGTACCTTTTCTCTATAAAACCAGTTCTTCCAGTTGCCTACATGTAACTTTTGAAATGCATACTAGAGGAAGACCAACTTCTGTTTGGCCGGTTTGCTGATGGCACATCAGACATGGATAAGATGATATGTGAGGTCGATCAGTGACTAGAGGCGGAGTTTCTAAACTTTAAAGTGGAATACAGAAGAATTTCACATGAATTCAGATAAAAAAAATTAAAAATCATATAAAATTCGCGCAATTTAAAGGAGGGCTAAAACCATATGAATTCCATGGAATTGTTATGATCTTCAATTTTCACGGTAGTTGGGAAGAATTCTGTTTTCCAGAAAATGAATTAATGTAAATTGATGACGATGGAAACTCATTTGATGTAAAAAAAAAACTGAAGAAGGGATCCAGCCTAACGGTTATAGTGCTTAAGCTGCATCTCTAGATCATAGGTTTGACTCCCCATAAAAACGAATTTCAGATCTGATTTAAAAAAGGTCACTTGCTAGCCTCAATAAAAACATATGTTAAAAATCCTCCTAAAAAGACAGGCCCTCATATAGAGGGACCTCAAAGTACGGATTAAGGATCAAAAGATAAGTATCCTTGATAGGGGCCAAGGTTCATGGTCTTTCTCAGCCGATTTGATTGAGACTTTTTCTTCTTAATGAAAAGCCATGAAGGCAAAATTTCCTCATAAATAATCGAGAATCGAGTGATTTTTTTAAAAAAAAGAAAACTGAAGGAACAACAAGCTATATGCACGTAGTTTTACTTTTCTATGTCAAAATTCATATCCATCTTCATAAAGAAAGTCTAAATAAAGAGGTACAGTTCTATTCACCATAGTGACACTGGATCTAAATGGAAGGAGGAAGGCCACCATCTGATAGATGATCTGGTGTCTGGGAGCAGCTGGGTGGAGTAAAAGGGATCTGAGCACCGTGACCTGAGCCGAATCTGATAGCATTATATTGCTTTGCTTCCCGTGGTAGCAACAAGTAAAATGGGAGGCCAAACCTAGCAGACCCCAACACACCAGCCGTCAGATGATCACCATCATTTCATTGTTGTTTCTGTGTTTCCTCCCAGAAAAGAAATTCTGCTTTTATGCTTTGTAGGTAGAATTTCTGAGACGTGTCTCGCGAGGACCACGTCTGCTCAGGTGTTATTTTTCATGGAAAGGACATGGCAGCTTGGAAAATTCAAGATGCAGCAAAAGGCAAAGCGAAAAAGTGTTTCTTGTTCTTAAATAAAGTGAAAAATAAAAAGATAGGAGTATGTTTTTTGTTGGAGAAAAGGAGGTCTTAGGTAAATGACACGTCATTTGTGGAGATCACACAAACAACACACATCAGAGGTTGATGTGAGTATGGAAGTATTCAATTACAACGCCAATGAATTACTCTCAAACATTTCTTAAAAATTTACTCATAATATTAACGTATAATGCATTATTGTAAGCTTAATGGAGAAGATAATTTGATCCGCCATTGGAAAATGAAACGCCATTTCCCTAAAAAAAATGAAAATGAAATGCAAAGTGTGCTTAACAAGGCTTGAGCTTGGGACCAGTTGTATTTGATGTCCTAAATCTTGATGTGCCCATTTAGTATTCTTGTTTGACACTATTGTGAAAATTAAGAGGGGATAATAAGATGACCACTATGTTCATGATAAGTGCACGCAGGGGCGAATCCAACGTGGGTGTTGGAAGGACTCAAGTTTTTTTCTATCTCGTTGAATCATCATTGATAAAAGAAGAGAGAAGGAAAAAAAAGAGGAAAAGGAAGAGGAGAAGGGGGTTGAAGGAGAAAGAGGAAGATGAGTCCTCCTTAAAATGTTTTTCTGAATCCGTCCTGAATACATGGACTTTAAATAGCAGTACTTATGACCTAGCTCCATTTAGAACTATTCATAAACGTCAGTACATTTTTGACTATCCCATTTGATCACCATACATGTGTCTCACGTGCCTTCGTGTTACGATTTTACGTCCAAACACCACAAACTCGATCAAACGTTCTCAACAACAAATGGGAACTGCAATTGGATTGTGAAGGACCAAATGTTGAAACTCTGTTATGCATCAGTGACCTTTTGGCTCCAATCAAAAGACAAGTCAAAGATTGCAAGAACTCACCAACCATTACGATTGTGACAAACCCAAAAGGCACAGTGTTTTGTATAAACGACAGCGTTTGTTGATTTACCAGGCAACAGAACCTCTAATTTTCCTTATGTGGTAGGTTCAATTAGAACACAGAACAATTCAATCAATTAGAACGCAGAAAAAATTGCAGTGCCTCTAAAAAAAGAGATTTGGAGAGGGACATCTCTCCAAATATTTTTTAAGAAAAAATTATGAGCGTGTTAGGGATTAAATATAGGATCTCGAGGTTAAAACCACATATCCCTCAGCACTGCTCAAATTGTAGTGCCTCTAGAAGGGAAGTCCACAATCATGAATGAGCTTCATGAAATTGAGATGTTCACAAACCACAAAGTTATGAATGATTTTATAGTTTTTGAAAAGAAATTGGAAGGTATCATATTTTTATGGTAAAATTTGATAACTTTTGATACCTTCCGGTATTAGAAGATATTAAATTTACAGTAAAAATTTTGGTATTTGTTGGTATCTTTTAAAAACTATAAAATTTCTTCAAAGTTATACATGTACTTCAAATTGCCATGTGAAATTAAGACGCTCTGCTAGTCGCTTGATTCGTTTCAGCTCCAGGTGATGCTGACGCATGATCAACGGTTGTTGACTTGGTGAAGCTCCTAGTCTAATGAAACCTTTGAAATCTTTTATTATACTGGCATATTGTTCGTGCGTTATAACGAAATTTTAATTAAAAAATTATTATTAACCTATTATTATCAACATATGAATCCTTTATGTTCTCATATTGTCTTTTCTCCTTTCTATAAAAAAATATGAAAGTTGGTAGTGGGGTAATTGACATGTAGATTTTCTGATCCTACATGTCCTTTTACTTTTCAAATAATAGAGAGTTGATGATTGGAGTGGTGACATATTCACCATTTATCATCATCATTATTTTTTTTTATAGGAGTATAGATAGGCTCTCATTGTTCGAAAATTATGGAACGAGCAAAATGCAAGATAGTCCTCGTCAAAGAAGAGGCCCGTGCTTAGTTTGCTGACCTAAGCGGGAGGGTAGACTATTTTTTTCCTTTTCTTTCTTTGTTTTTCAACGGCTTTGTCATTTTCTTCTGCTCTATTACTATATAAAATACGATCCTCATGCCTATTCATATTTTTGAAAAAAAAAAGTTGGAGGCCTATATCATTGGTAATTATTGATTACATAGAAAACTTAAAAGTCGGGCGGTTCTTACCCAACGTAATCTTTTGAGTTGTACTATAAGCCCATGGATCTTCAGTTGCTGCAAACAGCACCACAACAAATAACCATCAAATATGCACTTGCAATCATTTCAAATAATTGCAGAGCACCACAGTACCCAACAAATATGCACTATAACCGTGGCAATCATGGTTCTTTCATCTTGCAAAATCTTGTACTGTTCCTATCACCTCGCCACTTCCTTCTCTCTTTTACATCTAGTTCTTTTATTATCTTGCAAATCTTGCACTGTTCCTAGCATTTTCTTCTCTCTCTTTTTCATCTTGTTGCTGCGAGTTTCATGTTGTTGGTGCTAGGATGATATATTTTACAAAATGTGTTGCCTGTTCTGCTTTAGCGTGTTCTTCCTAGGATGGTTCTTTCGATCGTGCAAATCATGAGCTACTATTCTTAGCACTTCCTTCCCTCTTTTTCATCTTGCTCGTGCTAGAAATTAAATGTACTAGAATAACAGATCGACCAATTTGGTCTAACAGCAATAGATCCTCAAGTTGCAGTATCCAGTTAACCAGTAGTATCACGTTACGTTCGGTAGCCAGGAGAAATGGATTGGGGATGAGTGACCTGAGGACGGGGCGGAGGAGGCTGTGGGAGTCGTCGACGGGATCGGCGAGAGAGGCGTCCGTCGTCGTCGAGGCCGTTGGGATCTGAGCCGAGCAGGTAAAAACTACTCCTCTGTCCAGAGCCTGCCAATGGTTTGAAATCCAACCCACAACCAGCCCAAACCAAACTAGTAAGCTACACAAATCCAAACCACTCTAATCCATTTGACTTCTCTTAGGTGGTGTCTAAAACTCAAAAAAATAAAAAATAAAAAATAAGATGATGCACGTAAAATGAAAAAAACATTAATACATGATTAATTAAGTTTTAATTATTATAAATTAATAAATAGATATATTTGATATTTTAAAGCAATTTTTATATAGAAAGTTTTCGCACGAAACATGTCGTTTAGTAGTTTGAAAAGTATACTAACAAAAACCGAGAAAAAATATGAATCTTGTTGGAATTTAGAATGGGACCTGAATCCAAACCAATTCAACCCATTTCCTATTTCAACCCAAACCAACCCAACCCATTTCATCTTTATGGATTCAGTTACTTTTCCCCATCCATTTCATCCCATTCCAAATCCACATCAACCACTCAAGTTGGCAGGCAAGTGTCATCAAGAACATGCTGTCGCCGTCGTTCGTTATGCTAGGCCGACGACGTGGATGTTCCAGATGGCGCGAGATGGCAGCGCAGCGGCGGGCAACGTGGTTCGCAATGTTGCTCCTGCGCTGTTGCCGGCCAGGTAGCAGCGGGTGGCGTTGAGCGACAGGACATCGTCGGCCAGGTGGTGCTAGCTCTCAGGGTCATCGAGGAGCACCATGAGCCCGTCTTCGTAGGCTGCCAGGCAGCGGTGGTCTGGCGTGCGGCGGTAGTTGACAAACAACATGGCCGCCGACGACCGCGCAATCCGGTGGCACGCTACTGTTAACGTCAAAATTTGGTAAGACTCTTTAGTGGATTCGGTTAAAAAAAGAACACAATCAGCCGATGAAAAGCTTATCCAAAAAAACCGAGTTCAAGAAGAAATCATAAAAACCATGGCATGATGGCTTAAGTTTATCTATTAATTAGACAAGTTTTGTATTTAGGAAAGTTTGTGTCATGTTCAATCAGGACTTATGTTTTTTCTTTTATCGTTAGGAAAGTTTGTGTCGGGTCTGATCAGAACTCTTATCAGCCTATAGGTATAAATATGTACACCTAAGGTTCCTGTAAATTATCTCCATAAATCAATACAATTAGTTTCGACGCATCGTCACCCTCTTTTCGAGATTTTTACTACCGACGAAACTTGGCACCTGAAATGAGGCTGCATCGGCTTCGATCTCCGGCGAAGGGGTAAGCCCTAAGTTCCGTTGACCCTGGCAATTGTATCGGCTATATTTGTGTTGTTCAAGGCTGCATCGCTTCGATCTCTTGGATTGCTTTAGTTCAGTCGGTATTTTTGCCTATTTATATCTCGATTATATCTTTAATTGCATTATGTTTAGAAACGCATCGATTTAGTTGGGACTGTCTCGATTAGGTCTGATCGTCTGGCTTAGTTAATATATCTCTACAATCACAATATTGTTTTAGATAGATTTGTTATATCCATCACATTAGACAGATTTATCGGCTCATTGAGTATTGGATTATTATATACAATCTCGTATTGTATCGGTTAGATTCGACTTACTAGATTGTTATTGATAATCTAAATCTTATTAAGCCAATAGGTTCATGCTAATGTTTCATCGTAGTGTTAGCCAATCTTATCTGATGTGTTAAATTTTTGTTTGATTTCATCGTAGTGTTAGCTGATCTTATCTGATGTGTTAAATTTTCGTTTGATGGCTTTACTGTCTCGGTTAAATTTGATGCATGCCCACTTTAATCGGTGTCATATCGGCTTGCTTAAATCTATCAGGTAATTATCAACCTTATGATGCATCGATTGGATTTGACTTATGGGGTTGTGGTTGTAAGTTAGATTTATTTAAGTCAATAGACGCCAATCATTGTTTCATCGGGGTTTCAGCCGATTAGTTATCTAGATGTTGCATCGGATTATAAGGATTATATACAAGTTGGTTTTAGCCAATTGCAACAAAGGTTTTATTGATTACTTAATCATTTAGACTTAATATTTGCTTCATTATATCTATATCAGCTGACTGGTTTATTGGATATCTACTTTGTCACATTTATATCGGTCGATTGGTTCATTATTTTATTATGTTATCATCAGCCGATTGTCTTTATATCATTATTTATTCAAGTGTCAGAATCTACATCGGGCATATAGCCGATTGGTCAAAACCCTATCAACATCGGCTTATTGACCGATCGGGTTTTTGGTCATCAACGAATTTATCTATCTTGTTAATTGCAGGATCAAATTGACTGACTCGCCCGTATCTCATTAATATTTTAGGACCTGCACTGAAGCTAAGCAGATCTTTCAGGTCATTGTGTTTGTCGACATAGTTCGCGTCAACACAGATTTGACACCATCGACCGAGCGTGAATTTTTCGTCAACAGAAAGGAACGCGAACACAGATTCTGCATCATACGCCGAGGATGCCGCAAAAAGGAACGCGAACTGGCCATCGTGGAAGAAGACAATGATGGAGAGGAACGCGAACGCGAACTGGCAGCTCTCCTGCATCCTCGTCCTTGCCCTTTACCATCGCAGGGAGGAAGAGGCTCGCGAGGACGAGGACGAGGTCGCGGGTGAAGACACCATGGTGCAGGGGAGAAGGCCTGGACGCACGTATCAAGGACGAAGAGCATGAGGCAGTTGAGTGTGCATCGATCGGCTTCCGACGCGGTGGCGTCGACATGACCTCGAAAAGACTAGCGATGAACTAATGGGCTGGTATTTGGGGAAGAATTCAATTGAAATCCATGTACTCCATCCATTTTAGACCCAAAACTTATAACCAAGAACCAATTCAATCCAACCCACCTCCATCTCTCATCCAAGCCACTCCAGTCCATTAGCTATCTCAACCCATTTACACCCATACCAAGTCAATCCAAATTGAAAACCAATCCATTAGAACCATTCCAATCCAGCCCATTAGTAGGCCACTGTCCTTAAAAAAACCTAATCCTAAAGATGTATCGGAACAATATATATGTCCAGGTACATCTCTAGGATTAGATTTTGTTTTTTTTTTGACGGAGGGAGTATGGTGCCATTTTGAGAGAGCTGTCATCCAACTATCCAAGTCGATGGCGAATAGTTAAAAACCATGCCGCCAAACGATTGGTACAAACTGGAATATCGACCAGTACTGGTTCAGACTGAGCTGGGCAAACGGACCCCAGCTGAGCTAACATATGAGAGTAACTTTATTACATTCTCTAGGCATATGGCTAACCTGAAAGTTGACAAAGTTGATCGCCAGTTGATTCGGTTCCAGGGCCAAGCCGTCGCAATTGGAGAGATTATAGACTGTAGATATCACTGCTTGTTTTACCATTGCTGCATCAGTTTCCAGGGGAAACTCTCCCAATTCCCAGCTCTACCACCGCGGGTTGTTAACATGGTTGGTGACTTGGTAAAGCTGTGAAAGGCTACGGCCTGACATTTGCAGCCCAATAACGACCAACATAAATGAGAGCCTGAGAGGAATGCATGTTCCTCTGTGGGGATTTGAAGGACCACAAGCATGAACTAATTTAACCGTGTTTACATCAGTCAGATTAGATATATTTTACCAAACTTGCTGGAAGCCTGGAATAGGGCAGATGAATTGTGCATCAGTCAGGTTATCTCAGCTAGTCAGGTTTCAATGTGGAGCTTCAAATTCAGGTGCATCTTATTTTCTTATTGCACATTTCATTTAAACTTAATTTTGAATAAAGAGGAAATGATCCTACACATTGTACAGTATATGATTGGACCATATTTCGATAAAACTAAGTAATTAAGCACTAATATCTATTATCAAATTAGATGGTCTAAAGTTTACATGATTTCAATAAGTCTAGACAAAGAAAAAAAAACAAGATATAGGATTGAATGTGGCATCTATCCTCGCCCATACGATGACCCCTTAGATGCTAATGGTCTTCTCTTCTGTTGTGGCCTAAATGTTCCTCCAGATTTTATAAATCTCTTGCTTGTGCTGCTTCTAGGTTGTTCTTCTGATGATTCTTTAGATCCTACAAATCTTGTTCTATTCCTAGCACTTTCTTCTCTCTTTTTCATCTTGCTGGTGCTAGGACGATATAGAATGACAGATCGACCAATTTGGTCAACAGCAATGGATCCAGTTGACTCCTCAAGTTGCAGTATCACGTCAGGCAGCTCTCCAGGGCAATTCAAATGAATTTTTAGCTGTCATAACATATGCCGAATGTTGGAGAACTTAACAGCACAGAAAGGAAAGCCGAATAAAAGGGCTCACTAAAGCAAGAAAAGGCACAAGACACTAAATCCTACAGGCTTATTGGCTTTCTTACATACGAAATAGAATGGAACACAGGCACACATGGAACACAGCCTTGTTGGAAAATATGTGTGCAAATTAAGTGTTGGACACAGGCACTTAGCTTCTCAATTCCAACAATTATCTGTCACAACTTGGCCAGGCCAGAATAAAGATATGGAGTTTATTCAGTATAAGTCAATTCCATATTTATGAAAAACTTGAGTATTTTGGTTTAATAACTATATGCATTCACAGAGGTTAGAAGTCAGATTGCTTGCTTGCACTATAACACAAATTTTGCAGCTTCTTGAAAGAGAGACTTTTGAATAAAAAAGCCTGTGGGTTGTAATGACTTCCGAATGAACAAGGGTTTTGTATTACATATATGATTTGTGGCAGGGCTGACGATAGGTTAAAACCACCAAATGCAAACAGAAAATAGCCCAACAATTATGCAACTCAGCCAAACCAAAAATACTAACACAAGACCAATCAGAACAAATTTAACCTGAAACCCCTGTTACTCACTTAAGACCTTAGAAGGTCAACAAAACCTCTCAATTTGAAGAGGCGTACATATTACCTATAGTAACAAAAGAAGTTAAGGATATCTAATATATGCCATGGGGGTAAAGTTCAAAACAACAACCCAGTTAAGAAGTTTAAAGAGTGTATCCAGCGCAATTGTGTGGAAGGAATACAAACAGGAGGAAAATACATATGTAACATGTACTGCGACTAGTATAACAACTGAAGTATTGTAATAATGAGCTCATACTGGTTTGTTTGTTTGGAAAAAAGCAATCACCATTTTTTCACAGAATTAGCTAGCATGTAAACCACCCTTTGCATTACCTAACAGGAAATATGAGGGCTGTCAAAACGAGGTGGAAAGAGAACCAGACAATAATAAGGAAAACTCAAGGTCAACCTAGTCATGGTTAAATTGAACTTTGCGTGTCTACCTAAACCAAAAGCATGAGGTTATCAGCATCCTATCTACTACAATCGGATTCGGACCATAAAAAACATTAGTTAAATGTTGAATAGTATAGGAAGAGAGGAATACTGTGAATATTACACACGTTGTATTGAGGCTTAGGGGCCGGTATATATAGGTTACATGGATTGGATCTCAAGCAAACTCAAAGAGATAAAGATGGAAACTAATCCTATCCTACCATAACAAACCGGATACAATACGATCCTATCCATATACTCTAACATCCCCCGCAGTCCAAGCGTGAGCAGTGCGGACGCTTAGACTGGAGAAGAAACCGACAAGAGTACTTCAACACAGATGATTTTAAGCCCTTTGTACCATAGTCGATGTAGCCAAAGCGAAGGATGCGAGGGAGCCGTGGTCAATGAAGCCGTGGTCGATGCAGCCAAAGTCGGGAAGTTGTATCGAGGTAGCCGAGCCGCAGGGTGTGCATGGGGCGTCGTAGAGTGGTCGTGGGTGCGCGGGACACGCCGTAGACCAAGGTGCGCGAGGACGCGCTGAAGACGATGACGATGACGCGATTGCGGCAGTCGTTGAGGAAGGAGCGCCATAGAGTGGTCGTAGGAGCGCGGGACGGAGCCGTAGACCAAGGTGCGTGAGGACGCGCTAAGATGACGGTGACGCAATCGTGGTAGTCGTTGAGGAAGATGACGCCAAAGAGCCGATGTAGTCGAACCGTGGAGGACGAGACATCACGCCAGGTTTGCCAGACCCAGGGATAACTCGAGACGAACGCGCTCAACGATGTTGCCAATACCGCGTGGGCGAGGTAGGAGACCACCATGAATCATACACCAATGTCAGAGGAGACTAGCAGAGAAGGCATCCGAGACAGTCGCGGCACGAGAACGGCGAAGAGGGAGGATTGCCAGAGCAGCGCATAGTTGCCGGAGAAGAGCAAAGTGTAGTCAAGGAAGATATGACGACGTTGGCGTTGAGACATGTTGGACGGAGACGAAGACGACGTAGTGGGACCAACAGCCTGAAGGGCGACGTCGGTAGCCATGTGCGGGGTTGGTTGGACCACCGGCCTGGAGCGGTGATAGTGGTAGTCCGAAGATGCCGCGGCGATGCTCGAAGTAGACGAAGGAGAACCCGAGTAGCTGACGATGACCAGTGCAAACGACGAGGGTGTCGAGGCGCGAACGGCGATGAAGACGACGAGAGCAACAATGCTGCAGTCCGAGAGGACAACACAGCTGCAGCTCCATGTCGATGCAGCGGCAGGAAGAGTCCACCGGCGATGAAGCGTTGAGGAGGACGCCTCTCAGCACTCAACAATCAGTAGACGTGTGGACCACAGGCGATGACACTACAGCCCGAGGGGACGACGCAGTGGCAACCCCAAAGCTTGATGGCGTGGACGCATACTCGAAGACGATCGGTCATAGAAGTCGTCATGTCCGTGTACTTGATCGGGTGATCAAGCCGAAGTTGCGCACAGCGGGGCGATGAAGTCGAAGCAAAGTCGAT
This sequence comes from Oryza officinalis, assembly GCA_008326285.1. Lineage (NCBI taxonomy): Eukaryota > Viridiplantae > Streptophyta > Magnoliopsida > Poales > Poaceae > Oryza > Oryza officinalis. The sequence goes on along the minus strand of BDMV01000010.1, from coordinate 34,684,474 downwards.
GACGATGTTGGAGATGCACAGATGTCGATGAGGTGGTGGGCGTTGCAAACCCAGTCTTTGATCAGGAAGAAAAAAAGTACAAGCAGCACAGCAACAACAGTAGCAAGCACGGGTGCATGGTGAACCTCACCGTCATTGGTGGTCCATAGACCAAGTCCACGCACCTCTCATCAACTCACCCATCCCCCCTATATCTCCAATGTCAAACACAGGGAATAGGGGAGACAGAGAATGAGGAGAGAGCATGGGGGAGAGCCATGGGCGTCAGGGGCGCCGGCTGGCCGATGGGAGAAGCCGACGGAGGCGAAAGGTCGGCGAAGGCCATTGGTGCACCAGCAGCTTCCGTGGGTCCCATCCCCCCGGCGGCAGCGGAGTTCCAACGTGGTGGAGGCCGGCGACGGGGACTGGGCGACGGAAGCAGGGTCATGGACGGCGGGAGGCGGTGTCGTCCCCTCGGTGAGGGCGTGCCGGTGGAGGTGAGGACAAGGTCCGTCCCCCCGTGGGTCTCAGATCCGCTCGTGGGTGCTGGAGACCCACGCGGAGCCAAGGGGACTGGGGGCGAAGGAGGTCACCGGCGTGGATCCGTGAAGGAGATCGGTGACAGAGGCGGAGCCAGTGAGGAGACAAGCCACGGTGGACGTGGCGGCCTCCATACAGGGAGGACGATGCCGGAAGGGCGCCGGCGGTGACGAGGTGAAGGCACTGGTGACGGGGATCCATGAGGCGTATGTCAATAGGGCCGGCGGCGGCGGTCCGTGCGTGGGCGAACGGCATGGTCCACAACAGAGCCGTGGACGGTCAACGTCCCAGCAAGGTCGCCAGCGATGGCCGGGAGACGGACAACGATGTGTTGGTTGCTGCTACTTGACACAAACGACGATGACGAGACGACGACGTGAAGAACGGATGACAAAAGATCAATCCCGGCCGACAGAGGACGATGGACTACGGCTGGAAGAAAAAAAAATCGAAAACAGTGGCCACCCCCGAGAGATCAAAACCCTCCCGGGGGCGACAGCGGCGGAAGCGTGAGAGAGGCAACTAGATCGCCCGCTCAGATACCATGTTGAATAGTATAGAAGAGAGGAATACTGTGAATATTAGACACGTTGTATTGAGGCTCAGGGGCGATATATATAGGTTACATGGATTGGATCTCAAACAAACTCAGAGAGATAAAGATGGAAACTAATCCTATCCTACCATAACAAACCGAATACAATTCGATCCTATCCATATACTCTAACATTAACTTTAACTATTGATGAATAGACCCTACAGTGATCCTAATTCCCAGTTAAACAAAATCACATCACATCACGTCATGTAAAAAAACATCACCATATATCATTATTCAGCAGCATGATGAAGCATCCCATTTCCATTGGTATATCATACACTGAAATGATGTACTTGTTATCATCGTAGGTAACTATGCGTTGTATCATGTCGCGGATTTATAATGCGAGGGGGGAGCGGGAGAGGCACCTTGAGGAGCTCGTTGGACTCGAGGTTGTCATTGAAGGCGGCGACGACGGACGGCGTGACGCCGCCCTTGCCGACCTGCTGCGACTTGAGCCGCTTGCCGAGGCCGTGCGCGTACGACGCGAGCTCCTTCCGCTCCTTCACGCTCAGCTTCGGCCGCGGTAGCCGCGGGAGCACGAAGGTGGTGGGGCGCACCTCTGCCTCCGCCTCCTCCTCCGCCGCCGTCCCCTCCTCCGCTTCGACCCCCTCACCATCCGGCGCAACCACCGCCTCGGCCAGGGACGAGACGGCGGGGCCGTGGCTGGGAGCTAGGAGGGCGGAGAGGAGGCGGTGGGAGGTGTAGATGCGGAGCCGAGGGGGCGGGATGGGAGGGGGAGGGAGGGAGCGGAGGTGGGAGGAGAGTCGGGCGAGAGGGAGGCGGAGGAGGGTCACCGCCGCCGCCGTCATGGTGTTCGACGGAATGCCGAGGAGACGGCGAACCCGGGAGGAGTAGGGGATAAGCAGGGCAACTGCGGGAGCAGTGAAGGGGATAAGAACTCATGGGACCGTCTGATAGACGCTGACCCCACTTGGCAGTGTAAGATATGATCAAAGCTTTGGTCCCACCTGACAGGATCAAGTATGACCTGTATAGCTCAGGACAATTTCTCTTCTTTTCCTATTCTAGTTCAGACTTCAGAACTAGGAACACCTATGTTTTGTAATATACGACACCGTTAATTTTTTATCTCATGTTTAACCATTCGTCGTATATAAAAAATTTAAATAAATATATTTTTTTGTTGTAGCTTGATTTATCACTAAAGGAACTTTAAGGATTACTTATATTTTTAATATTTGCATCAAAAATTAGAATAAAACAAATGGTCAAAAGGTTGTAACAAAAATTAACAACGTTATATATTAAAAAAATAGAGGGAATACAAATCACAAGATATGATACAAGCTGTAAAAATCAGATCGGCACATTGCCATACAACTGAAATATTCTGAAACCAATGTTTAGTTTAAATTATGTGATTCTTAAACAAAAGATCTTCGCGACTTAGAAACATTGATCAATTTGTCTTTCAGATATGCACCTGAAGAACATTATCAAGGGTGTATTTTTTAGGGAGAATGAATGTATATGAACAGTGTTCTCTCCGCTGTATAGAATGAAACATGCAGAAAGCTAGCCATGCAACAAGATGTCATACAAAGGGCTGCACTGGTTTTGACAAAAGGGGTAGTGATAATGACAACAATAGAACAAAAGAATATTTGTGATTTCTCTGATCAGGGTCTTTGAAGATCACGAACGATCATAATACAGTGTAAAACACCAGGGTTATGTATGTATGGCTCATTGAACGCCTAGAAGACCTGGGCGACTTTACTTGCAAGCACACGGTCCCTTTTCTCGATGTACTCGTAAGGGAACCAGCCAGCTTTCCCTCTGCATTCACCTTCTGCCCATCCATTGTTTGATACCTGATTGAGCAGGTTAATAAACACAAGTTTAGTGTAGCCAACTTTGCCCACAAAAATCCAGCAAGCAATATGTTTAAGGTCAGAAGCATGTCCAATGGGAAGAGTGGACAGTACCTTCCGGACCACTATATAGTCACCAGCTGCAAGGTTGAGCTCAGTTTCACTCTCAGCACGATAAGACTGGATGGCCTGTCAAAAAGATGACCATGCATAGAAATCAGCAATAAAATCTCAACAGATGTAACTTAGTACTGTAGTAGTAAGCTAACTTGTGCATTATGGTGAAGTGATGATTGGTTACCTCAGCCAAGAAGAATTCCACAGTTTCCACCAATTCAGCAACTGTTGGATTCCTCATGAAAATACCGTTAATTTCTTCATATGAAGGTGGTGGTGGCATAGAACTCTCAGCAGATGGAGGAGGTGCTCCTTCAATTCTTTGGCGCTCAGAAACCATCTGTAAAAATAAAGAAACAAGAGACTGAATCAGGATAACCAAAACAAAGTTCTTTTCCGATAGTTAACAAGTTTCTTTTCTGTATAAGTTTAATAAGGATGCTATACAAAAACATCAGTACCTCTCTTTCAAGTTGATCAAGAATCTGCAGAACCCTCTGGTGATAACTTCTCTCAGATTCGACCTTCAGTAAGTCAGTAGTGTCATGTGAAGCAATTTTAATCCTCAAGGCAAACAAGGAAATAATCAATTGACCAAACTAAACAAGCATAGAATATACCATTGCAATTAGTCGTTGCAAGGTCAGTCTTTGCTGTTGAGCTTCAACAGCGGTCATTGATGCAACGGCTTCCTTGCCTAGAACCCCCATGTTTGACTTTAACTCTTGCAACTTTGACTCAGCAACCTCTAATCTTGAAATCATATCACCATTCCCAGATGTTTCTCTTAATTTCATTTGGCGCTTCGAGACTTCAATAGCCTGCAAAACTCATGGTACCTTGCTAAGTTTCTTATATGATCAATGAAAAAAATTGTGGCATAACATATCAGCGTGAAACTCAAATCTGCCACAATCACAATAGGCAGCCAACAGATAAAAAGGGAAAAGACAGTATGTTTAATAGAAATCACCATAACAATAGGCAACATATAAAGGGTTGTAAAGGTGAAATAACCTGTGCTTCGGCTTCTTGACGCATCCTGTCGTATCTTTGGGCAAGATGGCGAGCATCTTCCAAAGGAGCTCCCATCACCATAGCCCTCAACGGTTCTGCCACCTAATAATATTAACCATGGGTTACAACTTACAACAGTCTCATGCAGATTGAGTAAAATATAAGCGCAATACAATTTGCAAGGGTAAAATGGCATTCATGGCAGAATAAGGTAGTTATTACCATGTGCAAGGTAATGGATATTTTAGAAATGATATATTTTTTACAGATGTTAGGTTTATAAAAAAATAAAAAAGTGTAAAGACATAACATCACAAAATGAAGTCATACGCCAAAAGGGTAACCATCCTCTGTTTAACAACCAGCTACAGCCTTCAGTTGTAACCTTAGACGCTACAAGTCATTTCACCCACCCGTTAATTACACATGCAGTGAGTTTCCCCATTTTCTATCTTCTACTTATGGGGGGCATGTTTGAAATAGTTAAGAGCATAATAGAAATTAGGACAAGGCTCTGAACCTCGCAGTTTACTCCACTCCAATAACTCAATACCAACTCTAGAGTCTAGATACATTAATGAGCACTACGAGCACACTACATATATTGCTATCCTATGAGCACATTACGTAGAGTCATAGACAGGAAAAGGAATAAACATAAGCAAACGCCTTGTTTTGTCTTGTCGTATGCTAAATGATATACCAATCAAGGAAACAATGCATGAACCGAATCCTTCTGTCATTTCCCAGCTCTACTTGATTAAATGCAGAAAAACTCCAAGCATAGCAGATAACACATCAGACCAGCTCTACTTAATTAAATGCAGAAGAATTACAAGCATAACAAATCACACATCAGTCACTGGTCTCACATAATAGTATGCCTATATGGATGTACACCACATGGAGATTATGAAGATGAAACCATCATGCAGTACCTGAGTGCCCAGTGCTTTCAGCAGGTTCCCTCTCTCCTTCTCCATCAGCGAGCGTGCTTTGGCGAAACACAACGCGGCTTTCGACAGCGTGCTTCCACTGGTACAAGTGTTCTCTGCTCCATACTTCTTGCCATCCTCGCATAACTTATTACCTGCAAACCACAAAAGCACATTGCAAACCCACATTCAAAAATGACGAATAGGACGCAGTGCTCACGGAGCAATTGAGAAACAAGAATCCAGCCTTTTCTCTTACCGATTTCGACCTGCTTCGACCCTGTGACAATGTATCCCTCCACCCCGCGAACTATGTCCCTTTGGAAGTGCTGCAATGGCAATGCAAAAAGGCAGCACATTTCTAATAAGCGAGGCAATGGAATGGAAGGCGAAATGGCAGCAAAAGCATAGCTAAGGCAGGGCTGATAATAACCAGGTATAAGTAAAATTGCCAGGAAACAAATCCGCGTACCTTGGCGGCGCGCGTGGAGATGTAGAGCTTCTCGAGCTTGGAGTGCTGCTGCGCCTCGGCCTCGTCGGCGAACGCGCCGTCCGCGCCGTACCCGCCCCCGAACTGCTTCATCACGGCCTGCGGCCAGCCACGGGACACAAGCACGAAACCCCCGAGGTGTCAGGCTAACAAAGTCAGCACGAGATCTCGACGGGATCTTCGTCGTGCCAAAGGAGAGATGAAGACACGGCGAGGTGGATCGTGGGAAGCCCTCGAGGAGGGGCGAGGGCTCACTCACCTGCTGCTGCCGGGCGACCTGCTCCCGGAGCTTGGAGGCCTGCTTCCGGATGGCCTCCATCGGCGATCGAATCGCCGCCGAGCCTGCCTGGGTGAAGACGCCGACGACGAGATCGGCGGAGACGGAGGAGCGGGGGGAGATGGAGCGGGATCGGGAGGGAATCCGATGGGCGTGGAATGGAATGGAATGGAAGGCGAGGGAGATCTGAATCGGAGGCGAGGTGGTGGCGAATGGCGGTGGGCGGTGGGCGGTGGCCGATGGGTTGAGGCTCCCGACTCCGGCTTGCTCTTTCTATTTTCTTTTTTTTCTTTTTTTTTCTGTTTGATTGATGGATTATTTTGGTTTTCTGTTTTTCCGATTGGCCCGTGGCAACCGTCGGATGGTGAGATTGATTGAGAGGAGCCGTTGGGTTGATGGATCGCAGTAAGTATGTATTGTATCTTAGACAGGCCTGTCTCTTTGTACTATAGAATACTGTATATATGTATGTATGTATGTACTCGTATACTTTCAATTCAAGTGTTTGGACTTCCAAGTCCAAACAGAACACGGATTTTGGTAAGCACTGCACCATTCAGTACACCATTCATTTGAAGATGCATTCGTGATATACATTATTTATTATAGTTCACGCATGAGCCTCAGATCTTTAGCTTTGGTTTGGACGTAAGAATTTTAAATATAATTTATAGAATTTTCGTAGGAATTAACTCGACGTTCAAACTTGGAACTTTCAAATTGGACACCGATCTGATACTGAGTGATAATGTTAGTACCATCATATGAAATCCAATAGGAACTTTAGGAGCGGGTATTAGTTTTGTCCCGACTCCCGAGTCGAGAAAAGGATTTGGCTGCCTCCGGATCCGTCGGTACTCGGTAAGGTGGCCGATGGCGTTCTTGTAATAGCGAGTCCACAACGACCAGATTGGAGAGAGTCACACAAGAGTACAACACACAAGTCACAAGAGCAAGCACAAGTGCGCAGCCGCTTCAACTAGAGCGTAGAGCGGAAAAGGACGGCACAGCTCACCTCTCGAATGCGCTGCAAACCAGCAACAACAGCTTGTCCCGACATCAGACACCAAACGCCTTTTTATCTTCACAAGCTTCCTCACGACGTCCAGATTATACTACATCCAGATCACAGCAACGCACTAGACGAACCCTTCAACAAAAAATCACTGGCCTGACTCGACAACGTACGACGAAGAGAAAGAAACGCAGGTGGAACAAATTATCAGGGCCAACTTCCAACAACAATAAAACGCGCCCGTGACGCCTGTCCAAGTCGCCTTGGCACGGCAGTAGGGCTACTGCAAAGGACAACGGATTAAAGGAAAAGTGTACCAGTCTCCAGATCTCATGTTCTTCTTGGTTGCTTTACTTCTCAAAAGCCAAAGGAGAAAAAAAAAGGAAATGTATTATACTGTCGAGTCGCATATCTATACATATTTGCAGAGAAGTTATGTCTTGTAACTTCTCGTACAACAAAGAACAGGGTTGAACTGGGAAAGCTATAGAGGAATCAAAAAAAAAAAGAATGGGGGTACAAACACAGAAGGAACATAAAAAGGCACCTTCTTTGCTAGGGGGAAAAAATCATATACCACTGATGATTTTACAAGGAGAGGTTGTGTGCTTCAAATTACCTGACAATGTTACTTGGTCAGAAATTTCAGAGGTTAGCGCACCAAGCAAAAAGCAAATAAGATGCCAGTGGTGAGATTTTGGTACCTTTTAAGATAACATGCACTTTAGGTGAAGGTAATTATCCTGTCTGCGATTCTTGTACGGCATAGAGGGCATTCTGAACAGGCAAGCGAGCAAGGCTTGCACACTGAAGAGAAGCATTTCAGCAGTTAGTAAACAAGAAAGATCAGCTTAGGTAGCATACGAATGAAATTTTAGGATAGATGGGGCTGTTACTTACAGCAAAAGTGCCGACAAGGAAGCAAAACTGCAGCAGTGGCAGACTCAAAACATACTTTGCAGACATGGGAATTTCCATCTTTATCACCCAAGGAATCAGTTTCCTTCTCCTTCATCTCTTGAATTTTAGCCTGCATATAGAAGAATTTGTTTCATTCAGTGGCACATATTAGCTACCCTGCATTTCAGGATTAAGCCCGCTGTGCAATGTATTATTCCTGAAGACAATAAATATCCAGTCATAACATAACATGGATATACAGCATATTTAAATATACCTTGAGACGAACAAGAAGAGGTTCAAATTCAGGATTTCTGTATTCTTCCGCAGTCAATGACTTCACAGTATTATCCGAAAGTTGTTTCTCAACTACAGCTACATTTTTGTCAGCTTTGTTTTCCTTTGTACCGTTAGTTATGTCAGCTAGATTAATAGATCGATCATCAACATTCAAGTCAGCTATACCTAAAGCCCCTCTCTTCAGCTTAGCAACAAGTACCCACATTCCTGCTAAATCGTTTTCCAGAGATAGTTCCTTTTTCTTTGCCTCATCAAACTTTTTCTTGTACTCCTCTTCAAGATGCTCCTTCTCAGCCAAAGCAGCTTCTAGGGCAGCTTCCCTCTGTTTTCTAGCCTGTAGCTCCATCTTCATATCCTCTAAATCAAGACTCCAAGTTCCAACCTCGTCCCTGCCCCTACCAGCTGACCGGCCCTTTCTACCAGGAACCCTAGAGCGTGCCATCTCCTGAGCAATTAGTAACTCTTTTGCCTGCTTTGCATTTTGTACAGATAGCTTGGTAACTTCTTCAGCCAAATTCTTGAGTTCAACGGCAGCAGAAGATGCCAGTTCTTTTGCATAGGCAACTTCCTCACATAATTTGTGGTTCTGGTTGACCAACTCACGATTTTCCTCGGTGATTTTCATATGCTCATATTTAAGCTTTTCACTTTCCGCTTCCTGTCAAAGCATATTAAATATATTGTGTATTAATTCAATAAATTGCGGAAAGCATTAAAAAGTTCAATAAATTGTGCAAAAACGAGGACCAGAAAAGGAACCTTCAACTGAAGTTTAGATTTCAAATCATGAAGCTCATGTTCGGTGCATTGTTCAGGGGATGCCTCAGTATTTGTTGTCATCTGTTGCTCAAGGCGTAGAACTTTTTCTTGTAAATCATTGATTTCCACATTCTGCAAGTGCCAAGTAGGGGCAATTTTTGTGTTAAACAAGTATTGAAATTGCACCATTCACCATTCACAAATATTTTAAACTGAAACCACAGATAACAAAGAAACAATGAAAAGGAGAGCACCTTCTGTTGTAGCTGCTCCTGAAGGATGCGATTATCAGCTGATCTTAACTGTAGCATTAAAAAAAGGCACAATCATGAAAAAAGTTTAAGATTTGGTATTGGATAAATTTTATTTTAGACAGCATACTGAAACATTTATTTTTAAAATATCACCTCTAACTCAAAAGCCTTCTCACTGCACTGCGCTGTCAGCTTGGTAATTGTCTGTTTTCACGAAGACAAAAAAAACGTTACTAAGAAAAATCACATGAGCAATAAGGAACGTCGGTGGCTCTGGAGCCTGGACAGAAAAATTGCATGAAAATTAAGAAACTCTATACTGTGAAGTCCGGATGCATCACCTGTTGCATATCTATCATGGAAGCATTAGCAACTGATGCCTCACCACTTTCCATAAGTTTTTGCTCCAGGGCTCGCATATGCCTTCTCTTCTCCCGGATTTCACGCTCTAAATTATCTATCTGTGATATAAAAAAATATATGTGCATCTGAGTATTAAGACAAAGAATAGGACACTGGAGCATCAAAATTAATGAAGATTTGAAGATAGTGATGACACGGAGACATATCTTAAAAGGTTACGGTAGGCTCATGATTTCCCAAATTCATAAATATAGCAAAATGGAGTACTAAGGTGCACCACGAAGCATGGAGAAATATTCGGAATGAAACAAAATCAAGCAGAAGTTCAGCACTTTATACAGCGGTCAACAATTTCATATGTCTATCATTCATAAATACAAAATACTAAGAAACTAGTATATGTTCATTTATCCTTGAGAAGATAACTTTAAAACTTCAGATAACAATTCTTATCAATCATAGTTCTGTTCTTACATAAGATACAATAAATAAATAAAAAACTATGAGTGCCCAGCTATGTATAATATTATTTTGCCTGCCATAGAAGTCAGCATAACAGGGGTCAGGGAACTATTTTTTTCGAAATTTTGTTGAATAGACAGCAAGCTCCCTGATTTTGATTGTTCATAAGATGTGTGATTTGTTCTGCTACCGATTTGTGTCTAGAAGTAAATTACATGCTTGCTTCTTCTACAAATGAAAAAGATTGAAAACTGACCAAAGGTAATAACTACTACATAAAGGAAAAGGAGGGAAAAAATTACTTGATTCTTCATCCCTTCAGGGTCTTCAATGGATTGTTCAATTAGTCTTTTCAGAGAACTGGTACCAAACGCAATTTCCCCAGCAAGCATCTTTACTTGCTCAATCAGTAGATCCATTTGATCCGATGCGGTGATCCCTCCCTGAAATGCAAAATACAGGAAATCATAGACAATCAAATTCACGAATTCAGCATGTTCACTACAAAATGAAATATAATTGAATTAATATTCCACTGTCTAGTGAGCGCTTCGCATTAAAAGATGTCAAACTGTTCAGTACGAAGGCAGGGCCAACTAACGATGGAATCCATTGAATATGGCTCATCCGCCCATCCAGAATAAACCCATTGTGTTTTGGAAGTGAAAGAGGACAGTGCAGAATAAGGGGTGGAAATTATCGTACACTAACTGCCAAAAAAAACAGACTAATTTGATTCTAAAAATAAATAAATAGTAGATATGGGCCTGTCAAATTGATGTAAATCCAAGAAACTTATTTTATAAGGACACTTCCACACAATAATTGCGAACAATTTATTCACAAGGCACATGTCATTAGACAGTAGCCAGCATAAAGTCAAACTACCTGCATTTCATCAGGTCCAGAACCAGCAATCGAAGAATGGTCTCCACTAGCACATCTTAGTTGATTGATCTCATCCACAGCATCTGGCAAAGCAGATGATAGCGAATCTTTCGCGGCACTATCATTTTGGGAAAGCATAGAACTATCTTGTGATGTGCTTACTTTCTGAAATGGAAAGAACCAGTACATTGTTGTAGTGAAAATGTCTGGCTGATGAGTGCATAGCATAAAGGAAAAAATGTATGTGCAAATGCACAATAGTTTAATAATGAGCACTTACATCTTCCTCACTGACCGAATTATGGCGCTGATGACTAGACGTATCTGTCAAGGCAGGAATATTGTTCTTTGTAGAAACAAGTATTAACTTGGTCAAGCGTTGTATTCTGCTCATCAGAGCAGCTTTTGCTTCTTCTTCCTCCTCCAGGCGAGATTGCATTTTTACCTGGCCCTCCTCCAACTAAACAAGATAAAAAAGAGTAACTTATTAGGCATTTATTAACTTAACAGCATAAATCATAGGTATCCTAAAAGAACATAGCCACAATTGCAAGCAGACACAACCACAGAACTCTAGTAATTTCTGTCTCACAAATAGCAAAAGGAACAGACCTGCTGGCGTAAAATCATGATTTCTTCCTGACTAGCACCTCCAATCATTCCTCTCCTTAGCTGGTCAAGCTCTTGCTTCAGAGAGGATATTTCTCTCTGATATTTCTTGATCAAAGACTTTTCATCAATCATCTGGGCAGCAGAAATTCATGATGCATCCATTAGTTCTTACCTCCAAAACAGTCACGCAAGAACTCAGCTGTATACACCTAGAATACTTACCCGGTTACGAGCAGCATAAATTTCAACACGTTTTGCTCTGCTTGCAAATTTCAATGTATTATGGGTTTCCTCCATGTTACTCGATGCAGGGGTAATTGTGCAAATCAGCTGCAAAATATTAGTTAATTTATCACTTGATGATCAAATTTCAATTCATAGTGAAAGAATGGCCTACAGTGTAGAACCATGTAGTGAATTTTGAACAGAATAGCTGCAAAAGAAAAGGAACAGATTGGTACTTACTGAAACATGGCCATGGCCACTCAATGATGACTGCAGCAGGCGAGTCAACTTAGAATCACGGTATGGTATATGCGTTGCTCTCCCTTCACTGAGTTTCCCAATAACCTTTGGGTTTGAAATTTTCGGAGTCAGTAGGACCAACAGTGATTAAGTGGTATATGTGAATTGGAAGTTTTTCCGCAGGCACATCATTTCATTCTTGTAGGAGTTGCATGAGATTAGTTATTTTTATATATTCAACAGTTCCAACTATAAACTATTAGCAACATAAAAACAAACATAAACCAGATGCTTCCAAGTCCAACCTGAACTTGGTAGTTGCAATCATGTTCTAACTCCTAACACAGGATCTCAAGAAAACAAATAATAATAGACCTCTAACTGCAATTCTGAGTTATGAATGGTGGTGACTAGCACCAAGAACTTACAGTTCCCAGAGTTAAAAGACTCTTGTTAATGTATGATCCTTCCCTTCTTCTCAGCCCTGTAGTCTCTGTCTTAGAACTCTCTGACCCAGCTAGATCAATCAAATTCTACAAAATACAAGAGCACAGAAATGTAAGACTAGAAAGCTGAAGCAATTGAAAATACAGAGTTGCTTGTGAGCAAAACATACAAGTTGTGAGTACATGACTCCATCATACTCGTCACCACGAGCACTGCTTTCAATCATCTACAGAAGAGCATGCAAATATTATAGACCCCAAACCAAGTAATATAGTGTATCCAATATTGGATTCATCAGGTAGATTAATACAATAATTAGAAAACATTAGTTCCTTTTTTTGTACAAATGATTGAATGCTGAAAGAATTTATGAACTCACCAATGTGAAAATGGTATGACTTCGGCTGCTAAATAAGTTGAAGTTGTTTGAACCAACATGCCGATGCTCTGTCATGTTAAGTGGAATTAGTTTTGGAATGGCAAAAAACATGTCACTTTCTGGTAAGATCAAACTTGAATAAACTAGCCTTCTAATATGCACAATTAGCAATTAGCAACTGTCTTGCTAATTGCTTATTAATAACAGGGAAAACAAATTATGATAAATACCTTCACCAGCAGCAATAAAAGAAAGAGCATGCCCTGGAGATAAAACAACTTCTTCTTTTATGCCTTCTACATATGTTCCCTAGAGCAAAAAGGAAGCAATTCATCGTAAGCTCACAAATAAAAGAGCCAGAAGTAGATAAGTAGAAAAAGCTATATGTGCATATAACTTAGCTAGAACACTAAATGAACAAGGAAAAGCCTAGCAAAATTAGATATGAAAATATTATGACATGCACAATGAATATAAATTATAAAATGATTAAAAACTTGTCATGTTCATCAATGTCTGAACCAAATGGCACTCCACAAAAAACAGGCCATATTTTGACTTTAACGAATTCATTACAAAATGAGAATCACACAAAGTGCTTCCACGCATCAAAATAGGAGTAAATTTATATTTCAGTACACACTACACAACAATCAAACCCTCTGTTCTGATATCATACAAATCTAAATATTCCATTAGGTTTAGAACTTTTAAAAGAACCATTGTGCCATGATAAAACAAACAAGATCAGAAGGAAGGTAGTTGGTCTGTTACAGCATTATCTATATCAACAAAAGAGAAGTTTACTTGCCTAAAAAGGACAATTAGAAGTAACAGTTGAAAGCAAAAGAAGGTATCTCAAGGAGGGTATGCAAACAAATAAATTAGAGCACTAAGAGCACAGATATTATATAGAAGCACATGCCAACATGATAACCAATGCTGTAGAGGATTAACCTGTGCATCTTCCCTCACACGCAGATTTTGGCCAGTAGGATCAAGTAGATCATTTATCACCTGCAATGAGAAAGAAATTAAATCTATTGAGATACAATAAGCTGAATGTACATAACTATATATAGAATACAACTAAATCTAACAAACCTCAAAATTTGACAAGACCTCTTAAAAAGTAAATGTGGCACTGCCCATAGTCATGAGTATCACTTGGACAGTATTTACACTATAGGATTGGAAATATGAAGGCTAGGCAGTAACTAAGTGCAAAGCTGGAAACAGAAGAATATAGCCAGAAGCAATGGTTGTGGATTACAAGAGCAATGGTGCAGCCAGTAAATTCATACATATATATATGAGGACAATTTTATGCATAATCTGGGTAGGTGATCAACCAATCCTTTTGTGAAGGCCTGAAGGGCAAATTCAGAAATAACCGAAGAGACATAGCACTTAACTAAAATTATTGTGGAGTAATCGTTATAGTGGGGCTGGACAAAATGCAATGCCATGGGAGAAATATATCAAAACTACAAAATGATGTGTTTCCTGGACTGTCTGAGGTAGTATACCTCGTTATAGATTTCCAGATATGAGACACGGAGCAAAAATTCCCTCCCAGGAGTCTGTAAATTAAGATAAAACGGTGATAGCAATTTAGTGATATCCAGAATAAATGACAAAACAAAGTAGATTGAGTAGCAAACAGTGAAAAGTACACCCAATAGTACAAGAAAATGGAATGGTCATAAATTATATGCTTTAGGATTGCATCTGCATAACACGGAGCATTATGGTCACTGATCGCAGCTTCTGGAAGTCGTTAAACCCTATAACTCTTAGTCAAACAAATGGATAAAAAAATATTTTTCCTTTAGCTAAATGCCAGTAATTTCCTACGGATATAAGAAAATGTCATAATATTACCTAAAATAAATAAACTATAATTTTGCATCATATATATTATCCAATTGTTTGATATAGGGGGTGCTCAGCTTGATTATATATGGGGTAACCCATTTTTATAGGATTTTTCTGTGATACTAATACTAAAATTTATCAGGGGACAATTTATAAAAACTGCAGTGGCTGGAGGTGAGGTGGCAGATTCACTGCCCCCACCACTAGTCCACTAGAGCCTTTTAAAATGAGTATAGATGAAAGTTTGAAAACCAACTGAAATCTTTGCAAATTCATAATGTTCACAGGCAGCTAATCTTAAAGAAAGGACCATAGCAGTAGGCCAGTAGCACAAAGGTACACAGACTCTGTTTTAAAGCTGTGTCAGTTACAGTTGAGATTATTATGGTTAGCTGGGCTTGGACCATTACAAAAAATATGTGAATCATGATTTATAAAATTGTTCAAATTCAGTATTATCCACATGGACAACCATGTGCAAAAGCAGGAATGCAGGATCCCAAGAGGACAACACTGCAGATTTTGGAAGATACTGTTTTTTAACTAGAAACCAATGAAAATTGTTTCTCCATTTAAACAAATAAAAATATGCACATTTGGAAAAAAAATGGATAGCTAAATATAATGTAAGAAAGCATTGAATGCCGTACATCTTGAATTAAGCTGAATACATCCTTGATGGCTAATGGGATTATTCCAGGGCAATTCTGATCACCCTGCAAAAGATTACAGAAATAAATGGATAGATATAAATATGGATCAACCGATCAAGTCTTCATAAATCACAATTGAGCTTTTCAACAACATTCATGACTGAAAATGTACATGTCACAACCATAATTGTGATCACTTTGCAATAGGAGGATCCCAGAATATCTTGAAAATAGAAATTGCATAAGAAGGAATGATATAGAGGAAGTTTTCAGGACGGCTCAACAGAGAAGTAGAGAACCTGGAATCACTAAATACAGGATCCTATATCTTTCCTAGAAGAAGACATTATGACAACAGACCGAGGATTTTTCCCAGTAGGATTTAAGAACTTACATGCATTGTGTGGGTCTTCCCGCTACTCGTGACACCATAGGCAAAAACCGTACCTACAAGTTGGCATGGATTTGTGCTCAGCAATGTGATAAATGAAAAACCTCAACATACAATGTAAAACATAAAGTTAATATGTGAATGTCAGTAATGCAAATGCAACATCTCAGAAGTTAAAACACTAAGTGAAATGATATGGACAACAGCAACAAACATTGTACAAGGAAAGGTAATTTGTTTGACTTCAATATGATATGGTAGAGAATAACAGTTTGGAATGAAGTGTGTGCCATCATGGTGACAATATATTACATATGACCATATAGTAACTCTCGAACTATAATTGTTCTCCATCAGATATAAATAAATGGAAAAATCATGAAACAATGTGTCGGATAGGTGGCATACCATTTATCCCCTCCATGGCACCTTTAACAACAGGCCGGGCAGCAACATCATATACAGCCTCAGTAGTTGTTTTAGGACCAAAAACCCTATCTGAAAAGAAACAGGAGTAAAAAATATGATTGGTTATTAAATAGAAACCAGATGATATCATAGAGAACTGCAACAAAAAATGTGATATTATTCTTAATGTGAACATTAAAGGTTCGCATTGATTTCAGTCAAGTTGATTGACCATGATCAGAAACATAAATTAAGTTGCTAGAAAGCACAGAACAAATGCTTAATAACATTGATGTATTAAGGGAGTAGGCCATGAAACTTCTTGAATGAAAACATTGATGTCAATTTCACTAAACTTATACCATACCAAAAAATTGCCAATCGGGAACTAGCAGTCTTCTGAAAGACCACGAGTACAAGCAGGATGAAAGGCAACAAGGAAGTGAAACCTCACGGGTAGTGTTTTAGATTGTGGCTGGCTATCAACTTCACAGAACAGCTGACTCCCCAAATGTCGCAAAAATGCAAACGAAGAACTGCATTTTTCAATTAAACATCAAGCCTTGTCGGCGCTGATGCATTTATGCCTATCCAAAATCCTAACCCTCTCAATAGTGATTTCAGCATTGTGCAACTTATCCCATAAATCTGCGGCTGTGAACATCCGACATTGGCTGAATCCATAATTTAATCCAAGCCCCAAAATTACAGAAAGCTCAAATGTACTATTCAAATCACCACATTGCCAAATTAACCGCACAAGCAACTGAAGCGTAGCTACTTACCGTAACCATAAGCCGTCGCCGGGTTGTACTCGCAGCGCACAAGCCGTTCCCCATCAGCATACCACGAGATCTCGTCGCCGCGTTGGATCTCCCGCTCGCTGCAGCCACGCCCAAATCCAGCTCAAATCAGTCGAAATACTCACAACCACGCCTCGCAAACAGATCCGCGCAGCTCATACTCCCAGATCCCCCTCACCTGAGCGGCCGGAAGCGGATGGTGACGGATATGCTGTCCCCGGATCGGGAGGTGTCCTCGATGACGAGCTCGTCCGCGCTGGGGAACGGCACGGGCGACGGCGGCGACGGAGCCGGCACCACCGAGGAGGAGGAACTCCCCCTCCGCCCCGGGGTGGTGGACCTCGAGCCGCTCCCGCCCCCGCCGCTGCCGAAGAAATGGGAGGAGGAGGAGACGGACGACGCCGAGGAGTACGACCGCGGCATGAGGCGGCCGGTCAGGTACGAGCTGGCGGAGGACGACGAGGTCGGAGGCCGCCGGTTCCCCGCCGAGAACGGCGAGCTGCTCCGCCTCGACGACGCCGACGACGACGGCCGCGACGACATCCCGCCCGGATACGGAAGCTTCCCACCCACCACCTCCCCCCCCCCCGCAAGGCGACGCGGCGCGGCGCTGGCGGCGGGGGAGCTCGACGGCGAGAGCGCGCGGAGGCGGAGGCGGAGGCGGAGGCGGAGGCGGAGACGAGGCGAGATGAGGGGGAAGGTATCGGAAGGTCAGAGGCTTCACATGGCCTGCTCCAAAAGAGGCGAGAGGCCACGGCGTTGCGAGTTTTTAAAGCGAGACGCCAACGCGACGCAGTCAGGAGAGAGGTAGGAGGCGACTGTACTACACGTGTCAGCCTCCGCGGCGCTGACGCGCGGGGCCCACGGTGTCCGGGCCCACCTGTCACTGACGACGGTGGGGCTCGGTAATTTGAAATGCGTGGAGGGGGTGCGGGTGGTGGGCGGGAATAACTGCGGTCTTGTGAGTTAGGAGTACGTTTTTGCGGGGTGTTTATTTATTTTCGGGGAGGGGGGAAAGTGAAAAGCGGAGAAGTGTAGGGGGCGAGGTGAAAAAATACCAAAAAAAGGCATGTGGTGTGCCGGTGCGGTGGCGCACCAGCTTTTCATTGGTTTATTGCACTTTTCCCAAGATTTGTTGTTGTTGTTTTCGATGTGATTTGAAATTAGAATTTGAAATTTTTCGTGATAATGACCGGCGCTCAGCTCAGCGGATGTGGTCTGGTCTCTGTTTTCAAATGGGAGGATGAGAAGTTGACAGGGAATGCTCTTATGCTATGCTGTGTTCGTGGGTATTAGTTACCAGCGTAGACAGTAAATACGGAAAACGAAACGGTCCATTAGCGCGTGATTAATTAAGTATTAGCTAATTTTTTTAAAAAAATGAATTATTTTGATTTTTTTAAGCAACTTTTGTATAGAAACTTTTTGCAAAAAAATACACCGTTTAGTAGTTTGAAAAGCGTACGCGTGAGAAAACACTGTAGCGCTGGGGAAGTGCAAGTGCCGAACAAAGCCTTAACAAGATGGAAAGTACAATTTAAATCAAAGCGTTTGTCTGTTTCCTAATCCTTTCGTCTCAAAATATAACAATTTTTAACACTTAAAATTTATCCCAAAATATAACAATTTCTTCGTCAACTTTTTTTCTTAACCAATCATAACCCTCCACCATTCATTTTTCCCACCTACCTTTACTTTTTAACTAATCATAACCTCTATTTAATTCTACTCTTTTTTTAATAGCCGTATCCAGCTCTAAAATTTTTTATATTTTGAGATGAAAAGAAGTATAACTTATATTGTACTTACATGAAAGAAGAATATGGTACGGTTTGTATGACCCACAGATTTTTCTAAAATGGCTTAGAAAATGCTCATTTTATGACCATATTTACTTTTTTTGATAAATCTATAAGTTACTTTTAATTCAAAGCTTTTAAACCGGACGCTATAGTATATACCCTGACTTTTTAAATCGTCTACGTCACATCTATCAACAGAAACAGGTTCGTTTCATTTACATGACGTGTTTTGGCAATCGAATAATGCTGAGTTCGGTAAGTGACCCGGAAACGCCGCACAGTTTTTTCTCGCGGGGCACGTTTTTCAAACTATGTATTTTTTTCAAAAAGTTTCTATACAAAAGTTGTTTAAAAAAATCAAATTAATCCATTTTCGAAAAAAAATTAGCTAATACTTAATTAATCACGCGTTAATGGACGCTCCGTTTTTCGTACGTACTGTTTGAAGTTGGAAAAGCTAACTAAAAATTAGAAATGATATGATGAGTTTCACATGTTTATTCATTACTCATGCAACTCCCGGGTGAGTTTGGGAAGTCATGCCAGGTTTCTTAAACCGTTTTGGATTGAGTTATCGTCATCTTATGCTTTAGCGATTATCATGATAATCACATGGTTACCGTAAAAACCATACAAATACTACGAAGTATATCGTGGTTTCAAAAATTAGAAAGGTTACCATATAACCGTGTGATCTTGTAAACACTCATGCCGCAGCACGTCATGACAGGGGAGCAAGAATTCCTCTAGTTTCATACTAGTACTAACAAAATAGTTGTTGGATCTCATGATATCGCGAGATGTGGGAAAGATTTTAGATAAAGAAGGTAATAACTCACAAGCATCTACTGTACACAACCAATGAATTGAATCATATTATACGAAGATTTCAAAGCGAGAGAAAACTCTTGAAGTGCATATAAAAATAGCTGCAGCTTATAGCCTGATTTTTCATAGGAATTTAACTAGTTCCTGTGAGATTCTGCATTCCAATGGAGGCCTCAATTTTGAAGTTTATGACATAGTTTTGTACCGTGCTCCATTAATTTAGGAGAGTACAAATACAAAGGTCATATACCTTAAGATTGTTTTTCTTTGTTTTGATTACGTGAATCTAGCTAGCGCGTTATCCAAACTGTATTTTTTTCAAAAAAAAAAAACTTTGAAGGGTCAGCTCCAAATATTTGGGTTCAGTGAAAATGCCACATGTTGTGAAAATGCTTTTATGTTGATTAGTTCATAAGCATCGGAGTGAAAAACACTTGTCCACCATACTTTTAATTCCCTGACTTAAAGGTCATATTAATTCGCATGATAAAGTGAGTACACAATTTATGTGCTTTTGTCTCCACAGGAAGAGCATGACCCTGCAGGGGTAGGTGACGTACCCAAAAAGAATGGCCCAACACAATGTACTATACTGATAACTGTCATGAATGTTTTAAATTGGCCAGTCGAGAATTAAACCAACTTTTCAGATTTAAAAACGATGTAAATAAACTGTTCTTCAGAACAACACCGTAAATTCTACAGTAACACAGTTTCAAGTCTCTGAATTGACCCAAAATGGCAGAGAGCAACAGAACAAACCATGCACACATCATCTGAAAGATCCCCAAATCACAGTGATATTGCCCAAAAAAACAAAAAAAAAGGCGATGCATTTTCCACCAAACCATCTGTAACATTTTGGAGTGGATTCCAGTGCAAGCATACATGTGGGATGGAGATATCAGCAATCGGCATCAGGACAGTGCAGAGAACATGGTTGTTGGCGAGTCATCCCAACGCCAAGACTCCCAAGCCTTCTGTCTCTGGCCATAAAATGCCAAGAACCCTACTAATGCCACGCACATAGTAACAGTACCTGATATATGTGGGCATGCAACACGCCATGATGCCAATTTGCCAATCAAGATTTGTCATATGTGCCTCCATTATCATCATCTCACATTCTGTGTGATTGTGTGCGTGTGAACTGTGAAGTGTTGCAGTGAATTGTTGCCATGGGGGGACAGAGTTTGCAAATGCATAATGCATTGGATCCTATTGGGTTTCCCCCCACATGGAGAACTCTGAACTCTAGAACATCTGTACAGGAGTACAGGACAGCATGCAGACATGGAAAGCTGATCACTTTGTATATGTGTCTTGATGTTAATTAGCAGGACAGAAAATACTAATGGATCATGTACACACGGTACTATGGTACTGATCACTGGCTTGGTCAAGCTCGGCAAAATCATCCAAAAAATGTTGCAGTTTCACTAGTCACTAATCCACCTGATGTGGAGTTCCTTCTTTAACCAGCCATCTGCATCACCGCAATTTAAGTAATCCCCAGTAGTACAATAATTTTACTACTAACTTGTTTGGTAACCAATTAGGCAGTATATTAAACTGTGAAGTAGACCAAGAGAAGACAACTACGCAGCACCAATCATATGGGCCTTCTATGCTCGCTGCCAACCTGGTCTTACTAGCATCCAAATTCCAAACTTACACCACCTAAACAATTGAGTAAACAAGTATCAAGCAGTGACTCGATGAGCAAGATTATGAAATTTTTTAACCGTGGAAGCATCAAGCATGCACAAATTTTCTTTTCTTTTCTCTGCACACACACTGCAAATTCCATTCCATGGATTGGGGCATGTTTGTTTCTAGGGTAGTAGTATGTAGGCTTGCAAGCCGCATGTGCCCATCATGGCATAAAATATGCAGAGAATCAGTGACCCAGTGTGTGTCACCCTCTGGAAAACTTGGAGATTAAACAAAGGTAGCTCTGGCTAACAAAGTCCATATCTTGTGACATGGACTGTAGTAAAAAGTTTACATTATCTTAGAGTAATTAACACTCTCCATTTGTAATAAAATCCTTATTTTGTTCTTGTTTGCATATACTCCGACGCTGGAGTATCTGCAGTAGTAGCAGTCTACAATCGCTTTCACTGAAGAGAAGAAAACAGGGGAAATTTAGAGTGCAGCGCACGGTACACGGTGGGCCTGGAGGTAACGAGGAGTTAAGCCTCGTGTATGGGCCACTGGTCCAGTGGGACCACAGACTCGATGTACATTGTCGAGGCATGCAATGCAATACCTTAATTACTGCCTTTCCTAGAAAAAAATCATTCACTGCTTGCAAGTACTACATTGTTTATTGGTGATGAGTAAATTTGCTGTACCTTTTGGGTCACCGGGTTCTGCACATTTACTCTGCATATTTGTATTCCCTCATTTTGTTCATTCATTCAGAATACGCGAATCGACAAATCTATAAACCAGAAAACACAACTCTTTCCCATGCAGCTCTGTGTTGCCTGTTGGACATGTCACTGCTACGAAAGTAATTTTCACATGCTGCCAAATTCGGTTTATATAGGCGGTTGAGCCACCGCCTTCTAACTTAGTTGTCTGTGGGAATTTCACAATCACCTACGAACGATCAATTTTCACATATGGTTAGGTTAAGCCGACCGGCTGTGCAGACGATTTTTCACGAAAGAAAATGAAAATACCTACATGTAACATCCCTTTGCATACTGTCTCAAGACTGTCCTATTTTCACATATCCAATACACTGCAAATCAAATCAAATCACACACAAAAATTACATGTCTCTATCACAATGTTCCATAAACACATTTCCATCACAAATTCATAGAAAAAGAAGAAGAAGATGAGTCAAAGACGTCGCAATAAAAGAGCTCGCCTGCAATAGCTTGCAGTTGTCGAGCTCAACATCAGCCCCGTCTTCTCCCACCTCGATCAACTTCTATCTTGGCGGCTCAGCACAATGCAGTGGTGGTAGGGCAAGCGGCTCCCATGGCCATCGGTGGTGGATCCATCGCTTCTGTGTTTGCGAAAGTCATCGCTGCCTGTCGAGCCTCATCGACGGCATATCCTCGAGGATCTGGACCTCGACAAAATGGCAAATGCTACCCTTGGCCATGACAGGGATGGTGACGATGTCCTTGATGTACAAGGCGCCAACCTCCTCGAGGAGGCATGCCTCGGGGAGGATAACATTTGGGCAAAGCTCACCTTGACAGACAGTGGCGGAGCCACGTTGAAGCTGTGGGGTCGACTAACCCCACAGCATTTTGCAAAATACACCTCAAGCATGTGAAAAATAGTAAAATATACATAAATTCATATGGATTGACCCCACATAGTTACATATTTATGTATTTTGACCCCACAGGGTTTAGAACCTGGCTCCACCACTATTGACAGAGAAGGCGATGATGGGCGTAGAGGAGGGCTCAAGCATCACCTTGTCACCGTCATAGAGGGCCATGACGCCATTGTCGCTGCCATCGGAGGATGCCATCCTTGCCTCCTAAATCTTGCATCATCCTATGGGGGCATGAGATGGAGGCAGTGGCGGAGCGCGAGATGTCGTGAAGCCTAGGCAAGTACTAACATTTTATGGTAATCAACTAATTTTTCCGGATATCAAAGACTATCTACAGTGAAGACGTGAGTGACGGAGCCCGGGTGGCCACCTGACCTACTCGAGAGCTAGCTCTGCTGCTGGATGGAGGTGGAGTAGGAGGAGAGACGAGGGAGGAAAGACTAGAGAGGACCGCACACTTGTCTTAGCCGGCCCATCGTTCCTTATAAAATCACCTCTATTTTCACACCCTGTTTTTACATACGATTCTGTCATTATTGTCAAAGAAATGGGAATCATGGTATCCCTTTCTCTGGGCCTTAGGGTAACATTTGTCACATCAACACATTTTTGCCTTAAGCAGAATTCATTACCAGATCAGAAACGGGAGGCTAATAGCTGACAAGGCGTGGGGACCAGGGTCCGCTATGGCTGGGGCCCCAGGGCACCCATGCCCTTCATGGTTAATATGTTATGAGGAGTGTGAAAACCTAAAAGATTTATATCTATAAGATGTAGTCGAGGCCCGCTTCGGTTGAGGCCCCAGGGCACCCAATGCCCTTCATGGTTACACACTTGTGTATTAAGAAGAATGTGGAAACCTATAAAGTCTACATCTAAGTGGTACCAAGAAAAGTGTGGAGACGTACAAGATCTACATCTTCAATGTATCTATTGATGCAAGTTGGCCTATCTTCGGTAGGCTATGTCTATCATGAACTCCTTCATCAATGACATCTTCGAGAAGCTCGTCAAACATAACAAGAACGTTTGTTATGAAGCACGAGAGCGTACCCAGGACCTGGGCTCAGCCATGTGTACCTGGGACCCGGGCATATTCGAGGGTCGGACGCCATGTACACCTCAAAATAAGAACAACCCGAGGAGTTGGTTTACTCCTAGGGTGAAAACAAACCACACAACAGTTAGTAGGGAGCCTAATGGCATCTCTTGCCCTCGGGTTCTGCATGGCGGGTTTCTGTCCGGGGCTCGTCACCTTAGGGCAGAATCAGTGGGCGCCGCTGACAAGTTGTGCAGAATGATGGGTCCAGTGACCTGTTTGAGGGTGACATTATCATGCCACTGACAATGCGGTGCCCAAGAAATTACGGCTTTAGATTACAACTCGACCGAGTGTAAACAGGAGATGGCGAGGCGCAGAAACGCTGGCGGTGCCGCATCACTTATAGAAACAGGGACGGTGCGATGTGTCGCGCGCTGGTGGGTGATCTATGACTTCACCGCCAAGTAAAGGTAATCAGCGACGGCTCTATCATGACTTGGCTTGGGCCCACCAAGCTCGGTTTCGAACAGAGGGCAAGAGGAGCAAGGCACAGCTGTCCCAAGGCCTCCTAGCAAAGTGCCCGGGGCACGGTGAAAACAAACCGCCATGGTAATCCTTCCATTAAGTCTAGGATGTCAGAGGAGAGAATGACAAGACGTAGCATAGATGTTCCCTTTGTGATAATAGCGATGTATACCCCCTTCCGACTATAAAAGGAGGGTTCATGCCACTGAGATGGGGGATGATTTTTGCGGACGGGAAATTGAGGGCGAAAACCCTAGATAGAGCAACTCTAGCACAGACGCATCTTGTAAGTTGTATTGTACACTCTTGCATCCTAATAGTCCCAAACACAGGAGTAGGGTATTACGCTTCCAAACGGCCTGAACCTGTATACATGTTGTGTTCATATTTGTTTATTTTTACATATTTTTGCATACCACACACGCCACGAGCTCAATCCCTACTTGCCCCCTGGCCGGATCTTCAAAGGGGGGGTCTTCTCTTTCCTATTGTGGGAGTACCACTCTCCAACAGCTGGCGAGGGGGTATATAGCGCTGTTATCACATAGGGAACGTCTATGCTACGTCTTGTCATTGTCTTTTCTTGCCATCTGTTCGAAACCAGGCTTGGTGGACTCAAGCCAAGTCACGATAGAGCCACCGCTGATTTCCTTTGCTTGGCGGTGAAGTCGTAGATCACCCACCAGCGCGCGACACATCGCATCGCCCCTGTTTCTATAAGCGACACGGCACCGCCAACGTTTCTATGCCTCACCACCTCCTGTTTACACTTGGTCGAGCTGTAATCTCAAGCTGTAATTTCTTGGGCACCGGTATTGTCAGTGGCATGATGATGTCGCCCTCAAACAGCTCACTGGGCCCATCATTTTGCACAACCTGTCAGCGGCGCCCACCGATTATGCCCCAAGGTGCTGAGCCTCGGGTGAAAACCGCCGTGAAGAACCCAAGGCAATAGATGCCATCGGGCTCCTCACTAATAATGTTATGCAGTTTGTTTTCACCATAGGAGTGAACCAACTCCCTGAGCTGTTATTATTTTTATTTTGAAATGTACACGGCATTCGGGTCTCGAGCATGCCCGTGCCCCGGGTACACATGGTACCCAGGGTCCCCTGGCTGAGACCGGGCCCTGGGCACACATGGTACCCAGGTCCCCTGGCTGAGACCGGGCCCCGGGCACACATGGTACCCAGGTCCCCTGGCTGAGCCCGGGCCCCGGGCACATTCTTGTGCTTCATAACAGACATTCTTGTTATGTTTGACGAGCTTCTCAAAGATGTCGTTGATGAAGGAGCTTATAATGGACATAGTTTATAGAAGACATGCCAACATGCATTCTATGAGAATTTTGAAGATGTAGATCGTGTATGTTCTGCTTGTATTCCTTGCCTCGCCCAAGTACTCGGGGGTCAAGCATAGGGGAGATGTATTACGGGTGCGTCCCATGAGGAGCGTACCCGAGGAGATTGGTACCCCTAGCGCAACACAGAGTTGGTGGATTTCGTCCCCAACGGCTAGTTTTGGTGGGTGGGAGTATAAATACTTCCCCACCAGCAGCAAGGGGTCTCTCTTGGCACCCAATTCAATTGCATACAGCCTTTGCACCTCTCTCACATACATTTGAGCTTAGTGTTCACCCATTGTAGTGATTGAGGTTGTTCTAGCCAAGAGTCAAGTGCATTTGCTTCCATTGTAGAGCTAGTGTGGCACTTGATCATCTCCGAGCCGCGTCATTGCTTGTTACTCTTGGAGGTTGCCGCCTCCTAGACGGCTTGTGGAGGAGTTGCCCGGTGACCTCTCCGAGAAGATTGTGGAGGAGGCCCGGTGCCGGTTTGTGAGTGGTTTGGAGTTCACCACCTTCGTAGTGAAGGAAGAACTACCCCGAGTGATCGAGGCTTGGGTAGTCCTCTCCGTGGGCCGGCTCCCGCCTTGCCCACCCCTTGACGAAGGGGGCGTGCGGTGGCTTTGTGGTTGAGCGGTGGAGTTGGGCTCGCCTCAACGGGGAGTAGGAAACCGGCAAGTTTCCGAACCTCGGTGAAAAATCTCTTGTCTCCTTGTCTCATTTGATTGTCGCATTTACTTTTGTGCAATTTACATTCCTAGAGACATACTTGAGATCATATCACCCTAGGATTGGTAAACTTTGACATAGGAGTGTGATTTACTTTCCTAGAGATATAATTGAGCCACTATCACCCTAGGTTTGCAAAACATAACTTAGTTGCTTAGTTAGACTTGACCTCACCAAGCCTAGCAACTTAGATTAGTTTTGATTAGGTGTCACTTAGTTTTTAAATCGCCTATTCACCCCTCCTCTAGTCGACATCTCGATCTTACAAGTGGTATCAGAGCTTGGTCTCTCTTGATTGGGCTTCACCGCCTAGAGAGAAGATGTCGAACGAGGTGAACCATGTAGGGAAGGCTCCCATGTTTAATGGCACAAACTACTTCACTTGGAAAATTAAAATGTCTACTCACCTCAAAGCTATGAGCTTCCATATTTGGAGTATTGTGGATGTAGGCTTTGCTATCACCGGCACGCCCTTGACGGAGATTGATCACCGCAACCTCCAACTCAATGCCCAAGTCATGAATGCTTTGTTCAACTCTTTGAGCCAAGAGGAGTTCGATAGAGTGAGCAACCTTGAGACCGCATATGAGATTTGGAACAAGTTGGCGGAGATCCATGAGGGCACAAGGGAGTACAAGGATGCCAAGCTTCATTTCCTCAAGATCCAATATGAGACATTCTCCATGTTGCCTCATGAGAGTGTGAATGACATGTATGGGAGGCTCAATGTCATTGTGAATGATCTCAAGGGGCTTGGGGCAAACTACTCCGATCTTGAGGTTGCCCAAAAGATGCTTAAGGCTCTACTGGAGAAGTATGAGACCCTTGTCACCATGCTCATCAACTCCGACATGTCAAGAATGACACCCGCAAGCCTCTTGGAGAAGATCAACACCAATGACATGTACAAGTTGAAGAAGAAGGAGATGGAGGAAGCCTCACCATCTAAGAAGTGCATTGCTCTCCAAGCCGAAGTTGAAGACAAGGGCAAAGGCAAGGTGAGTGAAGCAAATGAGGACTTGGAGGAAGAGATTGCCCTTCTTGCTAGAAGGTTCAATGATCTCTTGGGAAGGAGAAAGGAGAGAGGAAGGGACTCCAACTCAAATAGGAGAAGAAATAGAAGACCCAACAAGACTCTCTCCAACTTGATGTGCTTTGAGTGTGGTGAGAAGGGACACTTTGCTTCCAAGTGTCCTTCCAAGGATGATGATGGAGACAAGTCATCCAAGAAGAAGAGTGGAGGCTACAAGCTCATGAAGAAGCTCAAGAAGGAAGGAAAGAAGATTGAGGCCTTCATCGGGAAATGAGACTCAAATGAGGAGAGCTCCGCCTCATCCGGGTCCGAGGAAGGAGGTGGTGATGATGCAAGCTCCAAGAAGAAGAAGATGGCCATTGTTACCATCAAGGAGGCTCCATCACTCTTCACTCCACTTTGTTTCATGGCAAAGGGTTCTTCTAAGGTAACATCTCTTAGTGATAGTGAGAGTGATGATGATTGTGATGATGTTTCCTATGATGAGCTTGTGAGTATGTTTGAGGAGCTCCATGCTTATAGTGAGAAGGAGATTGCCAAGTTCAAGGCCCTAAAGAAGAATCATGCTTCTTTGGAAGTCTTGTATGAGGAGCTAAAGACCTCTCATGAGAGACTCACCATTTCTCATGAGAAGCTTAAGGAAGCTCATGACAACCTCCTTTCCACTACTCAACATGGAGCTCACATTGATGTTAGTATATCTTGTGATTTGCTTGATGATAGTGCTACTTGCCATATTGCTCATGTTGCATCATCTAGCATCTCTACCTCTTGTGATGATCTTATGGATATACCTAGCTCTAGCTCTAGCTCTTGTGATTCCATTTGTGATGCCTCACTTGTTGTTGAGAACAATGAGCTTAAGGAGCAAGTGGCCAAGCTCAACAAGAGTTTGGAGAGGTGCTTCAAGGGTAAGAACACTCTTGACAAGATCTTGAGTGAGCAACGGTGCATCCTTAACAAGGAGAGACTTGGATTCATTCCAAAGAAGGGTAAGAAACCTTCTCACTGTGCCACTCGTTTTGTCAAGAACAATGGTAAATATTGCTCCAAGTGTCGTGAGGTTGGGCATTTGGTGGATGATTGCCCCGGTGGTAAGCCTTCTAAGACATGCATGTTTGATTCTCATTATATGCTTAGGAAGACTCATGATGGTAGTATTGTTGCTAGATATGTGGGTCCCCTATACTTGGTGGTAAAAAGAATGTCATTTGGGTGCCCAAAGCTTTGGTTTCTAACCTCCAAGGATCCAAACAAGTTTGGGTACCTAAAAGAGCTTGATCTTCTTTTGTAGGTGAACTACCGCACCGGTGGGAGCCATTGGGTGCTTGATAGTGGATGCACTCAACACATGACCGGTGATAGAGCTATGTTCACCACATTTGAAGTAGGAGGGAAAGAACAAGAGAAAGTGACATTTGAAGACAATAGCAAAGGAAAAGTAATTGGGTTAGGTAAAGTTGCTATCACCAATGATCTATCAATTACAAATGTCTCTTTTGTTGAATCACTCAATTTCAATTTGCTTTCGGTTGCACAAATTTGTGATCTTGGTTTGTCATGTACCTTCAATCCGCAAGATGTGATTGTTGCTAACCTACATGACAAATCTTGCATCTTTAAAGGCTTTCGTTATAGAAATCTTTATTTGGTTGATTTCAACTCTAGTGAAGCAAATTTGAAAACTTGTTTGGTTGTGAAAACTTTATTAGGTTGGCTTTGGCATAGGAGGCTAGCCCATGTTGTTATGCATCAATTGAGCAAACTTTCAAAACGTGATCTAGTTGTGGGCTTGAAAGATGTGAAGTTTGAGAAGGTCAAACTTTGTAGTGCTTGTCAAGCCGGCAAGCAAGTTGCATGCTCTCATCCTTCCAAAAGCATCATGTCCACATCTAGACCATTGGAGCTCCTACATATGTATTTGTTTGGCCCAACAATCTATAAGAGCATTGGTGGTAATAGTCATTGTCTTGTGATTGTTGATGATTATTCTCGCTATACTTGGGTGTTCTTTTTGCATGATAAGTCTATTGTTGTCGAGCTTTTCAAAAAGTTTGCAAAAAGGGCCCAAAATGAATTTAGTTGCACTCTTGTGAAAATTAGAAGTGATAATGGTTCCGAGTTTAAAAATACCAATATTGAGGACTATTGTGATGATCTTGGTATTAAGCACGAGTTTTCCGCTACCTACTCACCTCAACAAAATGGTGTAGTGGAGAGGAAAAATCGTACATTGATTAAGATGGCAAGGACTATGCTTGATGAATATGGTGTTTCTGATTCTTTTTAGGCGGAAGCCATAAACACCGCTTGCCATGCAACCAATAGGCTTTATTTGCATCGTCTCTTGAAAAAGACTTCCCATGAGCTAATTGTTGGGAGAAAGCCAAATGTTGTCTATTTTCGAGTTTTTGGTTGCAAGTGCTATATTTATCGAAAGGGTGTTAGACTAACCAAATTTGAAAGTCGGTGTGATGAAGGTTTTCTTCTAGGTTATGCCTCAAATAGCAAGGCATACCGGGTCTACAACAAGAACAAAGGTATCGTGGAAGAAACCGCCGATGTTCAATTTGATGAAACTAATGGCTCCCAAGAGGGGCACGAGAATTTGGATGATGTAGGTGATGAGGGCTTGATGAGGGCAATGAAGAACATGTCTATTGGAGACATTAAGCCCGTTGAAGTGAAAGACAAGCCTTCCACCTCCACTCAAGTTGAGGAAACTACTTCTGCTACGCCAAGCCAAACTCAAGTTGACGTGGAGGAGGACAAGGCACAAGATGCATCTATGCCGCCAAGAATTCATAATGCTCTCTCCAAGGATCACCCAATTGATCAAGTTTTGGGTGACATTAGTAAGGGTGTTCAAACTCGATTTCGTGTCGCTTCGATTTGTCAGCATTACTATTTTGTTTCTTGTCTTGAGCCAAAACATGTAGATGAAGCTCTTGGTGATCCGGATTGGATAAATACTATGCATGATGAGCTCAACAACTTTGCAAGAAATAAGTTGTGGACTTTGGTTGAAAGACCTAGAGACCATAATGTCATAGGGACAAAGTGGGTTTTTAGGAACAAGCAAGATGAGAACGGGTTGGTGGTAAGGAACAAAACAAGATTGGTGGCTCAAGGTTTCACACAAGTTGAAGGTTTGGACTTTGGCGAAACCTTTGCCCCCGTGGCAAGGCTTGAAGCCATTCGCATTCTACTTGCATTTGTATCTTGCTTTGATATAAAGCTTTTTCAAATGGATGTGAAAAGTGCTTTACTAAATGGTGAAATTGCCGAACTTGTCTTTGTTGAGCAACCACCCGGTTTTGATGATCCTAAAAATCCTAACCATGTTTACAAACTCTCAAAAGCTCTCTATGGCTTGAAACAAGCTCCTAGAGCTTGGTATGAAAGATTGAGATATTTTCTTTTATCAAAGGGTTTCAAAATTGGTAAAGTTGATACAACTCTTTTCACTAAAATCATTGGTGATGATTTTCTTTGTGTGTCAAATTTATGTTGATGACATCATATTCGGTTCTACTAATGAGGTATTTTGCAAGGAATTTGGTGATATGATGTCTAGGGAATTTGAGATGTCCATGATTGGAGAGTTGAACTTCTTCGTTGGACTTCAAATCAAGCAATTCAAGGATGGGACGTTCGTGAGCCAAACCAAGTACATCAAGGATCTACTCAATAGGTTTGGCTTGGAGGATGCGAAGCCCATCAAGACACCTATGGCAACCAACGGGCATCTCGACCTTGATGGGGGGAGGTAAACCGGTAGATTTAAAGCTTTATCGCTCTATGATTGGTAGCTTGCTTTACCTTACCGCATCTAGGCCGGATATCATGTTTAGTGTTTGCATGTGTGCACGGTTTCAAGCCGCCCCCAAGGAGTGTCACTTAGTGGCCGTGAAAAGGATTCTTAGATATTTAAAGCATTCCTCAACTATTGGCTTGTGGTACCCAAAAGGTGCTAAGTTCAAGCTAGTTGGCTATTCCGATTCGGATTATGCCGGTTGCAAAGTGGATAGAAAGAGTACATCCGGTAGTTGCCAATTGCTTGGTAGATCCCTTGTGTCATGGTCATCCAAGAAACAAAACTCCGTAGCCCTCTCTACCGCCGAGGCGGAATATGTTTCGGCGGGTAGTTGTTGTGCTCAATTGCTTTGGATGAAACAAACCATGTTGGACTATGGCATTACTTTCATCAAAACCCCACTCCTATGTGACAATGATAGTGCCATAAAGATAGCAAACAACCCGGTCCAACACTCTAGAACTAAGCATATTGACATTCGCCACCACTTCCTAAGAGACCATGTTGCCAAGGGTGACATAGCCATTAGCCACATAAGAACCGAGGATCAACTAGCCGACATATTTACCAAGCCTCTTGATGAAACCCACTTTTGCAAATTGAGGAATGAGTTAAATGTCATAGACTTCTCTAATGTGGCTTGACATTGTGCACCATGGTTGCTTCTTGTTCATATTGTATATTTGCTCTCATTTGCTCTTATTCTTTGGATTTATTGTCATTTGGTTCTTCTTTGCGAAAATGGAGCATGTCACATTAAGGAGGAGTTTTGCACTCTTGCATGTGCTCTACTTCCTTTTATGTGTGAGCAAATCAACTACAAGTGCTAGTAGTGCTTTCAAAATGCCCAAGTCAACATAAGTCAAAACTTTTACAAAATAAATGTAATTTGAAAATTATCTCTTGGAAAATGTTTGAAAATGTTCCCTATATGTTTTCCAAGACTCACATTGCAAGAAAAATGATTTTTGAATGAAAATGCCCTTTTGGCCCTCTTTTGAAGAAACTAGATTCTTAGTTTTTGCCAAAATGAAATTTATCTCCAAAATGAGATTGAGAAGGAATTTGAGAAAAGTTTCAAAACAAAGTTGGTAGAGAGGAAGATTTGAAATGTTTTTGTATGCAAACCTATTTCAAAAACCAAATATTTCAAAAGTTGTTTGAAAATCAAATTCGCCCAAAAACCCCTATAGAC
Organism: Oryza officinalis; assembly: GCA_008326285.1. NCBI lineage: Eukaryota > Viridiplantae > Streptophyta > Magnoliopsida > Poales > Poaceae > Oryza > Oryza officinalis. The sequence goes on along the minus strand of BDMV01000010.1, from coordinate 34,652,080 downwards.
TGTAAAAGGTCACCTACTAGCACTTAAGTAAGTTAAGTCGCAAATCATCATAATTCTCAATTATTATGCATGGTTAGCAATATTTTAACTCATACATTTCAAAATTGCTCCCAAAATTAAAATTTTATTGGATTTTATTGTGTGGGGGTTGCCGGCTTGTGCAAGGGCTGTGCACAACCGGCAGGGGGCCTGGCGGTCTGACCGGCGCTATGAGGCGGTCTGACCGGCTTCTAGCCGCCGGTCTGACCGGCCTGTCAGGTGGGCCCAGGGTTTTTACCCCTTTCTTCTTCTACCCGACTCCTTCTCTCTCCTTCTCATCCCCTCACTTCTCCTACCCGAAATAGAGCTCTCTCTCTCCCCTCAAGCCCTAGCCACTTCTCCCCACCAAATCCCTCCGGTTCAACCGTCAAAATCACTCCGGTTACACCATAAGTGATTCTCCTCCGCTTCCTCTCTCTATTCCATGGATTACTTCGCGTTTTTGTTGACTTTGTGATCCATGGCTTGGAACCCTAGGTGAAGGAAGATGTGTCTTCGATTTGCACCAATAGAGGGTAGCTTCTTGGTGTAATTCAACTCCTTTCAACCGGTAATCACTCTCTTTCCATCTTGTGCACATCAAATCGGTCTATTTCAATCTCTAGGGTTAAGGGTAGTTCCTCCCTCTATGTCAATTTTTTGATGAAATAGACCTATCCTTTGTTGTTCTTGCTCATAGTCTTGTGTAAACATTGGTCCTAGCATGTTTTAGATTCACTTTGTGTTTGTGGAAAGTTTGGATGTTTGAGCTCCCTGCCATCAGCGATCTAACCGGCCTGATGCCGTCGGTCTGACCGTCCTGATGCTGTCGGTCTGACCGGCCGTCGTCCAGCAGTCTGACCGCCCATGACAGGCAGTGAACACCTCTTCTTTCACATATTCAAGTGCTCTCTAAATAGTTGCTAATATCCTATTCTTTGCCCCTTTGGATTCAAAGATGCCTCCTCGCACCCGCCATGGCCGTCAAGCTCAAGTGCAAGATTCAGAGAGTGAGCATGAGGAGTCTAGTGAAGAACAATATGCTCAAAGTGAAGAAGAAGAGCAAGAAGTGGACGAAGAACAGCCGGAAGAGGTAGAGGAAAGTGGAGATGGAGTTTTTAGTGAGAGTGAAGAGGAAAGAAGTGGAGATGACATGGAGATAGATCCCTCCATTCAGTTTGTGCTGAACGTTAGGAATCCCACTCAATACACAATATTGCGACATTATGATCAGTTCAAGAGGCCTAGAGACACCACAGATCCTCGCTTTCACACAGCTTTCCAGAAGACTGTGTATGAGCAGGTTTACAGAAGAAAGGTCTTTGCTGAACATAAGTGGATTTCTTGGAGGAGCATAAATGAAACACCAGAGTTTGAGAACTTGCAAGATCTAATCAAGGCTGTTGGCATTGACCGTATTGCTACTCTCAAGCAAGACTATGATGAAGACCTAATTCGCCAGTTCTATGCTACAGTATGGGTTGCTGGGGATTATTCAGAGATGAAGTGGATGTCCAATACTCTCCAGTGCACTATCTCTAGGAGGCAGTTCTTGAGGTTGCTCAACATCCGGTTTGATTTTGGGGATGATCTGCATGAGGAGCACGCCTACAACCCGTTCTCCATTGATGACCTAGCACAGTTCTACGAAGATGGAGGGCAGCACTCTTATGGGAAAGTTGCTGGATTGATGACTATCCCCAGTGTTGTGAACAGAATTGTGAGAGCCACCATCCTCCCTCGGTGTGGGAATAATGATGAAATCAGGGGGGTGGCTTGGCATGTGATTGATGCCATCCTTCAGGGTTGTCAGTTTAATGTGGTAAATCTCATGATGCAAGAGATTGCTATATCCAAGGACACTTTTGGTCAAAGTATCTACTATGCGCCCTACATCATGAAATTGATTTAAGAGAAGCTTGGGAGTGCCGGGAACAATTTTAAGGAGCACAAGCAGTACAAGCCTCGTTTCAGCTTGGTACCCCCCATGCTCCTAGGATGAGGCAACCTACATTTCATCATGGAGCAAGCTCGAGCTCAGCACCCCCTCCACCTCCTCCTCCTTCTCAAGGTCTCGATGAGTACTTCACTCCTTCATATGCATATTTTGGGATGCCTCCACAGGACTACTTCAACCCGGTGCTTGAGGTCATCAATACCCTAAGTGACAGCATTCAGAGATTATCTACCGGGCATGAGGCCATGTATGAGGATGTGAGGGGCATAAGATCTGAGGTTGGTAGGATATCCCAGCACATGACTACTTTGGACCGGCGTATGACTACCTTGGAGAACTCTCATGCCTATGTATTCTCTCGACGTCGTGGTCCCTCTGGTCCATCTCACTATCCTATCTCCCGTCCTCCTCCGCCACCTCAAGAGTGAAGATTTTTGGTCCTTGATGCCAAAAGAGGGAGAAGAACGTCTTCTAGGCTGTTTTCTTTTATCTTCGGGATGGGACTAGTAGTAGTGAGGTTAGTTACCTCCTATCTAGTAGGCTAAGATGGTTGGGCTATATTATGTACGGGTATGGGCTATTACTCTATCTTGCGTGTTTTTATCGTTTTGTTTAACTCTTGTGAGATTTGGACCCTTCGTGGTCTTGTAATAGCCTATGTTTATTTGTGAGCCCTCTATGGATGAACTATTGTTAGTTGGATGCTTATGATTTATGGATGAACTTGTGCTATGATGGATGGTGGATGTGAGTTTGATATTTTTGTGACCATCTTATGCAAATTGGTTGATCCATATGTGAAGTTCACATTGTGTGTTCCATATGTGTTTGTGCTTTGTTGAAATGTGAATGAGAGTGCAATTGTTCCATAATTGTTCACTACAACGGTACCCCTCATCTGTGTCGGGTATGGCGCCCGACACAGCGCAAAGGTCAGTGATGTGAGGAATCATCTCAAACGGGCATAAGTTCGTCATGGATGAAGCTATCTCAATCGGGCCTCAACTAATGCCCGTCACCGATAGCTTTGATCGAGACGACCAGTCAAATTATAGCCCGTCACGGATGACTATCTCAATCGGGCTACAACTATAGCCCGTCACAGATGACCGTATTCTCAATCGGGCTTTAACTATAGCCCGTCACGATTGACTATAACTCAATCGGGCTTTAACTTATAGCCCGTCACCGATGAGTATGACCACAAAAAAAATAAATACTGTTTTTTGGCTAGCCTCAGGCCTGTGCTAGCCATGCCCGCTGCAAAATAACAGAAATAATCCCAGCATCCCCATCCCAGCATCCCCATCTCAACATTCACATATATTCATATATATTCACACATCCGAGCATCCCCATTCACATATGCCATTCACATATATTTTACAGAAATAACATTCATATTCACACATGCATACTGGTCACATGCATAGAGATAACAAATATAATAAACATAAATATTACATAATAACATGTGTTTGACAATTCAAACAGGACGTTAAAAAATGTTCATCACTTACACCTGAACCCTAAACATTCCTTTAGGGTGAATAATTTCGCGGAGGATGAAGTCGGCAATCTCCTCACGAATGTCCTCAAAGCTGCTACCCGGATCCTTTGAAAATTTGTCCTACATGTACATAATTCGAAATTAGTCGAACGATCTTTACATACATATACATATATATATATATATATATATATACTTCAATTTAGTTACTACATGTCAGGAATGAGACCACAAACCTCCAATTTAGCCAAAGTCTTCACCTTTTCTTTGCACAGAAGGCGCATGTTGTGGCAGACATGGAATCCGCATCGGTCGCCTATTTGTTGTTTGACTGGGAAGTCCTTCTTGTGGATAAGAGTGTCTTGCTCTGTCTTTCGAAGGCCTCCTTTTTGCACATATTGGCCCCACGCTTCATCTATTGCGAGTTGAATCGGGGTCCAATCGTACAGTTGCTTGTCAATTTTGGAGTTTAAGTAGTGGCATGTACTCCACTTAGGCGTTATTACCAATAGGATCCAATGTCCACTGCGGCATTAAATTAGTTAAAGTTAACACTAAAGCTAGACGTGTAATGCAATGTATTTAGGGCACACACTTACTATTGATTGTAGGCGCACATGATGTACTCCTTGTCTTGTCGGGCCCAGAAGGTGTCAAACAAGTAGTTTACCATTCCACTACGGTCCCCTTGAAGATTTGTGACATTGACTACCTGAGGATCAAGGAAGGCAACTTCCGGTGCATTCTTGAGACACCACTTCCAACTCAACCTACACGCAAGCCAAACGCTCTTATAAGCATGTTACACGGATTGAGATGAATAATTTTCGTGAGCAAGAGTACTTACAAGGAGTAGCACTTGAGGAGGGTTATGTCCACCGAGCGGAGCCTGTAGAGGTCGAACAGATCCTTGAAGTCTATCACGATAAAATTTGATGGCCCAAGGAATGGCGCTCTGGCGTGTTCGCCTATTATATCATTTTCTCTATTCTTCCTCCTCACGTTAGATTTCTCAATGTAGTACATGTGTAGCTCCTTGCAAGCGGGGCCCATCATTGCTAGAACGTCGTCTCCAACCAATGGCATGCCTAGTTGGTAGGACGATGGAGGTACGGGCTTCCTATGTGTGACGGGCCCCTTGGTCAGATCTAACTTTGTTGGAGCAAGACGTGAGAGGTGCAGCTTTCCTTTTCCTCGCACCCCTGCAGCAGGTTTTTCGATAACTCTTCTCTGGGGGGAAGAATGCGCCTTCCTGCTCTTCTTCAGGGGTGGGGGTTTAGTGATCGTCATGCTGTCGACCTCCATAGGCTCGCCCCCAAAGTCCGTGTCGTACTGTAACTGGACATCGTCAATTTCATGACGACCAGGAGCTGGAGGGGCTGAAGGAGCAGGGGTACTTTGTACTATTAGATGACCGCTTGGTGCAGTGCTTGGCCTCGGGATCACCCTTATCTCAATGAGGTCCTTGGGCCATTGGATGAAGGTTCCACGTGCATTTCCAAGGGTTAGGACCTCGTCGTTTGGTGCCAGAGGGAGGGGGAAATGATCGAATTCGGGCTTCACCGAGTCAACTTGCACTTTCGCATAATCAGCCCTAAGTTGTGCCCCATGCACTCTTGTCTCCGGGGTCGGCTTGAAAGCAAGGCCCTCAGCTGCAGGAACCGAGAAGGTCGGCGCCACCCTTACTGTCAGGGTGCAGCTAGTTGGTTCCTGCGATAGATTCATAAATATTGTTAGAATAGTACTTACCATATGGTTTCGTTAAGAACTCTATTCGTACTATATTATCGTACCGTTATTTGGTCGACGGCGGCGGGGACCGATGGCAGATCTTCCCCCGCCTCAGTTGATACACAACTGCTGCGCCTCTGCGTGGGACTAGCTAAATCTTGTTGCGTAGCAGCAGCGGCAGTCACCGGGAGATGTTGCTCTTCTCGAATCTCTTGCCTGATACGGGCCCTCATCGATTCAAGCTTTTCATCGAATTCAGAGCTCAATTCGGCTCTGACCTGCTCCCGGATCTGGGCGGCAAGGAGGGCATCTTTCTGCGCCTTCGTGACTGTCCGCTTCTTGTACTGCCACGCGTAGTCCGGAAATCCAACTTTCCATGGTACGTTTGCGCCAAGTCCCCTTGTCCGTCCACGGTGTTCCTTGTTGCCCAACGCTTTACTGAGGATGTCGTCCTCGCGTCTTTGAGAGCTGACCTCTTGCGAGGCTTCTTGGGAGGCAACCAACTCCTTCTGCAGTTCAATTGAGATCGGATTCAATGAAAAGTTCAGGCTGAAACAGTGCGAACAAATACTGAGATTAGGCACTTACTATATTATCGTACACTTGTTGATCTTGGGGATTTGGAAGCGAAACTGTCCCATCTTCATTCTTCTGGTACCTCGCCCGCGCCCAATTCCTTGCACGTTGGTGTGGGATATCGGCAAACACCGGCGGTGTGTTCGCTGCTGCTGCCGCTTCATCCTCCTCTTGCCATTCCTCTAGCTTCCCGACATATCCTGCGGTGCCTAGCCGGTGCGGGTGCACGTTCTTGGCCTGCAGTGCTCGAAAAGCTTCGCTTCTGGCCCGGGATTCTGGGGTCGACTTCTTCTCGTAGAATTGCTCCCAAACTTCAGCCGTGATGAAGGGCCATTGCTCTGTTGGATCAGGGGTCGTCGGATTTAAGACAAACTCCGTGACCAGCCTGCTCTTGAAGTTCTTCCAAGCATTGCCCATAGTCTTGAAAGTAGCCCGCTTGACACGCTCCTCGTCAGCTGCAGGATACTCAAAGCGTTCCTTGAATTTGAGCCAAGCTGCGTTCTTCTCCGCTTTGGGCACATGCTTGATGTCATCAACAAGGATTGTGAAGTTTTCCCTCCCTAGGACACCGCACGTCGACCTAAACTTGGCCAGGACAGTCCGAGGACGCGTCGGCAGTCCAACCTGGTT
>BDMV01000010.1:34444772-34645558 GCA_008326285.1 Oryza officinalis | reverse complement strand
AACTGGCTTTCCCTTGAAGCTTGCATTAAACACTTAATTCCCCTGACTTGCTGAGTACTCCTGTACTCACCCTTGCTCTATATAATTAAACCCCCCCAGTTCTCGAAGATGAAGAGGTGGACCCTGCTGATGAAGAGTTCTTCCAGGAGCAAGCAGACTTCGAGCAGTAGTAGGGTTTCGGCCTTCCCCAAGGCTTTGCTTGTGGCTTAGGGCTAGTCTCCGCTTTCCGCTTCCGCCTTTTTGTAATGCTGTTGTGAACTCGGGTTCTGTCCGCAGTTTCAACCTTGGTTGTAATCCTACTCTTAATAAAGAGACCGCTGTTGTTGTGATATTCTGTCTTCCTGTTGTACCAGCGCTATTTCCTGGGACTGGTACAGGCATACAGGTCGATCTGGACCGCCCTACCCTGGTCTTCGCCCGGGGCCAGTTTGGGGCGTGACAATATCTTAACCTACGCAACGTGAACAGCCACAGCAGGTGTACGATACCCAGGGAGCTTATGCGGAGCCAGACTTTCCCTACCTGCCGACAGGGGACTACCTGGCGCCCACACCGGGTTGGGGACTCTACGTTACTCCGCGCGCACCGGAGTCAGGGTACACACAGCACACAAGTAAGTATTGTTTAGATCGTAGTTACCACGAACTTTCAGGGCACATATCCAAGCCCAGGAGAAGAAGCGGACTTGCACGCGGTACAGCGGAGGGACAATGAGTCCCTCCGATCATACATTCAGCGGTTCTGCCAAGTCCGCAACACCATCCCTTGCATCCCTGCTCATGTGGTCATTTACGCATTCAGGAGGGGCGTGTGGCACAACCGCATGCTCGAAAAGATAGCCTCCAAGGAGCACCAGACCACCGCGTAGCTCTTTGAGCTCGCTGACCGTGTGGCCCAAAAGGAGGAGGCTTGGACCTGGAACTCCGCCGGCTCTGGAGCGGTGGCTGCGGTTGCCCCTGAGCCCGCTGCCCGCTCCGAGCGGCGGGAAAGAAGGAGGAAGAAAAGGTCGGCCCGTTCTGACGACGAGGGCCACGTCCTCGCCGCTGAGGGCGCTTTACGGGCCCAGCATAAGGGGAGGCCGGCGAGCGACAAGAAGAAGGAAGCCGACGCTCCCAGTGGAGAGCGCCCGGCAGACAAATGGTGCGCTGTGCACAACACCTTCCTCCACGACCTCGCTGACTGCCGCGCGGTCAAGAACTTGGCTGAGCGGGTGAGGAAGTGGGAGGAGGAGAAGGGGCAGGGACGCCGCGAGGGCAAGGCCCCGGCGACCTCTGCCGGCAACCGGCGAAGTGCGGCCAAGCAAAAGGTCCCCGCCAATGACGCTGACAATGAGGACTTGGGCTTCCAGGATCCCAAGGCCATCGTCGCCGTCGTTGACGGGGGAGCGTGCGCTCATGCTTCCCATCGCAGCTTCAAGCCCATGAAGCGAGAGCTTTTGGCCGCTGTCCCTGCCCACAAGGCGACGCAGTAGGCGCGTTGGTCGGAGGTCACGCTCACCTTGGACCAAACTGACCACCCGCCATGCATTGCCCGGGGAGGGCAGCTCGCGATGGTGGTCTCCCCCACCGTTTGCAACGTCAAGTTGAGGCGCGTCCTGATAGACGGCGGTGCCGCCCTCAACATCCTGTACTCCGCGGCCTTCGACGTCATCAAGGCCCCGGGGATGAAGCTCCGACCGTGCCTGCCGATCATTGGCGTGACGCCGGGACACACATGGCCGTTATGTCACATCGACCTCCCGGTCACCTTTGGTGGCCCCGCCAACTTTCGCACTGAGTGGCTTGACTTCGATGTGGCGGATCTCAATCTGCCCTACAACACGGTTCTGGGAAGGCCCGCGTTGGTTAAGTTCATGGCGGCCACCCACTATGCCTACCTCCAGATGAAGATGCCGGGCCCCGGCGGCCCCATCATCATCCACGGCGACCTCAAGATCGTGTTGGATTGCATGGAGCAGCGCGTGAACAACCTCGCCGCGGTCTCCAAGCCCGCGGGCGATGACGAGAGGCCCAAGGCCTCCACCTTGCGCGTCCCAAGGCAGCGGATGGCCTCAGGCGACGAGGTCCCCGTGAAGGAGGTCGCGTTGGGCGATGACCCGTCCTAGACCGCCAAGAATGGCGATCACTTGGGCGACAAATAGGAAGACGCGCTCGTCTCCTTCTTGCGGGCTAACATCGACGTCTTCACCTGGAGACCGGCGGATATGCCCGGGGTCCCCAGGGAGTTGATCGAGCACCGTCTCGCCATGCGGCCGGACGCAAGGCCCATCCAGCAAAAGGTACGGCGGTAGGACCCGGAGCGCCAGGCCTTCATCCGCAAAGAAGTGGCGCGACTCCTGGAGGTCGGATTCATTTGAGAGATCATCCATCCGGAGTAGCTCGCAAACCCGGTCATCGTCCCCAAGGCGAACGGCAAGCTCCGGATGTGCATCGACTACACCGACCTCAACAAGGCATGTCCTTGGGACCCTTATCCCCTGCCACGCATAGATCAGATTGTCGACTCCACTGCGGGCTGTGACCTTTTGTGTTTTCTAGATGCATACTCAGGGTATCATCAGATTCGCATGGCTAGGGAGGATGAGGAAAAAACTGCATTCATTACTTCTGTAGGCACTTATTGTTATACAACCATGCCTTTCAGATTAAAGAACGCAGGTCCTACTTTTCAACGTACTACTCGTATTTCCTTGGGTAGTCAAATAGGACGCAATGTTGAGGCATATGTTGATGACTTGTTGTGAAAACGCGCAACAAGAGACCTTGCTCTCAGATTTAGCGGAGACTTTCGAAAGTCTCCGCTCCATGCGCATGAAACTGAACCCCGAAAAGTGTGTGTTCGTTGTGCCGGCAGGCAAACTTCTCGGGTTCTTGGTCTCGGCCCGAGGCATAGAGGCCAATCCTGAGAAGATACGAGCAATAGAGCGGATGCGCCCCCCAGCAGGCTTAAGGACGTACAGTGCGTCACAGGATGCATGGCCGCCCTAAGCCGATTCATATCGAGGCTGGGAGAGAAGGCGCCGCCCCTATTTAAGCTCCTTAAGCGCTCCGGTCCATTTGTCTAGACGGAGAAGGCCGAACAAGCCCTCAACCAGTTGTAGGCTTACCTCAGCTCTCCCCCGGTCCTGGTGGCCCCGGAGCTCGAGGAGCTGTCGCTGCTTTACTTGGCGACGACCCCGCAGGTAGTTAGCGCAGCGTTGGTTGTGGAGCGCGACGAGGAAGATCCTCGGCCCGCGTGCCCCCATCCTGTGCCGGGCCGACCCGAGCCAGAGAAGGAAGGAGAGGCCCCCGAGCCAACCGGTGGTCTAAGGCCCCCATCGGCCGGATGTGGCCCTCTGCCCGCTTGTTAGATGGCGTCGAGTGCCCCCGACCCCTAGGAAGGCCTTGAGGCCACTGGGGGAAGGAGCAGCCCGACGCCCTCCGACCCCGAGATCACCGACACAGAGGTCGAGTGGGCCCGACAAGGCCCCTCTGGCAATGGGTGCCCCGATCCCAACGCCCCTAATGAAAAGGATAGGTCCCATCGAAAGGTGCAGCGGTCAGTCTACTTCGTTAGTGAGGCGCTGCGGGACGCCAAGACCCGATATCCTTAAGCCCAGAAAATGCTTTATGCGGTTCTGGTGGCTTCAAGGAAATTGCACCATTATTTCCAGGCACATCGGGTCACCGTGGCACGTCCTAGCCCCTCAGCCAAATCCTACACAATCGAGAGGGTACCGGATGGATGGTAAAGTGGGCGATCAAACTCTCTGAGTTTGATCTGCACTTTGAGCCGCGCCGCGTGATCAAGAGTCAGGCCCTCGCTGACTTCGTGGCCAAGTGGCCGAGGTAGGTCCCTCGCAATAGCCCCACGTCGCCCATTGGGTGATGCGGTTTGATGGCTCCCTCGCCTTCCAGGGCGCCGGCGCTGGGGTCACCTTGACCTCGCCAAGCGGGGACGTTCTCAGATATTTGTTTCGCCTAGATTTCCGGGCAACCAACAACATGGTGGAGTATGAGGGGCTCCTTGCAGGACTCAGGGCGGTGGCTGGAATGGGGATCCGCTGCCTCCTGGTGTTAGGTGACTCTCAGTTAGTCGTAAACCAGGTCTCCAAGGAGTACCGATGCTCTGACCTACAAATGGAGGCCTACGTCCATGAGGTGCGGCGTATGAAGTGTCATTTCGATGGGTTAGAGCTTCGGCACGTGCCCAGGAGGGACAATGCGCTTGCCGATGAGCTCTCAAGGCTCGCTTCCTCGCGAGCCCCGACCCCACCGGGTGCCTTTGAAGAAAGGCTTGCCCAACCGTCAGCGCGTCCCGATCCCCCGAGGAAGCTAGACGCTGCCGTGCCACCCCCGGGGCCCGACGGAGTCCAGGCCTCGGGGCCCAAGGGGGTCGAGCCTGACCCCCCAAGACAGATCACCTGGATGACTGAGATCCAGGCGTTCCTTAAAGATGAGACTCTACCCAAGGATCGCGAAGGGAGTGAGCGCGTCGCTTGCATCCCCAAACGGTATGTGTTGGTGGAAGGGGCTCTCTATCGACGCGGAGCCAATGGAGTCCTCTTGAAATGCATCCCTCAGGAGCAGGACATCGAGCTCCTCGCCGATGTTCATGAAGGCAAGTGCGGAGCTCACTCCGCCTCGCGCACCTTGGTCGGCAAGGCCTTTTGCCAGGGTTTCTACTAGCCGACGGCGCTCCACGATGCAACCGACCTGGTCCGGCGATGCACGGCGTGCCAGTTCCATACCAAGCAGACGCATCAGCCGGCCAGGCCCTACAGACCATCCCGCTTTCATGGCCGTTCGCGGTCTGGGGGTTGGACATCCTGGGTCTCTTCAGGAAGGCCCCGGGCGGATACGAGTACCTGTACGTCACCATCGACAAATTCACCAAGTGGCCCAAGGCTTACCCAGTCGTCAAGATCGACAAGCACTCGGCCCTCAAGTTCATCAAGGGCATCACTGCCCGTTCAGGGTGCCCAACTGTATCATTACGGACAACGACACCCGGTTCACCAGTGAGCTATTCGGCGACTACTGTGACGACATGGGCATCAAGTTCTGCTTCGCCTCACCCGCCCACCCCAGAAGCAACGGTCAAGTGGAGCGCGCCAACACGGAAATCCTCAAGGGCCTGAAGACCAAGATGTACAACGTCCTCAAGAAACATGGGGACTCATGGGTCAAGGAGCTACCAGTGGTGTTCTAGGCAAACCGGACTACTCTAAGCCGAGCGACAGGAGAAACGCCTTTCTTCCTGGTCTACAGCGCGGAGGCGGTCCTCCCATCCGAGCTCACCCTGAGGTCCCCTCGGGCCACCATGTACAGCGAGGCTGATCAAGACTAGCTTCGCTAAGACAACCTCGACTACCTGGAAGAGCGAAGGCGACACGCGGCTCTCTGTGCCGCGCGTTACCAGTAGAGCCTACGGCGCTACCATCAGCGCCATGTCCGGGCCCGATCACTCAGCGTCAATGACCTCGTCCTACGCCGCGTATAGACGTGTGTCGGATTGAGCAAGCTCTCACCCATGTGGGAGGGACCATACAGAGTGATCGGCGTCCCCCGGCCGGGCTCGGTTCGACTGGCCACGGAAGATGGCACAGAGCTGCGTAACCCGTGGAACTTCGAGCACCTTTGCTGCTTCTACCCATAAAGGGGTCGAGAGTTGTGCCTCAGGCTCAGGCCAACCCTGCATGACCCCTCGGGCGTACGGGATTGGCTGGGGGCTCCTACTATATACATATGTTATTTTCCGCGTTTTAAACAACAAGTTTTCCTAATTTTTATTTAAGGCTGTGCCTGTGTTGTCTCCTCCCTTTTGGGTATTTTGGTTTGAGTTGGGTCCTTCGCACTTGTTCTTGCCCTCAAATAGCCCGGGTCGCCTAGATGCCAACGGGGCCCAGAACCGAGTCATGCCCCGGGCCATGGCGAACTCCGGGGGGAATCGGCAATGGCCCACAATCGGGTCCCCACTAACCCCTGGTCGCCGTGCTCCCGGCCTGGACAGCCTCACCATGCGGAACTCCCCAAGGCACTAGCACCGACCCTTGTTGCTTGAGGCTGCAACTCGGGCCCGAACCCCCGCTCAAGCTAGACTCAGCAGGATCACGAGGCAGGCCAGTCTCATCACGAGCAAAAACATAATTAACATTGAATTAAAAACTTGTCCATTGCAGGCATATACAGACAATTGACGCAAGCAAATAAAGATAGCGGAAGTGCATATATACAAGTGTGGCCCGGAGGCCTCAAGACAAAAGAAGAAAATAAAAAGGCTTGCGGCAGCCCGGGGGTCGGCCTCGCCCACTCACCCTGAGGCACTCGGGCCGCCAGCCTCGCCGCCGCTGTCGTCGTCGTCGCTGGAGTCCAGCGCGAAGACGAGCCGAGGGACCGTCCCCTCGAAGCTGTGGACGATCTCGTCAGCGGCCTGCCGGACCTGAGCGCGTGCGCTGGCCTCGGTCCCGGGGGGGAACTCCTCGAACGCAACCCACGGAGAGAAGTCGAGGTCACGGGCCTGGTAGCTCCCCAGCACGAGCTCTACCGTCCCCCATGCAAGGTCCATCGAGGAGGACTTCACCGTCTCTTCAATCTCCTCGGGGAGCTTCTCCAAGTCCCCGGCCATCTCCGAGAACTTAGGGTGCCGACCGCGCCATATGCCCGCCCGATGCCCCGCGCGGTCCAGTCGGGCGACGGCGTCCCGCAGCATGCTGGGCCCCACCTCGTTTGCCAGCGGGAGGGCTTCAAGCTCCCCGGCAGACAAATCCAGGGCCCTCTGCAGCTCGGCGACGGCGCCCTCGACCACCACAAGGCGGTCGGCCTGGTCGTCTTGGCCCACGGCTGCCCCGCTGCCGCGCGCCGGCGCGACTAGCTCCTTTGCCCGCGCCTCGAGCTCAGAAGCGCGCTGCTCCAGCGCGGTCCTCTTGGTGCGGGCGCTCTCCAAATGGTGGCGTTCACACGTCGCAACGGCCTCCTCGCGCTTGGCGAGCTGTTCCTCGCATTGACGCGCTGCCACCTCGCGACGGGAGATGTCGGATTCGTGTTCAGCGATCCTCCCGTCGCGCTCCTTCCACGCCTCGTCGCGGAGGCGCAGATCTTCCGCGAAGCGCAGTGCCGCGGCCTAGGACTCCTCGAGGGCGCGCCCCCGCTCGGCGACCGCGTCCTCGCGGAGGCGGAGTGCAGACTCCACCTCCGTAGCAATGGTCTCGTGCGCCACCAGTGTTGCCTCCCGCGCGTCCAAGGCTTGAGCGCGCTCCTCCAGCGCCTCCAGCTCCCGGGCGCGCTGGTCGAGGACTTCGGCCCACTGGCACACGGCGGCCTCCTCTGCCTGCAGGCGCGAGGCCCACTCCTTGAGCGTGCCGATGCGCTCCTCCAACGCCTTGATGCGGGCCCCCAGGGCCTCCTCGCACTGGCTCATCTCCGCCTCGGCCTCCGCCGCCCTCCGCTCCTAGGCCGCGGCAGCGTCGAGCACCCCATGCGTGGCGTTGAGCCTCTGCTCCAACTTTGCTGTGTGGGCCCCGTGTTGGAGGTGGAGATCGCCCAACGCCTCATCCATGACGGCGATGGAGACGAGGGCCATCATCCTCTCCTCCTCCATGTCTAGGGCCTCCTCGGCCAGGGCCTCGCCGCTAGCCTTGAGCTCCGTGAGGTGCCTCCCGTGCGCCGTGCGACCGGCCTCCACCATCGCATCCACCGAGCGCCGTCCCTCGGCGACGCGTTCCCACGCCACCTCAAGCTCGTCCCGCTCCCCCAGCAGAGCCTGTATCTGGGCATTCAGCCCGTCCAGCACGGTGTTGTTGGCCGTGGCTAGGGCCTGCAGGAGGGGCTCCGCATTCAGCAGAATGGAGACAGAAAAGAGGAACTGCCATCCCAGCGGTGGCGGAGTTCGGCTCGGCCCAGCGGTGGGCGTGCGGGCCTCGAGGCCTCCCCCTAGAGCCTGTTCCTCCTCGCCCTCCGCCGTGGCGTCGGGCTTCGGGTGCGTCGTCTCCCCGCCGTCACCGGTTGCCCCTGCGGCTGCCTCGGCCTCCCGCGCAGCCACCTCGGCCGCCCAAGCTGCCGCCTCGGCTTCCCGCGCACAGGCGGCCTCGGCCTCCCGCGCGGCCACCTTGGCCACCCGTGCCGCTGCCTCAGCCTCGCGCGAGAGTGCTGCCTCAGCCTCCTGTGCGGCTGCCTCGGCCACTCGTGCCGCCGCCTCAGCCTCGCACGCGAGTGCTGCCTCGGCCACCTGTGTGGCCGCCTCGGCCACCTGTGTGGCTGCTTCAGCCTCCCGAGTGGCTGTCTCAGCCTGACGCACGCGCGCCGCTTCCCAGGTGGCCTCCTCGGCCTCCCGCAGGTGCGCCTTGGCATCCCGCCGATCGGCCTCCTACCGCCGCGCCTCTTCGGCCGTCGGCTCCTCGGCTCCGTCGCTCACGGGCCGACTGGCCTTGGACTGGTGGGAGGGGTCACCGCCGCGGGCGCCGCGGGACGGGATTTCGCTGAAGCACAAAAAGACATACAAAACAGAATAAGGGGCCGGGGGAATGGAAGATCGTCTGCCTTGGGCGCGAGATCATACCTGCAGGGAGGGTGATTGAAAGACCACTCTGGGGGCTTGATGAAGCTCCCCCTGCATGGTTTGGTGTCCCTCATCCGATGGAGCCGCTTCTTCTTCCTCTCGGCCTCGGGCAGCAACTTCGGCACGACGCTCGCCAGGCGCCTGCTCGTGGTGCGCTCTGCCCCGCCCCTATGGGGAGAAGACGGAGAAGGGGTCTCCCCCTGCTTCCTTTTCCCCTTGGCGTCGGTAGGGCGGCTGCCCCCTGAACCCCCACTGCATGGCCCCCCCGGGGGGAGGTCGCTCCTCTCCTCCTCCGCGATTGCCGCTTGAGCTATCGTTGCCACGGCGAGCCTGGTCCCCCGAGGCAGCGACCGTCTGCATGACGGCCAGAATGTTGGCACGGTCTAGGTCACTGCAGAGGGGGAGGATCCCAGAGGGATGAGAGATGACTCCACAGCACTGAGAGTCAACACGCACTGGATCACCATCTTGAGGTCCTCGGGGTTCCAGTCCCACTTGCGGCTTTGGTGCGTCCTCAGGAGGTCGTCGAGGCCGGTGTACTCCCAAGCGCCCCGGGCGCGTCGCCGGAGCGGCGCGATCCGGCGGCGAAGGTAGTCGACGAACACCATGCCGCCTGTGAGCCCCTGGGTTCGTAGGCCAGCCAGGCGATCCAGGATGGCGTCGTAGGAGTCCCCCAGTTCCACCGTCGCCCACCAGCTCGGCGCCTGCACCGGCAGCCGGCTCGAGGAGAGCGGTGTAGAACCAGTTGCTCTTCCAGTCGTCCCGCTTCTTGCGCAGGATGCAGGTAATGTAGCAATTTGCCACTTGCCTGCGCGACTGAAAATAGCAGCTCCCGACCTCCGTTGGCGGTTACACCGGCTGCATGGTGAAGAACCACCGGAACAGCCGAAGGGAGGGGCGCACCCCGACGAACATCTCGCACAGGTGCGTGAAGATGGCCAGCATCATCATGGCGTTGGGGGTGAGGTGCGCCATCTGGATCCCGTAGAACTCCAGGACGTCCATGAAGAAGGAGGAGAATGGTGAGATCAGCCCCGCCATAGCGAAAGAAAGAAAGAAGATCGACCGGTCTGGGTAGCGCGGCGCCGGGCGTCCTTTCACCAGCACGACCACCTCCCGGCCGGTCAACACTGGCATGAACCGGCGCGGCAGCCCGGCCTGCCTCTCGCTAGTGATGCGGGAGGGCGGCAGCACGATGCCGTCCAGTGGCACGGAGCTCCGCGTCATGTCGCCGGCGAGGTGGGAACGCGAAGACGAGTGTGAGCGGCGAGAAGGGAGCGAGGAAGACGAGAGATTTAGGGCACGGTTGGTTGAGTCGAGTGAAAAGAGGCGAGAGGAAGGAAACAAATCCCTTCCTCGACGCCCTTTATACCCTCGCCTCCACTGTGCCTGGCTCCTCGTTTCTCGTGCCCACTAACTCGCCCCCTCGTTTGTCGCGCCCACTCGCCCCACTCGCCCGCTCTCGGCGCGCGTGCCAGTCGTGCAGCCGTTGCGGTTGAGGCAGGGCAAATCGTGTCCGTGTTAATGGCGCACGGTGACCGTAAAAAACGCCATCATTATTCCCTGGCAAAGCGGACCAACGTGCCCCGGTCTGCGCGCCGCCCCGAATGATGTAGCGGTTACAAGGTGACTGCCCATTATTGCCGAGAGGCTGCTCTTTGCTGCGCGTGGGATCGCGACCGATGGGGTTTTACCACGAGGACCCGGGCCCACGTGTCGCCAGACCGAAAGAATGACGTCAAACCTGGTCGCCCCTTGAGGGGGCCTGGCCAGGCATGACGCCGAGGGCTACTGTCGGTGATACGGGCCCGGGGTTACCAAGACTAAAGGGATGGGCGGCCCCCTATATCCACGTGGCGCGCCCTTGGGGAGGGGTCGGGCCCGAGGGTAAGGTGGCGACTTCCCTCCCCAGTCCCCCCGAGGGTCAGGCCGCTCCCACTCCCTCCCCGAGGGTCGGATCGCCTAGACCCCCTCTGCACTTGCGCCGCGTGTGCGAGGTTAGGTGGGCGTCACCAGCGCCCACCTAACCGCATTGATGACAGCTCAGGCGAGCGCGCCACGCCGCATTTAATGCGGTGTGTGGCGTACATAACCAGTCTACGACCGGTCGCGACCAGTTAAATCACGGGTGAGACGGCAGCGGAGCACCTGCGCACTACCGCACGTCAGGCGGCGCGCAGCTCGCCTTGCCCCGTCCCATCAGAATGATGAGAGCTTTTTGCCTGTCGTCCCCCACGGCCGGAGTTGGTATGCCAACTCTGGCCAGATGGTTTCCTATTCCCGATGCGAACGGAACGCAGAAGTCTTCGCCCATTTAATGGAGTTTGACGCGGGTGTCCCCCGTGTCAGCCACCTGACCGGATGAGGACCATGCTGCAGCGGCTGTTCGTATGGCTTCCGAGTCAAGCAACAAGACAGCCATTAAATGTAAAAGAATGTTTTTCTTTTACCTTAGGCAGCCTTTTGACCCATGTAGTTGCTCCTTGAGATATAAAAGGAGGCCCAGGCTTGAGGAGGAAGAGAAAAAAAATAGATAGACAGGAGAGAAAGGGAGGGCAAGCACTTGTATTCCCTAACATTCCAATCACAAATCCACCATATATAGGAGTAGGGTGTTACGCTCCTTAGCGGCCCAAATTTGTATAAACGCCTGCGTCTCTCTCTCTCTCTCGATCAGTGGAGAAGGAATTTCACCCTGCGTCCCCAGCCGAACTCACAAAGGGGGACCCTCTCTGTCCCCCATTGTGGAGTTAACACTCCGTCAAAGTGTAAAATATATAATTACAAAACACAGAAAAAATATGAATGATGTTACTAAAATAGATGCACAACGAAAACACAAATTTTTACGTGGAAAACCCTTGCGGGAAAAAACCACGAGCGCCGACCGGCAATGATTACTATTGAGGAATTGATTACAAACGTAGGGGAATAACGATGAGAACTTCTCACTTCCTGTACGGCTTACAAGAGTATATATAGGAGATAAAAACAAAGACTCCTAATAGGAAATGACTTAGAATCCTACTAGGAAACCAATCCGAATATAGTGTAGGCCTAAATTCGGATCACATATTTAACAATCTCCACCTTGAGACAAATTTTCTCTTGTAGCATAAAAATATCAATCACCA
Organism: Oryza officinalis; assembly: GCA_008326285.1. Classification (NCBI taxonomy): domain Eukaryota; kingdom Viridiplantae; phylum Streptophyta; class Magnoliopsida; order Poales; family Poaceae; genus Oryza; species Oryza officinalis. The sequence continues at coordinate 34,633,889 of BDMV01000010.1, read as the reverse complement.
AGAAATACCTCATATAGATAAAATCACCACGCACCAAATAGTCTCTAGGACTATAATATAACACCAACCAAGCTTGAGCAAAACTCAAACTTAGTAGCAGGAACTGACTTTGTCATCATATCAGCTGGGTTATCATGAGTACTTATCTTGCATATCTTGGCATCAGCTTTCAGCAATCACACCTCGAATAAAGTGATATCTCACATCAATGTATTTTGTTCTCTCATGGAACATCTGATCCTTTGTAAGATATATTGCACTTTGACTATCACAAAATATATTAATGCAAGACATAACTTCACAAAGCTCAGTGTACAAACCTCTAAGCCAAATAGCTTCTTTACAAGCTTCAGAAATAGCCATATACTCTACTTCAGTAGTAGATAAGGCAACAGTTGCTTGTAAACTTGCCTTTCAACTAACAGCACAGCTTCCAATAGTGAAAACATAACCTGTGAGCGATCTTCTCCTATCCAAATCTTCAGCAAAATCTGAATCCACATAACCAACAAGTCCATCTCTAGATCTTTCAAACTGCAAACAAGCATTAGAAGTACCACATAAGTATCTAAAAATCCATTGAACTGCTTTCCAATGCTCTTTGCCAGGATTAGCCATGTATCTATTGACAACACTCAAAGCATGTGATAAGTAAGGACGAGAACATACCATGACATACATAAGTGAACCAACTGCATTTGAGTATGAAACTCTAGACATATATTCAACATCATAATCTGACTGTGGACATAAATCTGAAGATAATATGAAATGTGCAGCTAATGGAGTACTCACTGGTTTTGCATCATGCGTATTGAAACGACGAAGAATTTTTTAAATATAACCTTTCTGACTAAGATATAACTTATCTGACTGTCTTTCTCTAGTAATTTTCATATCGAGAATTTTCTTCGCTGCACCCAAATCCTTCATCTCAAACTCACAATTTAATTGTGCCTTTAATTTTGCTATCTCTGATTTGTCTTTTGCAGCAATCAACATATCATCGACATAAAGAAGCAAATATATAGCTGAACCATCAACAACTTTGAAATAAACACAGCTATCAAAATTTGATCTTCTAAACTTCTGAGAAAGCATGAAAGAGTGAAATCTCTTATACCACTGTGTAGGTGACTGTTTCAACCCATAAAGAGATTTTTTCAGCCTACAGACTAGGTTCTCTTTTCCAGGAACAACAAAATCTTCAGGTTGCTCCATATAAATGTCCTCTTCTAACTTCCCATGTAAAAATACAGTTTTAACATTCATTTGCTCTAGTTCATAACCATGCATTACAACAATACTAAGTAAAGTGTGAATTGAACTATGCTTCACAATAAGGGAAAATACATCATTGAAATCAATACCTGGAATCTGGCTATAACCTTTAGCAACTAACTTTGCTTTGTACCTTGCCTCATCAGTTGGAGATATACCTCCTTTTCTTCTGAAGATCCACTTGCAACGGATAGGTTTCTTCTCCTTTGGCAATTTCACCAATTCCCAAGTACGATTCTTTTTAAGTGACTCCATCTCATCATGCATAGCAGTTATCCATCTATTGCAATCATCAGAAACAATAGCCTCAGAATATGAAAAAGGTTCTGCATTACCTTCAATTTCCTCTGCCACACTCAAAGCATAAGTAACTATGTTCGTTTTTTCAATATATCTTTAAGGGGGTTTAATAATTCTTTTGGGCTTATATTTTGCAATAGAATGTTTTGACGACTGCTCAACAATAAAAGAATCTGAATCTTCAATAACATGTGCATCTTGGTTAATAGCAACATCATCTTTTTCTGGTACATGCCCTGAACTGATCAAGTGCTCCACCTGCACACTTGCTTTCTGCTGACTCTCAACAGGAACATTAGTAGAAGGTTTGTCATGTAACATAACTGATTCATAGAAGACAACGTTTCTACTAATCACAATCTTTTTAGATTCAGAACACCATAACTTATAGCCTTTCACACCAGATGGATAACCAAGAAAAATGCACTTAATAGCTATAGGCTCCAATTTACCATTATCAACATGAGCATAAGTAGTACAACCAAATACTCTTAAGTCTGAATAATTTGCTGGGGAACCAGACCATACCTCAATTGGAGTCTTCTTACCAATGGCATAACTAGGTGACCGATTAATAAGATAATAAGCAGTGGAAATGGCTTCCGCCCAAAACTGTTTAGACAAACCTGCATTAGACAACATACAATGGCCCTTTGATACAATTGTCCTGTTCATACGCTCAGCTACGCTGTTTTGTTGAGGTGTATGAGGAACGGTGTAGTGACGCACAATATCTTCAGACTTGCAATATGACTTAAATATCTTAGAACAGAACTCCATTCCATTGTCAGTACGAAGTATTTTCACCTTCCCTTCAGTTTGTCTTTCAACCATAGTTTTTCACTCTTTAAACGCATCACAAGCTTGATATTTGTGCTTCAAGAAATAAGGCCAAACTTTTCGCGAATAATCATCAACGATAGTCATCATATAACGAGCACCTCCAAAGGATGTCTTACGAGCGCAGGCCCCCATAAATCAGAATGTACATAATCAAGAATACCTTCTGTAGTATGTGTAGATGTGTTAAACTTCACCCTCTTATGCTTGTCAAAGATGCAATGCTCACAAAATTTGAGTTTCCCGATGTCTTGTCCGTCTAGCAATCCTCGCTTGCTCAATTCTGCCAAACCAATTTCACTCATATGTCCAAGACGCATATGTCAAAGATTAGTAGCATCGGAATTAGATAATGAATCTAAAACTGCAGCAACATTACCTAATATAGTTATACCTCACAGATGGTACAGGTCGGCAATTTTAATATCAGCTTTCATCACAACAAGAGAGCCCTTGGTTACCTTCAAAATTCCGTCTCCACCGGAATATCTGTACTCTTTGCGATCAAGAGTACTTAAAGAGATGAGACTTCTCTTCAAATTTGGAATATGCCGCACATCTGACAATGTTTTGACACGGCCATCAAACATCTTAATTTGAATTGTTTCAATATCTACAACCTTGCATGGAGTATTATCACCCATCAAAACTGTAGTACCTTGCACAGACTCATAGGTGGCAAACCAATCATTGTTTGGGCACATGTGATAGGTGCATGCAGTAAGAATCCACTAGTCACTAGTTTGAGCACAACCAGCAGAAGCAACAAGTAATTCTGTACCAGACTTATCATCAGTTACAACTGCGGCTTTACCTTCCTCTTCTTTATTACCTTTTGGTCTATAACTTCCGGTTCTCTTGTCTTTGTTCTGTAACTTCCAACACTCAGAGATATCATGTCCTTCTGTCTTGCAGTATTTGCATGACTTATATCTGCCTTTAGACTTTGATCTTTCACGGTAGCTACTTGAACTTTTATCTCTTGATTGATTCTTTGTGTTCTTCTCCTGTTGCCTGCCTTGAACTGCCAAGCCTTCTACTTGTGAACTTGAACTTTCAGAGGGTACTATCTTCTTCATGCAAAGCTTCATAAACTTCTTTCAAGGTTAAAGTATCACGACTATAAAGAATAGTATATCTGAAATTTGCATATGAGTTAGGCAACGGACACAATAGAATAAGGCATAAATCCTCTTCATCGTACTTTACCTCCATAGACTCAAGGTCAATAATAATTTTCTTGAAAGTGGAGAGATGATCCATTACAGACTCATTATTTTGCAACTTGTGCAAAAATAGCTTTTGCTTCAGGTGTATCTTACTGGCCAGATCCTTTATCATGTATATCTGTTCCAGCTTCAACCACAGCTCAGTGGCTGTCTTCTGCTTAAGCACTTCCTGCAAAATATTGTTAGATAGATGAAGATGAATATATGCCATAGCCTTATGATCTCTTTTCTTGTCATCGTTGGACCAATCCTGAGTCCTCTTGTCAAATCCAGATAGTGCATCATCGAGATCTTGCTGTGCAAAAACGGCTCGCATCTTCACTTGCCACAATAAGAATCTTGTGTCTCGGTTCAGGAGCGGTAGATTATACTTCAAACTCGCCATGGGAATTAATCCTAAATTTTCTCGTGCTTGTCTTCTCGCGCGGACAATGTCGGACTCGACGAGTAAGGTGCCGAATAGATTGATTCGATGGTGACGACGAACACGCCAGTGGCTGGGAATCGTAGATTAATCTCCAATGCTCTGATACCACTTGTTACTAAAATAGATGCATAATGGAAACACCAATTTTTACTTGGAAAACCCTTGCGAGAAAAAATCACGGGCTCCGACCGGCAATGATCACTATTGAGGAATTGATTACAAACGTAGGAGAATGACGATGACAACTTCTCACTTCCCGTACGGCTTACAAAAGTATATATAAGAGATAAAAACCAAAACTCCTAATAGGAAACGATTTAGAATCCTACTAGGAAACCAATCTGAATATAATGTAGGCCTAAATTCGGATCACATATTTAACAAATGATTGTTTGATTGGACCGTAGAAAAAACGCATGAATCGGATGAGAGAGATAGAGTCAAAGAATTTGTTCCAAGAGGTTAGACCTCTTGGTAAATTTTCTCCAAAATCTACATGCAGTGAGTTATTTCATAGGAATTTTATAGGATTTGAAAATTCCAATCCTTTAAAGGGCCAAATAAAAAAATTATAAAATTTTGATCCTATAATTTTTTTTTATAATTTTTTTGATTTAAATGGGCCTAAGCTTATTCCAAACGATGAGGACCGAAGTAGCCGCGAGGGCGACACCGGAGTGAGGCTTACGCTCCACCGCCACGCAGTGAGAGTCTGTGACACGTGGCCGGGTACGCGTGTGGTGTTCAGCTCGCTCGCTTGCACGTCACGGCGTCACGCCCCGGTAAAAGGCGCCGACGCCATGGGACAACGACGACACGACGAGGAGTCCAGGTCCAGCCGCACTGGAGAAACAGAGTCCAGCTCAGGAGGCTGCACCAAACCAAACGGTACTAGTTAACTCAACAATGCAGAAGTAGTGTGTAACGGTATGTACACTCTGTGGCAGTAGTTTCGTAGATGAAAACTACTTCCTTCCAGGATTTGTCTTACCGTTGGGATGGAATTATCATATCTGACGATAAGCATGGTTACCACGTAGTAACCATGGTAAACTATAAGAAATCATATAAAATTTATCAAAAATTTAAATTATTTTTAAAATTTATTTAAATTTAATGGGGTTATCATGGTTTTACTTTTATCGTATCTCGACGGTAAACATGATTATCATGATAACCACACGGTTACCATTGGTTTTTAAACCTTGCTCCTTCCACCTCAGAACCAAACGGTACTAGTTAACTGAACAACGCAGAATGAGTGTCTAACTTTATAAGCAGTAGTAGATAAATACTACTTCACATATGTTCACTTCTTAACCAATGATAACCTTTTTTAATTCAAAATTTTCTTTTACTTTCTTCTCTTAACCAATCATATTTTTTCTTATTTAATTTTACCTATTTTTAATACCCGTGTTCAAGTTTAAAATTTTTTATAATTTGAAATGGAGGATATATATTTTTTGAAATGAAGGTAGTATATCGAGATATATAGTTAAAAATTATTACATTTTAAGATAGAGTCAGTTTTGTACAATTCATGCACACGTGTAGCTACTATTACTACTACTAACCGCTATCAAGAAGCCGGCAAAAGCAGGAGGTACTACTACTTGCCTTCTCTTGTCCCTGCCACGGCGGCGCAATGAGTCTGAAATGTTCTAGCTTTAACTGAGCCACACACACCATACTCATCTCTCGATCGATCGCCAGAGTGTCACAGCGTCACAGTACAACTGCAACCCCACCGCATGTGATTGTTCAACCAAGCTACAGGGCTAGCTTGGTTCATGTTCACTCGGGCGACAACTTTTGACAGTGTTACACTTGTTGATCTTTCTCATCAATAACAATTATTGATTCAGCTGAACAACAGTAGATTAGTGGATTCCCAAAGATTGGTCTGCATTGATGATGGAGTAAACAAGAGTACTCTAAATAAGAAGTTCAAGTTGTTGATGTTTTTTTTTTCAAAAAGGCATTTAGAGTGTGGACGAACGTGACAGAACCATTATGTAGGACTCGGTTGTGTCTGAAAGGACCTTGATATCGTCTAGAAGGGGTGAACAGACGTTTCTAAAAAATTATCACAACTTCATAGTATATTAGAAAGACGAGAACTTTCGGTTCAAATCGGAACTTCCGATATGGGATTGAAAGTTCTAATCTCAACCGAAAAGATCGGCGGATAACAGAATAAAATATTAACTATGAAATTGTAGCTCGAATAAACAAAATGTAAATGAATCAAAAGATGACAAACAATGTATCCAAGCAAGATATTAGGTCACCAACTATATCACTTAAGCATACAAATAGATCGGGTTAAAACAAGCTCAAGCACAATATGAGAGAAGGCAAGAACGAGTGAACCAAGAGAGGAGACACATGATTTGTTTCCCGGAGTTCGGATCCACGGATCCTACGTCTCCATTGAGGGGCCACAAAGGCCGGGTCTATTTCAACCCTTTCCTCACGAGGTTGCACAAGTGCACTCCTCGATTTCACTCTTGATTTTCTTCCCTTGCGGAGGCGAAATCGAAGCCTTCACAAACTTTTCGAGGCACACCACAACCTTAGGTGCTCACCGGCAATGCCTAGCCGTCTAGGAGACCTTAGTCCCCAAGAGTAACAAACACAATCAAAGATTTGCTTGCTATGGGAAAAAATCAATTAGGCCTAGAGGGGGGTGAATAGGCTAATTCAAAAACTTAAGTAAATGTGAAAGCAGGAATTTTTGGAATTTCCGAAAATGATTTTCAGAAGTTCCGAAAATAGCAGAGTAAGCGCACTTTAAAGCAAACTCTAGATCTAGTTGCCTACAACAAGAATATACTAGCACAAACAACAACTAGACCTATAGCGGCACAATCAAGCAAAGCTAGAGGAGTGAGAAAAGTAATATCACCAAAGTTGTAGCAAGATGAGTTGTTCCCGGAGTTCAAATCCTTGAGAGGATTCTACTCTCCGTTGAGGAGCTCACAAAGAGTCGGGTCTTCACTAACCCTTTTCTCGAGAGGTTGCACAAAGCACTCCTCCTTCCACTAGTGGTATCTCTTCCCTTTCAGAGTTGAGATCCGACCTTCACAAACTTCTCCCGGCCAACCACAAGTAGATCGGTGGCTCGGAAGTGGCACCTAGCTGCCTAGGAGTCCTCAACCTCCAAGAGTAACAAATGAAGCAAAGAACTCACGGAGATGATGCAAGTGCTCACAAATCTTCACAAAGCCAACAAGCACTCACACAAACTTGAAACCACAACTCTCACACAAACACCAAATTCGAATCGAGCACGGGTGAGAAGGGAAAACAAGAAAGCAAGACTCAAGAGTGAATCGTGAGAAGAACAAGACAAGGGCACGAAAATATCCAATGTCACCAGCAGCCCTCACAAGTGGAGAGAGTGGGCTATTTATAGCCACAGCTCCAGATCTGCCCGTTATGCACAATAATTGCATTTTTCGGAAAATCCAAAAATTAATTTCGAATATATCCGAAAATTTCCAGATCCAAAGCCGCCTTCTGGACATTTTCGAAAATTCCAAAAATCCCTTTCAGACAAGTCCGAAAATTTCCAGGAGCAACTTTGGTTCGCAGACATTTTTGGAAATTCCGAAAAAAAGATTTCGGACAACTCCGGAAATTTTCAGAAGCTTCACTGCCATTTTCGGAAGTTCCGAAAATTGCTTTCGGACAAGTCCAAAAATTTACAGAACCGAACTTTGCTTCTCGGTGATTTTTAGAAGTTCCGAAAATCACTTTCGGACAACTCCGAAAATTTCCAGAAGTCAAAAATTGGTTCTGTCTATTTTCGGAAGTTTCGAAAATAGTTTTTGGACAACTCCGAAAATTTCCAAAACGCAGAAACTGAGGAGAAACATTTTCTTATAAATGATTTTGAGCACTTTCATCACTCCTCATAAGTCAATGCATCATCGCTCTTAATAGTGCGGTTTTCCTAATGACCCAAAGAGATGAAAATAAACAATACAACTTTTGATCATTGCCACAACTCATGATTTTCTCGTATTCTTTGAGTTATGCATTGCGCTACAAAATGTCACGGACTAACAATCCTTCACATTCACTTAAATAAAATTGTTAGTCCTCTCTAATCGCATTGTCATTAATCATCAAAACAATTAGGGGCCTAGATGCACTTTCAATGCTATGAACTCTAGTGCTCAAAGTATGGAGTGAAGCTCAGTAGCTCTCAACCTTTAGATATTTAGATAGATATTCTCCCCCTTTAGCATGAACACACCAAAAAAAAGGGGGGGGGGAATGGGGTGACGACGGCTCACACGAAGGGTGCCTGGGGAGGATCCTCTGGAGGAGGAGGAGGATGGCCATAGCCATGGCCATAACCAAAGAAGTCGTAGTCCTGAGGAAGCCCTGCAAAAGAATCCTCTATCTCCTCCTCAGGCTTGTCAGGCTCCACCTCAAAGCCCGGAGGGGAAGGAGGGACATCCACCTGAAGATGCTGGTTCAGCTGTGCCTGCATAGTTTTGACGCGCCGGGCCGTCTTCTTGACTTCATTTCGCGCTTTGCGATTCTGTTTAGCCTCTGCAGAGCAAAGGCCAACCAGACTCCGCAAAATGTGAAACAAAGGAGACGGCGCACGATGAGCCATAGAAGCAGACGGCTGAGGCTGAGTCGAGGAGGAGGGGATGTCCCCAGTGGCAGCAGAAGTGGGAGCCCTGGATGGGCGATCAGCCTTGAGCAGGCGCAAGTGAAGCTGAGGGTGAGGCTTCTCATGCTCAAACTGCAACTGAGTGACGGACTCGATCATCCGCATGAGATGAGGAGCATAGACCACACCCTTCTTGTATTGAATGGATGCCAAACGAATTTCCTCCCATACAAAGTTGAAAACATGGAAGGGATGGGAGGGAGGATTGAACCTGAGCAAAACATTCCGAGAGAGATGGTTTATGCTGCTAGCATCACCATCCTTGGGCACAAGGGACCGGCGCATCATCCGGTTGAGATAGGTGTGAAAGGGCTTAAGACCCTCAATCTTGCCCAATACACCATCAGGAAGGTATAGAGGATGAAGCTCAGTGTTGAGGGGAATCGGATGATCATGCAGGTTGGTGAAGTGGCGCATCCAGTGCAAATCAAAACCCCAGAGCTCATCCAACCTCTCATAAGTAATCGAGTACCAGGAGCCCTGAGTCATCCAATGCACACCACCATGACGATCAAAGTACACCGTGGCATAGAATTGGGCAATGATCTCATTGTACCAAGGCTGCTGAAGAGTCATAAAGGCTCGGACTCCCATCTCTTCACAGACGGGAATAACTGTGTTGAGGACAGCATCATCATGGGCTAGCAGCTCCTCCCAGTTTATCCATTGCATTTGCACAGAGGGGTTGGACTTGGGCTTGATGACAGACTCATAGAAATCTTGCTGAAACAGAGTCCAGAACCGGGCATCAGAGGCCGATCGGCGACTGGAACAAGGATCCTCATCCCGGTGAGGAGCAACCACCTTGGACTTCTTCCGCCAGTCGCGTACCTGGCGCACCACGGCCGGGTCCCGCTCGGGCGTGTGAATGCGAAGAGGCCCAATGGGAATGGCGGGAATGTGCAGTGGCGTCTGAGGTTGCTGAGACGAGCCCTCACCAGTAGACTGGCGAGGTTGCCTCGAGGAACCCACAGCGTCGTGCGACTGAGTCGACCGACGTGGAGGAAGAGTGCCGCCCTTGGCCACTCGCGTCACTTGAGGACCCGTGTCCTTTGCTCCGGACCAATCACTGTTCAAATCCTCCGGAGAGGATAGAGTAGGAGAACGATCCCGTGGATGCTTGGACTTACGAGAGGCAACCTTGAGACGAGGCATCCTAGAGGCAAAAAGGAGATAGACAATGAGAGCATGGAAGACAAGGAAGTGAACTACAAGTGATTGGAGGCAAAATCATGCGAATATCGAGGGGGGAGGGCTCGGGCAGCAATTTTCGGAATTTCCGAAAATTATTTTCGAATATGTCCGAAAAAGGCTGACCGAACCCTAAATCCTAGATCCCGCACAAATCCACCAACAAAAACTTGTGAAAGTAAATCTACAAGAGCTATGGCACTAGGGGAACATCTTCACCGAAGGGAATCAACCGATTTGAACCGAGGAAGCAAAGGATTTGAATTGAAGAAGGATACCTCAAGAACGTGAAGAACGAGTGAAGAACGCGGTGGAGAACGACAATGTAGCCTCCGCAAGAGCCCCCAACCGTGCTCTCGTAAGGAGGGGAGCGCTGAGGAGTTGCCGGAGAGGATTTGGTCGCCGGTGGAGAGGAGGAGGAGGGGAACCCGTGGGAAGGAGAGTGAAAAAGAGAGATATAACCACGGGTGGAAGAAGATGAAAGGTTGCCCGGCTTTGCAATTTTTCGGAAATTCCGTTAAAACGTTTTCGGAACTTCCAAAAAAACACAGAAGGAAGTTTGGACTGCAACTTTTCGGAACTTCCGGAAAATTTTCGGAATTTTTGAAAAAATGCAGAAAACTCAGGATTTGGAAGGAATTGGCCGGAATTTTGAGGAAACCTTTTCGCAACCATTTTGAATTTATTTTTTGTTAAAAGGAATTGCACCGGGAATTTTGAAGAACATTTTCATAATCTTTTTGAGGGGAATATTGGAAAGGATGGTTGGTCGAACACTTTGGCTCCCATTTGAACTTGTGACTAGCACACAAGCAAGCACACAAAACAATAGCCACAAGTCAAATGGGTTGATCCAAAGATCAAAAAGAGAGTAAATTACCATGAGACAAGATAATTCACCTTCGAAAGAGGGAATGTGGGAATCTATCTTAGATTGTGCAAGGATCAAAATTCATTGAAAAATAAGATCCCGAAACACATAGATTCAATTTATCCATACAAAAAAAATGACTAGTGTCCATCCATGAATTGAATGTCTATTTTGTCACAAAGTGATAAACAACCCTATTCTAGCAAACAAAAGGCATGTAATAGATCAATCCACATTCCGAGAATCCAAGATATTTAGTTCACTCCTCAACTCACAAAACCTTGCTTTATCTAGAGGCTTGGTAAAAATATCCGCCAATTGTTTGTCGGTTCTCACATGTTAAATGTCTATGTCGCCTCTTGTGGAATAGTCTCTCAAGAAGTGGTGGCAAATATCAATATGTTTAGTTCGGGAGTGTTGACCGGGGTTGTTGGCTATCTTGATGGCACTCTCATTGTCACATAGGAGTGGAATTTTGCTCACATTTAGGCCATAGTCTCTCAAGGTTTGTTTCATCCAAAGAAGTTGAGCACAACAGCTCCCCGCCGAAACATATTCCGCTTCGGCGGTGGATAGGGCGACGAAGTTTTGTTTCTTAGGAGACCAAGAAACAAGGGACCTACCCAAGAATTGGCAAGTACCCGATGTGCTTTTCCTATCCACTTCGCACCCGGCATAATCCGCATCGGCATAACCAATGAGGTTGAACCTCACTCCCTTAGGATACCAAAGACCAAGTGTTAACAGCAGATTTTCGTAATCTACTCGGAGAGGAAAGAGAAAACCAATGTAGAGAAGGAGTGCTCTTAGTCGAATCAGTTACTTTATCAGACCAACCCAGAGTCGGACCCAACTCCGTATCGGACTCAGCGTCGCATCGGATCAGGTGGAGCGCTGGAAGAGGGACTGTATCGGCTGATACGAATTCAATTTGGCCATCGGCCGATGGAGGCAGGACGCTGATGGAGATAATGTGGGCTTAGTTTGGGCTCGAGATAAGCTTTAAGGAGATTGCCAAATAGAGATAAGGCTCGATTTTAGGCAATTGTATCTTGTAAATTAAGTAGGTTTAGATCTAATCTTTGGCAAGAGTCCGCCGCAAGGACTTGTTTGTTAGTTAGAGATATGATCGTGTCCTACATGGACAATGTTGTAAATCACGGGTATAAATATCCCGGTAGTTTGTACATAGAATCTCTGAATCTCAATCAATTCAACAATAATTCAAGCTACTTCGGCGCATCGCCAACCCTCGCAAGAGGTTAGCTTCCGGCGAGTTCTTGCTTCCCCAGACCAGAGGTAAGAACTCGTACCCGACGATCTACATCGTCGGGGCTAGCGTGTTGTTTTAGACACGTTAAGCCCTGATGATGTGATCGTCATTTATCATGTTTTGGCTGATCTTGATGTGGCTTTCTAATTCTATCTCGCCAGCGATTAACTCGTTTTAGGGTTTATTGCCAACGGTGGTCGAATTAGCTTGCTCATCTAGATTATCTAAGGCATTTACCATCCCCAAAAGCGATCGATGGCTTGATTTTCTTTGTGTTAACCCTCGATCTACACTTTGAGTTGCTATCGACCTTAGTCGTGTTTCGAGATTTAATTCAAAGCATGTCTTTGATCGTAATTAAGTATAGCACCGGGGTTTCAGCCGGTCTTATCTAATGCATGTGATTACCTCATGTTTTTACATGTATTTGCCACTTGTATGAGCAGATCGACAAATATAAGTGTATTTATCATAGTTTACTCTTAAGGGTTTATCTGTGATCAGTATGTTTATATCGGCCGATTGGTTCACACAAGATTGCACTAGAGTATTAGCTAGTGTATTTATCTCTTTTATCCTCATCGGCCGATCCTATTAAACCAACATTAATATGTTGATGAAGGCCGATGAGATTAGATCTGTACTTTAATCTTACTTTATTATAACCTCAAGTAAGCTGATATAGCTTTGTCCTATCGGCTAGGATCTCACGATGTGACATCGGCCTATCGGCCGATCGACCATCGTTTCTGACATGGTTTACTTGTTTATTCTTGTTGATTGCAGCTCAAATCAACTGGCACGCCCTACACGCACCTAGGCAAGCCATTGGACCTACACTAGAGCTAAACAGATCTTCCAAGCCGCCGTGGAAACGTGGAACCCGTTTTGACATCTGGCGGGTCGAAATTCTACGCCAACACACTTTTGGCACGCCCGGTGGGACTAACAAGAACGCAGGCTTCACAACAACAACAAGCTCGCTTCAAGATGTCGAAGCAGATTGACGTGTCAGAGGAAAACGTTCTCTCTGTGACTGCCGATCAGCTCAACGAGGAGCAAAAAACTAAGATGAACAAGTTGGTCGAACAATTCCAAAACATGTATCTGCAAACCTACTCTAGGACTCGGCAAGGCACCCTCATCCAAAAATCTAAGGTGATAATGCCGAGCCCTGGGGACAGAGCCAGTACGTCGATGGCAGCACACGACCCAGTGCCGCGCCGACGCTACAGGACCACATTGACTCCGCAGTTCACTCTGCGTTGGTCAATCAATCGGGGATCCTGGTGAACACATTGACCAATACGGTGAAATCAATCCTAGATGGTTCCATTCACCAGTACAAACCTCAAGGACCGATTTTCTTACCGGATAACAAATTCCCTGCTTATCGGACCTTGAAAACCGATCTGAGTATGGCTCCGCAGCCAACAGCACCGGTTCCACCTCCATCGGCCCAGCCAGCGTCAACCATGCCATTGATCCTAACCAGGCAAGCGGGAGGAAGCCCCTAGCACATCACGGAGGAACAATTCTCACAATGGACGAGGGAGAAACAGCCGATGGGTGAGCCGATACAACAAGTCCCAGTCAACCAACCATCGGCTGGACAACCTCAGTTCGCTCAGGCAAGCAACCCTCCACAAGCAGCTGCCTACAATGCGCCGCAAGGCTACTAGCAGTACACTACAGGGCAGTACGATGCACAGAACTTGAGTCACCACTTCCAGCCGTACTCCCCAAGGCAATATCGGCCAGAAGCTTTTCAACAACATCATCAGCAAGAGCTTCCGCACCAGCCCGCAGGGTACTGGGCCGATATGATAGCCGAAGTGATGTGAGATCAATTCGGCTTGAAGCCCATGGAGAGTTCAACAGTGTATTGGCACCCTTACCCCGAGGAGTTCGACAGAGTGCCACTGCCGAGCCGATACAAGATCCCTGACTTCTCCAAGTTTTTAGGGCAAGACAATGTCGCTACGTATGAGCACATTAGCCGATTCCTAGCTCAATGTGGTGAGGCATCTGCTGTGGAGGCGTTGAGGGTGAGATTTTTCCCTCTGTCCTTGTCAGGGTCAGCGTTCACATGGTTTTCCTCTCTACCCTGCAATTCTATCAGAGGATGGGTCGACCTGGAGAAACAGTTTCATCATTATTTCTTCAACGACGTACAAGAGATGAAGCTGTCCGATCTCACCGCCATCAGGCAGAGGATTGACGAATCGGTCCCAAACTACAAACAACGATTTAGAGACATCAGGAACAGGTGTTATGGCCTCAGTTTGACTGATTCTCAACTAGCCGATTTGGTGTTCCAGGGGCTACTGGGCCGATACGAGAAAGGTTTTCATCGCAAGAATTTGATAGCCTAGCTCAGCTAGCACAACGGGTATCGGCCCATGAACAAAGATTCCAGGAGGCAAAGAAATTCGCAAAGAAAATTAACAGTGTCTATCAATACGCCTCCGACGAAGACGATGAAGTTGATGCTGACGTCGATCTGGCCGAGTGGGCCCAGATGAAGAAGCCGACGACATGCCAATGGGCTAAGAAGGGCGACAAAGAGGACAAGTTCGACTTCGACATCAACAAGGCCGATAAAATATTTGATCTACTATTGTAGAAAAAGCAGATACAACTGCCAGTAGGTCATGTACTGCCATCGGCCGAAGAAATCAAGAAGAGAAGATATTGCAAGTGGCACAACACATATTTGCATCACACCAACGAATGCAAGATCTTCTGGCAACAGATTCAATCGGCCATCGAACAAGGCAGGATCAAGATTGATGAAGCCAAGCGGTCGATGAAGATAGAAGGAAACCCGTTCCCGGTCAACATGGTGCGGGCAGACAGGGCCGATAGCGATGCCTATCGGACCAACAAGCGACCTCATCAGACCTCAGAAGGCCTGATCAAGAAGTACCAGCGGAGGTAGGAGGAGCAAGCCCAAGATTACTCTGACCAAGACAGATCCTATGACCCCCATTTGGAGTGCGAGTTTTTCCGGTTCTGCTGGAATGAAGGAATGAGGTTGCCATCAATCCAAGAGTGTCCTGCATGCAACGATATAGAAGATTCTCACCAGGGCAGCTCAAGTAGACAAGTGCATCGGCCGATCAAGCAAAGGAGATTTGTACATGAAAGGCTAGGGCCGATGCACCCCGATGATCAGAACGAAGACGACGAGCAACCCCAGAACCCTCAGTGGTGCCCAAGTGACGTGTTTAGCAAGACTCAGAAACGACGGGTACAGAGGCTGAGGCAGAAGGAGCAAATCCAGGAGCAGCAAGCAGCAATCGCCCATCGGCCCACCAAGACTAAAAAAGAGTGGAGGATAAAATATACAGTGGTCAAGGCCGATGAGGGTGCCACAAAATCAACACAAGCTCCTGCGTCTGCAAAAGGTAAAAGCATAGCATCGGCGTCTGTTAACATGGTTTTTGTATTGCCAGCAGAATACAGAGTACAGACGGCCGATGAGGCGGTAGCCGACGGTGAGATAGAACAATCTTCGGCTAGGCTACAGTTGTCAACAGACCAAGCCGTGTTCGACAAGCCGGCCGACACCAATTACAGGCACCTCCGGCCGTTGTACATCAAGGGCTACGTCAATGGGCGGCCGATGACAAAGATGCTGGTCGACGGCGGTGCGGCAGTGAATTTGATGCCATATACAACTTTCAGGAAGCTTGGAAAAGTACCTGAAGACCTCATCAAGACCAATATGGTGTTAAAGGATTTTGGTGGCAACGCATCTGAAGCAAAAGGGGTGTTGAATGTGGAGCTCACAGTGGGCAACAAAACAATACCTACTACCTTTTTTGTCTTCGATGGAAATGGTTCCTACAGCCTGTTGTTGGGACGCGATTGGATCCACGCAAATTGTTGCGTCCCTTCAATGATGCACCAGTGCCTCATTTAATGGCAAGGGGACCAAGTCGAGATCGTGCAGGCCGATAGGTCAGTACACGTGGCTGTTAACAGCAGATTTTTGTAATCGGCCCGGAGAGGGAAGAGGAAACCGACGCGGAGAGAAGGGCTGAATTGGAGTTGGACCAAGTCTCATATTGGACTCGGTAAGCGTATCGGATTAGGAAAGGCGCTACCAGGAAGAGCGTGTCGGCCGATACGGATTCAATATGGTCATCGGCCGATAGAGGCTGGAAGTTGACAGAGTCAGCGTGGGCTTGGTTTGAGTTCAAGATAGGCTTCAAGGAAGTTGTCAAATAGAGATAAGGCTCGGTTTTAGGCAATTGTATCTTGTAAATCAAGTAGGTTTAGATCTAATTTTTGGCAAGAGTCTGCCGCAAAGACTTGTTTGTTAATTAAAGATAAGATCGTGTCCTACAAGGACCATGTTGTAATCTCGAGTATAAATATCCCGGTAGTATGTACATAGAAATTCTCTCACAACTCAATACAACAATCAGTTTGTTTCAATCTACTTTCGGCGCATCGCCAACCCTCGCAAGAGGTTAACTCCGGCGAGTTCTTGCTTCCCCAGAGCAGAGGTAAGAACTCGTGCCCGACGATCTATATCGTCGGAGCTAGTGTGTTGTTTTAGACACGTTAAGCTTCGATGATGTGATCGTCGTTTATCATGTTTTGAATGATCTTGACAAGTATCCTAATTATGTTCCGCCAACGATTTACTCGTTTTAGGGTTTGCTGCCGATGGTGGTTTAATTATTATGCTTGGTTAGATCTTTCAATGCATCTACCATCCCTTAAAGCAATCGACGACTTGATTTTCTTTGTGTTAAGTCTCAATTCACACTTTGAGTTGCTATCGATCTTAGTCCTGTTTTGAGATTTAACTCGAAGCCTGTTTTCGATTGTAATTAAGGATAGCATTGGGGTTTCAGCCAGTCTTACCTGATACATATGATTATCCTAAGGTTTTTATGTGTGTGTTAACGACGAAATTTGGTAAATCATGCATTAGATTCAGAGTTAAAGCCGAAGCCGATTGGAGGAGATAAGCGATTACAGAAAACGGAGTATGAATCGGCTGCAAGCCAAATCGGCTACGGTGCGCATCGGCTGAAACAGAATCGGACAAGGATAGCCGATGTAGCCGATTCCGATAAGGAGATGGCAGGATCATTGTCGGGTTCGGTTGGTGTGCTTCATGAGGATTGCCACGTGCGGATTGAGTCCGAAGAAGGCAATTGTATCTATTAATTAGAATATTTGTTAGTTTCCTTTTATCTTTGGGAAAGTGTGTTTAGTGTCCCTTAAGGACTTTATGTTTTTCTTTTATCTTTAGGAAAGTTTCTTTCTTGTCCTACAAGGACTAGTATCTCCCCATGGGTATAAATATGTACACCCGGGGCTATTGTAAGGCATCAACTCTTGATCAATACAATTCGGCGCATCGCCACCTTTTACTCTGTTACGGTTTATTTATCAACCGGCGGAATTTGGCACCTGACGCGGGGCTGCATCGGCTGTCGATCTCCGGCGAAGGGGTAAGTCCAATGTTCCGACGGTTCAGGCAATTGGATCATCTACATCGGCGTCGTTCAAGGCTGCATCAGATATTCGACCTCTTGGATTGCTCTGGTTTGGATGATATATTTGCCTGGCTATTTATCATATGTCTTCTGTTAATCTAGTATTAGCATCTCGATTTAGTTTTATCGGCTGCTTCTCGTTTTAGGGTTTCTGCCGGTATCGGCTAAATCGTTTTGCTAGATTAGATTAGCTTAGGCATCTACCACCCTGAAAATCAGTCAAGGGCTTGATCATCTAGATACCGTGTTTCTTTACATACTTAGTGCTGCATCAGTTGAGTTTGACCTACTAAGTCGTGCTTAGAACCATGAATCTCTAGCCTGCTTTTTGATTGCCAATAAGGGTTTCATCGGGGTTTCAGCCGATGAGTTATCTGGACGTTGCATCGGCTTATAAGGATTGCATATAAGTTGAATTTAGCCGATAACAACAAAGGTTGCACTGTTTAATCTAATCTTGTGGATTTTATGGCATTGGATCTATGTTAGATTCACTTCATCGGCTATGCTATGAATATATATAATCTCTCTCTTGACATGTTTTTAGACATAAGTGATTTATACTGTCTCGGCGCCCTGTCCGATCTATCCCAATCACTTGGTTTAAATATATTTTGAGATTTAGATTATGTATCATTGATATCTACAGCCGATCGAGTATGTCTAACTTTCGTTTCACATTATCAAGTCATTGCCGATCTAATGCATATTATCATCAACCGATTGTCTCTTTGTCAAGTGTCAGAATCTACATTGAACACATAGCCGATAGCTCAAAACCCTATCGCTATCGGCTGTTATCAGGATCGGCTGGAATTATTTCATCGGCTATGTTGGCCGATCAGTTCTTTGATCTATCGTTTGTATATCTTGTCAGTTGCAGGATCAAACTGACTGGCACGCCTGCATCTCACCAAGATTTGGACCTGCACTGGAGCTAAGCAGATCTCCCAGGCCAGCGTGTGTTTTTTGCATCAACAGTGTGTCTGCCATCTACATGAATGGATTGATGAATATAAATGTATTTGTTATAGATTACTCTTTAGGGTTTTTCTGTGATCAGTATGTTTATATTGGTTGGTTAGTTCATATAGATTCACATTAGAGTATTAGCTAGTGTAGTTATCTTTATTATCCCTTATCGGCCGATGCCATTAATTGACATCAGTATGTTGATAAAGGCCGATAAGATTAGATTCATGCTTTAATCCCGCTTTATCACGAGTAAGTCGATATAGCTTTGCCCTATCGGCTGGGCCACGACAATGCGACATCGGCCTATCGGTCGATCGGTCATTGTTTTCTGACATGGTTTACTTGTTTATCTTGTTGATCGTAGATCAAATCAACTGGCACGCCCTACATGCACCTAGGCAAGCCTTTGGACCTGCAGTGGAGTAAAGCAAACCTCCCAGGCCGCTGTGGAAACGTGGAACCTGTTCGGTTGCAAGGCAGGTCGAAATTCTACGCCAACACGCTTTTGGCACGCCCGGTGAGACCATAGGAACACAAGCTTCGTGACAACAAGAAGACCACTGCAAGATGTCAAAGCAGGGTGAGATCTCCGAGGAGAACGTCGTCTCCGTGACGGTCGACTAGCTCAATGAAGAGCAGAGAGCTGAGATGGACAAGCTAGTCGAGCAGTTCCAAAATATGTACCTGCAAACACACTCTAGGACTCGGCAAGGCACCCTTATCCAAAAATCTAAGGTGATAATGCCGAGCCCTGGAGATGGAGCCAGCACGCCAGCGGCAACCCACGACAACGCCGTCAAAACTGAAGAGAACGCCGCGCCGACGTTGCAAGACCGCATCGACTCCGCAATCCACTCTGCGCAAGTCAACCAGTCGGGGATTCTGGTGAATACATTGACCAATACGGTCAAATCAATCCTAGATGGCTCAATTCACCAGTACAAACCTCAAGGGATCATTTTCTTGCCTAAAAACAAGTTCCCTGCTTATCGGACCCTGAGGACCGATTTGAGCTCAACCCCACAGCCGACGGCGCCGATCCCGCCTCCATCGGCTCAGCCGGTGCCAACCATGCCACTGGTCCTGGCCAAGCAAGCGGGAGGAAGTCCGCAGCACATCACGGAGGAACAATTTGCGCAATGGACAAAGGGGAAACAACTGATGATCGAGCCGATGCAGCAAGTCCCAGTAAACCCGCCATCAGCCGGACAACCTCAAGCCCCCGTGTTCAGTAATCCTCCGCCACCGACTGTGTACAATGCGCCGCAAGGCTACCAGCAGTATACTGCAGGGCAGTACGATGCACAGAACTTGAATCATCACTTCCAACCGTACTCCCCCAGGCAATATCGGGCAGAGGGCCTGCAGCAGTCCTACCACCAGGATTTCCCACACCAGCCCGCAGGATACTGGGCCGACATGATAGCCGAGGTGATGCGAGATCAATTCGGCTTGAAGCCCAAGGAGAGCTCTACAGTGTATCGGCATCCATACCCCGAGGAGTTCGACAGAGTGCCACTGCCAAGCCGATACAAAATCCCGGGCTTCTCCAAGTTTTCAGGGCAGGATAACGTCTCGACATACGAGCACGTGAGCCGATTCCTAGCACAGTGTGGTGAGGCATCGGCTGTGGAGGCATTGAGAGTGAGATTTTTCCCTCTCTCCTTGTCAGGGTCAGTGTTTACATGGTTTTCCTCTTTACCCTGCAACTCCATCAGAGGTTGGGTCGACCTGGAGAAACAGTTTCATAGATACTTTTACAATGGCGTACAAGAGATGAAGCTGTCCGATCTCACCGCCATCAGGTAGAGGGTTGACGAATCGGTCCCGGAATACATTCAACGATTCAGGGACATAAGGAACAGGTGCTACAGCCTTAGTTTGACCGATTCCCAACTGGCCAATTTGGTGTTCCAGGGACTACTGGGGCCGATACGAGAAAGGTTCTCGTCATAGGAATTTGATAGCCTAGCTCAGCTAGCGCAGAGGGTATCGGCCCATGAGCAAAGGTTTCAGGAGGCGAAGAAGTTCTCGAAGAAAATCAATATTATCTATCAGTACGCCTCCGATGAAGACGATGAAGATGATGCCGACGTCGACTTGGCCGAGTGGGCCCGGATGAAGAAGCCAAAAACATGCCAATGGGCCAAGAAAGGCGATAAATAAGATAAGTACGAGTTCGACATCAACAAGGCCGACAAGATATTTGACTTACTCCTGCAAGAAAAGCAGATCCAGCTGCCAGTAGGTCATATACTGCCATCGGCCGAAGAAATCAAGAAGAGGAGATATTGCAAGTGGCACAATACATATTCCCATCATACCAACGAATGCAAGATCTTCCGACAACAGATCCAATCGGCCATCGAGCAAGGGAGGATCAAGATTGATGAAGCCAAGCGGCCGATGAAGATGGAAGGACACCCGTTCCCAGTCAACATGGTGCGAGCGGACAGGGCCGACGGCGACGGCCATCGGACCGGCAAGCGACCTTATCAGACCTCGGAGGGCCTGATCAGAAAATACCAGCGCTGGCGGGAAGAACAAGGACAAGACTACGCCGATCAAGACAACTCCTACGACCCGCATTGGGAGTGCGAGTTTTTCCGGTTCTGCTGGAACGAAGGGATGAGGTTGCCATCCATCCAAGAGTGCCCTGCGTGCAATGATGTAGAAGACTCCTATCAGGGCAGCTCGAGCAAGCAAGTGCATCGGCCAAGCAAGCAGAGAAAGTCTGTACACGAGAGGCTAGGGCCGATGCATCATGATCGTCGGACCGAGGATGATGAGCAAGTCCAGAATCCTCAGTGGTGCCCAAGCGACGTGTTTACCAAGACCCAAAAACGATGGGTACAGAGGCTGAGGAAGACGGAGCAGGTCCAGGAGCAGCAAGCAACAACTGCCCATCGGCCCACCAAGACTAAAAAAGAGTGGAGGATAAAATCTACGGTGGTCAAGGCCGATGAAGGCACCTCGAAATCAGCACGAGCTCTAGAGTCTGCAAAAGGTAAAGGCGTAGCATCGGCTTCTGTTAACATGGTCTTTATATTGCTAGCAGAATACGGCGTGCAGACGGCCGATGAAGCAGTAGCCGACGATGAGCAGTCCTCGGCTAAGTTACAGCTGTCACCAGACCAAGCCGTGTTCGACAAGCCAACCGACACCAGCTACAGGCACCTCCGGCCGTTATACATCAAGGGCTTCGTCAATGGGCGGCCGATGACGAAGATGCTGGTCGACGGCGGCGCGGCAGTAAACTTAATGCCATATACAACTTTCAGGAAGCTTGGAAAAGTGCCTGAGGATCTCATCAAGACCAACATGGTGCTGAAAGACTTTGGTGGCAACGCATCCGAGGCGAAGGGGGTGCTAAACATGGAGCTCACCGTGGGCAACAAGACGATACCCACCACTTTTTTCGTCTTTGATGGAAAGGGTTCCTACAGCCTGTTGTTGGGACGGGATTGGATCCACGCAAATTGTTGCGTCCCTTCAACAATTCACCAATGCCTTATACAATGGCAAGGGGACCAGGTCGAGATCGGGCAGGCCGATCGGTCAGTTCACGTGGCCAATGCCGATCTCGCAGTTTGGGAGATGGAGGGAATTGATTGCCTGTCCGGACGAGTTTGGGATGCCGATTTCCTCAAAGTAACTGATTGCGACATCGAAACGATTGAAGATCAAGACAAGCAGTTGCTTTAACAAAGATGTACCATCCACTGCCCAAGACGAGAAAGCAAGTCCCTACACAGATGATGCGGTGGATGAGTTAGATGGAAAATTGGGACAAGGCTTTGCGTCGGCCGATCAGCTCGAAGAGGTTGATATAGGAATAGGTGAAAGGTCTAGGCCGACGTATGTAAGTGCTAACCTGCCAAGGGAATATAAGAATAATTTGATAAATCTTTTGAAAGAATTCAGACTGTTTTGCATGGGAGTATCATGAGATGCCAGGGTTAAGCCGATCGATCGTAGAACATCGGTTACCTATCAAACCAGGCTATCGGCCATTTAAGCAGGCTCCTAGGAGATTTAAGGCCGATATGCACGAAGCTATCAAAGCAGAGATCACCAGCCTTTACGACGCCAATTTTATTAGACCTTGTCGATATGCGGACTGGGTGTCTAACATAGTTCCAGTGTTAAAGAAAAATGGCAAGCTTAGGGTGTGTATCGATTTCAGAGACTTGAATAAAGCAACACCAAAAGATGAGTACCCTATGCCGTTGGCCGATCTGCTGGTAGATGCCACGTCTGGACACAAGATTATCAGTTTCATGGATGGGAACGCAGGCTACAACCAGATTTTCTTGGTCCTTGAAAGAGGAATTGAGATTACACAGAAAAACATTGATGCTATCAAAAATATCAAGCCTCCAACTAACAAGACCAAGTTACAATCTTTGCTCGGGAAGATCAACTTTGTCCGGCGCTTTATATCAAACCTATCAGGCAGGATAGAGCCATTCACTCCTTTGTTGAAAATAAAGGACGATCAAGAGTTTGTATGGGGTGATAAGCAACAAAAAACGCTGGACGATATCAAGGAATATTTAACTTCCCCTCCAGTTTTGATCCCTCCGCAGAAAGGGGTTCCATTCAGGCTGTACCTATCGGCCGATGAGAAGTCTATCGGCTCGGTTTTAGTTCAAGACATTGATGGTAAAGAAAAGGTTATTTTCTATCTCAGTAGGAGGTTGTTAGATGCTGAAACAAGGTACACGCCGGTGGAGAAACTATGTTTATGTTTATATTTTTCATGTACTAAGTTGAGGCATTATTTACTTTCCAATGAGTGCATTGTGGTAAGTAAGGCCGATGTGATGAAATACATGCTATCGGCCCCTGTTTTAAAAGGGAGAATTGGGAAGTGGATTTTTACCTTAACAGAGTTTGACCTCAGATATGAATCGGCCTAAGCAATTAAAGGACAAGCCCTGGCCGATTTCATTGTTCAACACAGAGATGATTCAATTGCATATGCAAACATTGTGCCGTGGACACTGTATTTTGATGGACCCGTTTGCAGGCATGGATGCTGTATCGGCCTCGTCATAATATCCCCTCGAGGGGCAAGCTTCGAGTTCGCTTTTACTATCAAGCCTTATTATACTAACAATCAAGCAGAGTATGAAGCGGTGCTTAAAGGTTTGCAGTTATTACAAGAGGTCGAGGCCGATTCCGTAGAGATCATTGGTGATTCATAGCTGGTAATCAATCAACTTTCCGGGGAGTATGAATGCAAGAATGATATTCTCAAAGTTTACAATGAGGAGTGCAAGGAGTTGCTACAAGTTTTCAAGATTGTGACGATGAGGCATATACCCAGAAAGCAGAATTTCGAGGCCCATGATTTAGCTCAGGGGGCATCAGGGTACAGGCCGATGGCCAAAGATGTTCCAATTCAGATTGCTGCCGTGGATGCCGACGATTGGAGGTTTGCTATAATTGATTATTTGAAAAACCCTTCTCAATCGGCGTCGCGATAGATGAAATACAAAGTCTTGCATTATGTCTTGTTAGATGAGGATCTATACTACATGACGATTGATGGTGTCTTGCTCAAATGCTTAGGTCTAGAGGAGGCCAAAATTGTTATGAGCGAGGTACATGAAGGGATTTGTGGAACCCATCAATCGGCCCAAAAAATGAGATGGCTTTTGAAGCGTGCTGGATATTTCTGGCCGACAATGCTAGAGGATTGTTTCAAGTATTATAAAGGATGTCAAGATTGCCAGAAATTTGGAGCAATCCAGAGAGCACCGGCATCGGCTATGCATCCAATCATAAAGCCGTGGCCGTTTCGAGGATGGGGTATAGACATGATCGGACAAATCAATCCACCATCAAGCAAAGGGCACAAGTACATCCTAGTGGCTACAGACTATTTCACCAAGTGGGTTGAAGCCATCCCTCTTAAGAAGGTTGATTCCAAGGATGCAATTCAGTTTGTGAAGGAGCATATTATATATCAGTTTGGGTTACCCCAAACATTGACTACAGATCAGGGATCAATTTTCGTGTCCGATGAGTTTGTGCAGTTTGCCGACAGCATGGGCATCAAGCTACTAAATTCTTCTCCATATTATGCACAAGCTAATGGGTAGTCAGAAGCTTCTAACAAGACTTTAATTAAGTTGATCAAGAGAAAAATTGACGAACAGCCGAGACGGTGGCATACCACGCTGGCCGATTCCCTTTGGGCGTATCAGATGGCTTGTCATGGTGCAATTCAAGTGCCACCTTATCAGCTGGTTTATGGACATGAAGCTGTACTGCCGTGGGAGACCAACATCGGCTCAAGAAGGATTGCTTTGCAAGACGATTTAACAGCCGATGAGTATCATAATCTTATGGTTGATGAGTTAGATGATTTGGCGCACATCCGATTGCGGGCTTTGGAGAAAATCAAGCGAGATAAAGATTGAGTTGCTCGTCATTATAATAAGAAAGTTGTCGCCAAGTCATTTGAGGAAGGGGATCTTGTTTGGAAATTAATAATGTCGATTGGTTCCAGAGATAATAAATTCGGCAAGTGGTCACCTAATTGGGAAGGTCCTTTTCAGATTCATCGATGTGTTCCCCATAATGCTTATCTGCTCAAAGGATTAGATGGAGAAATTTATGAAAGAGCCCTTAACGGCAAATACTTAAAGAAATATCATCCCAGCGTCTGGATCGATTCATGATCTGCTTGCCAGCCGATTTATGATAATAGCCGATGTGGTACACATCGTCTTTAGATGGCCGATATGCATTATCGCCCTTAGTTCAAATTTTACAACATGAGCCCTCATCTTCCAAAATTTGGGGGGCATATATATATACAAGCGCGATTTTTCAAGATTTTTCTTTTTCTTCAAGATTCTTCAAGTTTGTCAGATTGATCTAGGTTTATGGACTTCAAAAAATTTTCAAGCTTGAACTTCTTCAGATTTATTCAGATCAAATTCCGCTGATTGGCCGATGAGATTTATGATAATCAAAGCAGAAGGTTATCTGTTTACAAGAAGGACATAACATATATTACATCACCCTATAAAGTTTTCAATAGCTGCAATGGCCTTACGACGGATTTGGTCAATGTCTTCTATTACTTGGGCGTCATCGGCCGTCAACCCTGGGATTGGCTTCAAAGATTTGCTCAGGGTTGCAAGGTACTTGGCCGATGCCTTCAGCTTCGCCGTTTGGTCTTCTATGGCCTTGGGTGATGCAGCTATTCCGGCTTCAACTTCTTAGATTTCTTTGCGGGTAGCTTCTAGCTTTAGTACCAAATCTGCTTCGAGACGGCGGAGTTCTTCAAGCCTATTGTTTAGGATAATCGGCTCGACAGCCAGCTCATCCAATCTAGTCTTGTCAGAATTGACTTGAGCTTTGCTGGCAGTTAAGGCCGATTCCAAGCTTTCACGTTCCCGCCTCTCTGCGATTCTTTCTTTCGCCTTGTGGAGCTTGAATCAGTATTGTTCCAAGAAGTTGGCTGGTGTCAGGTTCTCCATCAGGTCTTCAGGCAGTTGGTCTTGAATTTCTTGTACCCTGATCCTGATGGGAGTGCAATCCTCCACCAAGAATTCCAGCGATGACTCCAGCCGATTGGCGATGTCGGACAGCAGGCTCTTCAGTTCGTCAGAGATCGACGCCTTGGTTCTGATGGGTGGCTCTTTGTCCTCGTCATCAAGGAATTGGCCGATATCAAAAGAAAACATATCAGCTAAGTTCTGTAAATATCAACATAGGGCATGGTCAGCCTAGTCAGACAAGAAATCGGCAAAGGAATCAAAGTGACCTGGTTTACCCGTGATAGGGCATCGGTTGTGCTTGCATCGGCCTCCTTTTGTTGTCTTGAGACGGTGGGCGAGGGGGTTGGCCGATGTGGTGTAGGTGATGGAGCTCGCGGCTGAAGAAAGGCAGGAAAGAGGTAATCGAATCTATGCTACTAGAGGAATAATATAAAGATTAACTCTTACCGAAGCAATCGGAGAAGGTGGTGGAGAAGGAGACGGTGTTCTCAATCGGGCCTTGGCTCGTTAACGCCTTTGCAAGGTTGCCTTCTTAGTTCTTGCTAAAAGGGTCGATTGAGTTCGTTCCTTCAACAAAGACGATGCAAGAACCTACAAGGGATTGAGGTGTAACATACCAACAGAAGGAGATTGCATAAATTCAAGAAAGGAAATGTGTTACCATGCGGATTGCATACCTGGTTTTCCTTGGCTGGGTGGTGTCGGTTTGGTCATCGGCCGGTGGGATTGCGGTGGTCTTGGCCGATGGTTCCTTAGTAGTCTCGACCAATAGATTTTCTTCTTTAGGCGCATCGGCGGCAGCTGCATCGACCTCTTCCTCCATTACTTGGTCGTCCCGAAATTCTTCTATGGAGGGGTCTAATCGGACAGGATCAGCCTGGTCGGCAACCTTGGACTTTTTCACAGGTTTTTGGGGTTTGTCCCTTGCCGGCGCCTTCCTTTTGGTGGTTTCTTTAGCTATCGGCCCTTGGAGCAGCGATGAGACCTTTGGGGCAGTAAGGCCGATAGCCGATTCCAAAACAGAATTGCTCGATGGAGCCAGGACCATTGCATATGATATCTTCTGTCCACTATTGCTCACGGATGGAATCGGGCCGTCAGGGACTTGAGGACTGATATCCTGGATAAGCTCTGTTAGATGAAATCTGGCCGATTGGTGAAAGATATGAGCAGCCCATTCTTGCCACCATGCTTGGAAGCTGATGTGGATGAAGGCGCTCAGATGCAATCGGTCACAGTCACCCAGGTTTGGGATTTCAATCTCCAGTGCTTTACTCATGATCAGCACCGATGAGACCGTGCCCCTGCTCTCTAGGAGTTTATGGAAGTATAAGTTGATGGGGAGTTGTCCAAGCCCGCACTGTCTAGCAGCTACCATGGGATTGTAGAATTCATAGGACAGGCTGGTGCTTCTTCCTTGGAATATGCCTACTGGGAGCAGGCATGGGGTGATGCCGATCATAAACGATTCCCATGACTCCATGTCATCATTCACTAGGTCCAAGTGGAGATCGTCAGGGAGTTCAAAATCCTGGTTTGAGGTGTAGATGAACATGTCCATCTTAATGGAAGGGAGGCCGGTGTAGAATCGGATGAACCATGTGGACATGTCTTTGGCCGATTGATCTGCTCCAGGATAGACAGAGGCCGCTTCTCCAAAAGACATGCACCTTCTGGTTCTAGGGGTCTTCGTGATCGGCGTACTTCGATGGGAAGCAGGAGTCCATGGAGGCCGATCGACTATGGTGTTGGTATGGATAGTTAACCAAAGTTGGATAAACCACCATGGTCCTCCATGCGCAACAGTTTGCTTCAGCATCAAATCTTGAGTGGCAGTATGAAGTAGCCGATAGACAGCTCCCAGGAGATAACGGCCAAGGGGGATTTGTTTCTTATCAACCAGAGCTTGAGCCAAGTGTTGGCAATTTAGAGTGGGGCCGCAGGTTGATCCACAGAAAACAAATCTTTCCAACCATAGTGTCAGGAAGGCCACGTGTTCCCTCTCTGAGACTGATCCTTGTTCCATATGCTCAGAAATGTACCCAGACCAGCCTCCAATTTTCTTGGTTTTCAACTTATGGCTACTGTTTGTTAGGAGACTGAAGGGGTTGATCTCAGATTGGATGTCTAGTCCTGTCAGCAGCTTGACGTCAATCAGCGTTGGGGTCATCGGACCTTGCCGGAATAGGAAAGCGTTCAAGGTGCTAGACCAGAAATAGGTGGCCGCTGACATAAGTGGTTCATTTTTCTTGGTATCGGCCAGGGACAGAGTGATGCATTGGCCGATTCCTATTTCGTCCCAGTGAACCTGCTTGGTTGCAGCAATCCTCTTGTGCCAGGTTCTATAGCCATTGAGCTTTGACGGCCAGGATCTGAAGGTGTGCTTCCAAGAAGAAACATTGGGCTTGGCTTGTTTAAAAGGAACTCTGTTTATTTCTGTGTTTATCAGCCAGGTTGGGTCACAGTTGCCCATGAGGCCTAGAAGGAACCGGTGGGATTTGTCGTTGGTAGGGATTAAGATTTAATTTTTGAAGACATATGGCATATGAACAGTGATATAAGGTAATGACCTGGGGGGCAAAAGCAGAAACCCTAGTTTGAAGAAATCGGCGAGAAAATTAAAATGTGGATTCAGAAAGGATTGACTCACCACGGGGATCTCGGAAGCGTAGAACGGCGCGGAAGCCATTGTTGCTGTTGAGGGGGTCACTGTTGAAGGGGTCGGTACCAGAGAGACGCGGAGGAGTCGCCGGAATCGTGAGGCGCAAGAGGCTGGACGAGGAATTTCGCAAGGAAATCGGCGGCGAGAAGTTATGAGCCTAGATCTGCGCAGTTTTCAGACAAATCCTAGCAAAGAAGTCGATGGGTTCTTCGACGTTAATTCCGCCACATTATATAATGAAGCGGAATTGGGGGGCATGTGTTAACAGCAGATTTTTGTAATCGGCTCGGAGAGGGAAGAGGAAACCGACGCGGAGAGAAGGGCTGAATTGGAGTCGGACCAAGTCTCGTATCGGACTCGGTAAGCGTATCGGACTGGGAAAGGCGCTACCAGGAAGAGCGTATCGGCCGATACGGATTCAATATGGTCATCGGCCGATAGAGGCTGGAAGTTGACAGAGTCAGCGTGGGCTTGGTTTGAGTTCAAGATAGTCTTCAAGGAAGTTGCCAAATAGAGATAAGGCTCGGTTTTAGGCAATTTTATATTGTAAATCAACTAGGTTTAGATCTAATTTTTGGCAAGAGTCTGCCGTAAAGACTTGTTTGTTAATTAAAGATAAGATCGTGTCCTACAAGGACCATGTTGTAATCTCGGGTATAAATATCCCGGTAGTATGTATATAGAAACTCTCTCACAACTCAATACAACAATCAGTTTGTTTCAATCTACTTTCGGCGCATCGCCAACCCTCGCAAGAGGTTAACTCCGGCGAGTTCTTGCTTCCCCAGAGTAGAGGTAAGAACTCGTGCCCGACGATCTACATCGTCGGAGCTAGCCTGTCGCTTTAGACACGTTAACCTTCGATGATGTGATCGTCGTTTATCATGTTTTGAATGATCTTGACAAGTGTCACGCCCGGAAATTCAGTACCAGAATTTCCGAAACTGAATGTGTATTAAAACCCCTGTCCAGGACCAGCCAGGGTACACAGACGACAATGTTGACATACAGATCCACGTCTTACAAACACAGTAAAAGTCTTATAGAAATGCAGCGGAAAGACGAAAAGACAAACTAAACTAGAACGGGACTCTTGCAGCGGGCTGGAACCATTCCACAGGCATCCTCGACGGCGGACGAAACCTACTCCTCTGAGAAACCTCCATCGGACGCATACTCCTCTTCTGGTGTGGGGAAAAATTAAGCAAGGCTGAGTACTATCCACGGTACTCAACAAGTCATGCCGGAAAAGGAGGCATGATGCAAGATATTCTAAAGGAAGGCAGGGGTTTATTTGCATAAAGTAAGCATTTAAAAGAAACAGTAGTTGAAAACAGTAGTAAAACATTGAATTAATTGATCAATATTAACCATCACCGTCCAACGCTACACCACGTTGCGACAGGCCCAAACCATCCACCTGAACTAAACCAGTTCCAGTAATTCCAGTTATTAAGAAAGTGAGACTAATCACGGTGAATCTGGTTGATCGCCCATAACCGCGGGAACGGCTATTCGAATAGTTCTACTCTGATCAGAGGTGTACATCTGTACCCACAAGACACAGCCTCAACATCATGTCAACCATGCGTCGCGATACTGGAAAGTACCCGAATAGAGACTGTGACAGGACCCTTCGCATAACCCCCTCTAACCAGCCGTACCACACCACAGGTTTCGCCCCCACCTTTATGTCCAAGGTAGGCAGCCCCCTCTCGTGCCACGGTGAATCCGGCAGCCGATCAACGGGTATGTCCCTCGCCGACCCAACTCCATCACGCCCACCCTATTCTGGTACGTCAGCCAGAGACAGCTACACTATAAGTCCAGCCGTTGCCCACGCTGACTTTGGTACGCACGGTATTTCTTCCAGGGTTTCCCGTGAACCGGTCCTTAATTGCCATGGGTGCTTCCATCAAAACCACGCACCCACAGCCCACCATTTGCATATTTTAGTTAAATATTATTACCATGGTGGCTCCTAAA
Organism: Oryza officinalis; assembly: GCA_008326285.1. NCBI lineage: Eukaryota > Viridiplantae > Streptophyta > Magnoliopsida > Poales > Poaceae > Oryza > Oryza officinalis. The sequence goes on along the minus strand of BDMV01000010.1, from coordinate 34,603,116 downwards.
CCAAAGTGTCACCATAGGGACTACATTAATTAATTATTCAAGGTGATCCCCTTTAGTGAGCTAGGTTAGCTAAGCATGGCTAGGCACTTCTAAAATCAGCGAACAATGAATTAATTACCCAAGCTATCAAAGGTACAAGATAATCAATATAATTGGCTGAATACAATAGGTATAAACCCACATGAAATGACATTGCGAAATAATGCAGTGTTTACGGAAAAATAAGACATTTGTAAATATAGGTACAGTATGATCAATGTGAAGCATGACTTGCCTTGCTCCTGAGCTGAGGCTACCTCTGCGACGATCTCGAAATAAACGGGCGCGTCGGAGGTTTCGGAATCTACGCGACAAACAAAGCAAACAACAATACATGCTATAAGTCTACTGAAACAAAGCACAAAAGTATTTTTAATGGATTCTCTGCATTTTTATGAATTTAATGAAATTTGAATGGACTTAAACGGAGCTCGGATGAATTAGTTATGAATTTTTGAAGTTATCTGTGTTTTTACTAAAACAGAAAAATCCTTAATTAATTTATTGCGCAATTAATCCCAGGGCTGGCGTCAGCGGCGGCGGCGGCCGGTCCACCGTGGACTCGGTCCACGGGACCGTGGCGGCGGCGGTGCACCACATGGCGCACACGTGGCGCCGACGCGGCAGCCACGTGGGCGGCCACGCGGGACGGAGGGGGACGGCCGAGATCGGCCCAAGTGGCCGATCTAACGGCTGAGGCGCACGGGAGGCGGGCGGCCGGGGCGGCACGGCCCCGAGCTTGGCCAACACGGCCATGGCGCGCGGCGGAGGCCGGCGGCCGGCCAGCGCAGAGGCCGGCGGCCGGCCAGCGCAGCGGCCGGCGGCGCAAGGGCGCCGGCGCGCGGGACGGAACAAGGGCGGCGCTCGCGCGGGAAGGGGACGGCGCGGCCGGGGAAAAAGAGAGGAAGAGGAGAAGGGGGAAGATTTCTCACCGGGCTCGGCCGGAGAGGAAGACGACGACGGCGAGGGTGGTGTCCGGTGGCGGAATGGCGGTGCGGAGGCACGGCCGAGGGGCGGAGGCGGACGGCAAGCGTGACGGTGGCGTCGACGCGGCTTGGCGAGGCGGGGAAAGGCGCGCAGCGACGGCCGAAGGTGGTGGAAGGCGGCGGCACTAGGGTTCAACGGCGCGGCGGCGCTAGGGGGCTCGGTAGCGACGGCGAAAATGGGGAAAAAGGGAAAGGAGGACGCGGGGATGGTTTAAATGGGCTCGAGGAGGAGAGATCGGGGCCGAGTGGGCGCGAATTTCTCGCCGGAGTGGGAGAGAGAGAGGAAAGAGAGAGGCGGCCGGGGAAAACGGATCCCGCCCCTCTCACGCGGCGGCTGCGGGCGGAGTGGATGCGGGTGAGGCGCGGCGTGGGCGCGCACGTGCGCGGAGCACGCGGGGCGCGGGGGAGTGGGCGGAAGCGGCGGCCGGCCGTTACGGGCGCGGGCGGCCAGAGGAAGGGGATGATCCCGACAGGTGGGGCCCACCTGTCGGTTGTCCGAGCCGGGGGAGGCCGAACGGGGAGGCGCTAGCGGGCCTCGGCCTACGGCCGGCCCAAGAGAGGGAGAGGGCGCGAGGAGAAAGGGGACCGGTTGGGCCGGCCCAGCGGGAGGGGGAAGGGGCGCGCGGCGCGCGCGCGGCTGGGCTGGGCCGACGGCCCAAAAAGGATGAAGAAGAGGAAAAAGAAAAAGAAAAAGGAAAGGAAATTTTCTGGGATTAATTAAAATCTGAATTTGATTTTAATTGGTTTAAAATTATTTCTAGGGCTCTGAAAAATCAGCTAAAAATCCTGTTAATGTATTTTGACATGGGGAACTCAAGAAAAATTCCACCCTGCCATTTCCACTTCTTTAATGCATTAATTAATTGGATTTTTCTCCAGATTAATTAAACAATTTCTCCGATAAATTATTAAATTCGATTTTTACGCTTTGGGAGAACTTCAGGGTGTGACAAACCTACCCCCCTTAAACGGAATCTCGACCCCGAGATTCGGAAGTGCTGGCGAAGAGATGCGGGTGGGCGACCTTCAAGTCATCTTCTCTTTCCCATGTGGCTTCTTCCTCAGAGTGATGGCTCCACTGAACTCTGCAGAACCTGGTAACTTTGTTTCTGGTTCTCCTCTCGCTGGTTTCGAGAATACGGATTGGCTTCTCCACATAAGTCAGGTCCTCTTGAATCTCGATCTGATCCGGGCTGGCCTGCTCTTCTGGTACTCTCAAACATTTCTTCAATTGCGAGACATGAAACACATCATGAATACCAGCCATGTTGGGTGGAAGCTCAAGCTGGTAGGCAACTTCTCCTTGACGTTCGCGGATCCTGTATGGTCCCACAAAGCGTGGTGCCAATTTGCCTTTAGTTTGGAAACGGTGTACTCCCCGAAGCGGTGTGACGCGAAGGTACACATAGTCCCCTGCTTCGAAAACCAACTCCCTTCGACGATTGTCGGCATAGCTTTTCTGTCGGGACTGCGCAATTCTCAACCTTTCTCTGACGGTTCTGACCTTTTCTTCTGCGTCACTCAAGACTTCAGTCCCAAACAGTTGTCGCTCTCCAGTCTGATCCCAAAAGAGTGGGGTGTGGCACTTCCTGCCATACAACGCCTCAAAAGGTGCCATCTGCAAACTAGCTTGGTAGCTGTTGTTGTAGGAGAACTCGGCATATGGTAAACTCTTGTCCCATGCTCCTCCAAAATCGAGCGCACAGGCTCTCAGCATATCCTCCAGTATCTGATTTACTCGCTCAGTCTGACCATCAGTTTGCGGATGGTAAGCCGTGCTAAAATTCAAACGGGTTCCCAATTCTTCTTGTAACTTCTGCCAGAACTTTGAGGTGAACTGACTCCCTCCATCCGATACGATCTTCTTAGGCACTCCGTGCAAACACATGATTCTTGCGAGGTAGAGTTCCGCTAGCTTCTCTCCAGAGTATGTAGTGTGCACAGGAATGAAATGAGCCACTTTCGTGAGTCGATCCACGATGACCCAAATAGAATCATGTCCAGACGACGTTCTTGGCAAACCGGTGATGAAATCCATTCCAATTTCTTCCCATTTCCATTCCGGAATTTGGAGAGGCTGTAACAGTCCTGCAGGCCTTTGATGTTCTGCCTTGACTCGCTGACAGACGTAACAGAGTGCAACGAATTCAGCTATTTCTCTTCTCATACTAACCCACCAAAATTTTTCTTTAAGATCCTGGTACATCTTGGTACTCCCAGGGTGAATTGAATACTGAGTTTGATGGGCTTCCATGAGTATTAACTCCTTTAACTCTTTGTCTTCTGGGACGCACAGTCTTTCTCCCATCCATATCGTTCCATGCTCGTCTTCGGAGAAATCTCGGGCCTTTTCGACCCTCATGTTCTTCTTGAGCTCTGCTATCTCTGGATCTTTAGCTTGAGCTACTCGGACTCGCTCCATGAGCGTGGGTCATGCTTCTAAAGCGGACGCAAACCCATGTTCAACAATACCGAGGTTCAGCCGTTCAAAGTCTTGTTGCAACTGGCTGCTCATCTCTTCCATACTGGTGGAGTTACAGTAGCTCTTCCGGCTTAAAGCATCTGCCACGACATTCGCTTTTCCGGGATGGTAGTGGATTCCCAGATCATAGTCTTTAATCAATTCCAACCATCTTCGCTGACGGAGATTTAAGTCCGGTTGGGTGAAGATATACTTCAAACTCTTGTGATCCGTATACACTTCACAACGGTTCCCAATAAGATAATGCCTCCAGATCTTTAGGGCATGTACCACTGCGGCTAATTCCAAGTCGTGAGTGGGATAATTATTTTCATGTGGGCGCAACTGGCGTGAAGCATACGCGACCACTTTGCCTTCCTGCATCAGCACACATCCCAGCCCTTGGCGAGACGCGTCGCAATAAACCTGAAAGTCTTTCGTCTGGTCTGGCAGAATTAAGACTGGTGCCGTTACCAACTTCTTCTTAAGTTCCTCAAAACTTCTGTTGCATTCATCTGACCACTTGAATTTCTCATCCTTTTTCAACAACTGTGTCATTGGCTTGGCAATTTTGGAGAAGTTCTCAATGAACCGATGGTAATAACCCGCGAGTCCTAGAAAACTCTTGATTTGTGAAACCGTGTGTGGAGGCTTCCACTTGGTAACTGACTCCACATTTGACGGATCCATTGCCACTCCTTGAGCTGTTATAATGTGACCCAAGAATTGCACTTCTTTTAGCCAAAAGTCACACTTGCTGAACTTGGCATACAACTGATGCTCCTTCAATTTCTCGAGCGCTAAGCGAAGATGCTGCTCGTGTTCCTCCTTAGACTTGGAGTAGATGAGTATGTCATCGATAAAGACCACAACAAACTTGTCCAAGAATTCCATAAACACCTTGTTCATCAGGTTCATGAAGAACGCTGGTGCGTTAGTGAGTCCAAAGGACATAACTGTGCACTCGAACAGTCCATACCGAGTGACAAAGGCAGTCTTCGGTATGTCCTCTTCTCGGATCCTCAACTGATGGTAGCCTGATCGCAGGTCTATCTTAGAGAACACTGTTGCTCCTTTTAGTTGATCAAACAAGTCATCGATCCTGGGCAACGGGTATTTGTTCTTGATAGTGACATCATAAGTGCGCGGTAATCGACGCAAATCCTCTTGGTCTTGTCCTTCTTCTCCACAAAAATTACCGGAGCACCCCAAGGTGACGTGCTCGGGCGAATGTATCCCTTCTGTAACTGCTCGTCAACTTGCTTCTTGACTTCTGCCAACTCGTTGGCTCCCATTCTCTAAGGTCTCTTGTGTATCGGAGCGGTTCCCGGTACTAAGTTGATCCGAAATTCGATCTCTCTTTTAGGTGGCATCGTCGTCAGATCGTCCGGAAAGACTTCAGGATACTCTTTTACAATTGGGATATCCTCCAACTTCTTAGGGATTTTCACCACTTCTCTGGTCTGCTCCTCGGTAGCAACCTGATTCAAACTTGTTACGGACTTATGTGGTGCCGGAGATCGGAAAGCAATCTTTTCTCCCTTGTCATTGGTTAGAGTGACGGTGCGTCTTGCGCAATCGATCACTCCCCTATGTCTCGTCAGCCAATCCATCCCAAGAATGACATCTAGGCCTTTTGATTCAAGAAGGATAAGGTTGGCTAGAAATTATGACCTTTGGATCTCTATGGTCACTGAGGGGCAGTAGTGAGCGGTGTTCATGTTGTTACCAAGGGTATGAACCCGCATAGGCACTTTAAGTTCCACTACTGATAACCCATGTGCCCCAACAAAATGCTTGGAAATAAAGGAGTGTGTTGCACCAGAATCAAACAATACTGTACAGGAGTTGAGTTGACGGGAAACGTACCCAGTACGACGTCTGGTGCTGCCTGGGCTTCCTCGGCCGAGGCATGATTGACTCGTGCTTGTACGAAGTGGGACCTGGCGCGCTTGGGCTTCGGGCACTTGTCGGCGAAATGTCCAGGCTCGCCGCAGTTGAAACACGTCAATGGTTTTCCTCCAGGGTCTCTCCTGGGTTGAGCCGGCTGAGTCGGCGGTGCAGGTGCCATTGGAGGGCGTGGAGCTGGATTGCGATGGTGCTGTCCACCACTATTGTTAGGGCCACTGCTGCTGCTGGAGTAGAAGTTCCCAGAGTTGTATGGCCGATGCTGGCGGACGATCATGGTGGAAGGTCCACCCTGCTGTCCGGACACGAAACGGGGCCTCTGACTGTTGCCCTGATGTGCCTTGAATTGGGCCACTTTCCTCTTGCGGTCCATCTTGTTGCGCTGGTCTTCTTGACGAATGGCCTTGTCAACTAGCTTCTCGAAGTCGGCATAGTCTCCCGAGATCAGCTGATTGGTTAGCTCGTCATCCAGGCCTGACAGGAACTTGTCCTGTCGCTCGGCATCTGTGCGCACGTCTTCTGGGGCATAGCGTGCGAGCCGGTTGAACTCATGCAAGTATTCTGTCACGGTCTTGTTGCCCTGGTGGAGCGCACGGAACTCCCTTTTCTTTTGCGCAACTATCCCGTCGGGAACCTGCGCTTTCCTGAAGCTGCGACAGAATTCTGCCCATGTAACTTCCGTTCCGGCTGGGCAGGTGACCAAGTAATTGTCCCACCAAGCGGAAGCGGGACCATGCAGTTGGTGTGTGGCGAAAGCGACTTTCTCCTGGTCGTTGCACTGCAGGAGATCCAGTTTCTTCTCGATGGCATGGAGCCAGTCATTCGCCTCCATGGGGTTGGTGGTGCTTGAGAAGGTAGGCGGTCGCACGCGAAGAAACTCTGGCAGCTTTGACTGGGGTGGTGGAGGAGCATTCTGCTGGTGGTGCTACTGTTGCTGCTGTTGCATGTGATGCATCATCTGCTGGTGCTGCTGCTGCATCATGGCAGTCAACATTTGGGTCTGAGCTGCCAACACTTGCGCGATCGTCGGGTTTTCCGGTGGTGGTGGTGGTGGTGCATTGCCGGTGGAACCATTGACATGAGCCCTTCCTGCGGGCTCCTCGTTGCCGCTGGTTCTAGTGTTCACCATCTAAAGTAGGCCGAACCAGAATAGAAGAGAAGAAAAATAGACTGCTTAAGAATTAAACATTATTTCATTAAAATTAACTGCAATTGTTCTGATTTGAATTAAAAACACTAAAAAGATCAAGCAACATCCTTAATGGGGCAGCCATACCAACACATGACATGGACCACCGACTAACTTACAAACAAACAGACCTAACACACAGAAACTAGCAGGAAAACAAACTAAGCAAAACGGTAAAAACTAAGGGTGACGGCTCTAAAACTCCGAACTGCTCCTACGGTCGGTGGAGTCGAAGTCGCCCTCCTGGCCATCGCCCTCATCCTCTGAGCGGCTCCTGGAGTCCAACATGTAGGTGTCTCCGCTGGTAGGCTCGGAACTGCTGCCACTGCCGTTGCTTCCACTGGGAGTAGCAGACAACCAACCTCCGCTGCCACTGCCTCCCTGGTAGGCCGAGGCTGGAATGAAGGTAAGGAAAGGTGACGAGGACGGAGCTGGAGCTGCTACGGGCGTCGGGACTGGTGACGGCAGTGGAGCTGGAGCGGCTGCTGGCGGTGGGTGCCTGGGCGCCAGCTGGATGCGGACAGGAGCGGTGGTAGTCTTCCTGGCGGTCGTGCGGATCCGCGATCCACCGGGTGCTGGCAGTCCCCTCAAGGTGGCATTCTCCCTCTTGAGGCATGCTACCTCGTCCTGCAGGTCCACGATCTGTCCCAGCTTCTGGTCATTCAGGGCCTTTGCAGCCCTGTGGAGGTCGGCATGCATCCTGTCCAAACCCTTCATCATTGTGCTCATGTGACCGAAGGTGGTGTCGTTCTCCTCCGCGGCTGACTGGTAGGTACTGCTGTTGGAAGAACTGCCGCGGCGTGGGTGGTAGCGGTATGCTGAGCTGTGGAGAGAGTGGTCGTGCAGCTCTCGCATCCTGGCCATCATTAGGTAGGCCGCCTCTTGACAGGCGTGCTCGTCAGTTCCTCCCGAAGCTGTGACCACCATGTTGGGGAGACTGGTGCCCACGAAGCCATGTACCTCCAAGCGGACTCGGCGTGGCAACTCTCCCGTGAGGGGTAGCAGTGTGGTGTACTCTGGGGCTTCTGGATATCCAACTGCCAGGGCCATGCGGGCCAACTCTACCACGAAACCTTCCATGTTCTGACCGTGGTGCGTCGGGGGATGGCCTGCCATCTATAGAAGACAAAGGGGTGGGAATCAATGCATGCTCAAATCCAAATTAAAATAAACAACAAAAGACTAGAATAAAAGACACAATAAAGCTGGAATTTTTTTTTTGCATAAATACCAATAAAGACACTATCGACTCTAAGCAATAAAATAGCATGAGAAAATAAACATAATAATAGCGGTATTTGGAACAACAATAATATTAATGACATAAATAAATTTTGCAACCCATAAATCCTATTCCAGACCTAATGCAGCTTTCCCCCAATAATTTCCCAACCAACCGTCAAATAAAATTCCAATAAACCAAAGCCGATTTACCCCAAAAATTTTCAATACTCTACACCGACGTAAAATTTTTAACAAACGACCCCAAAAAAATTTTTTTTTAAAACCGGGGAAACCAATCTTTGAAACAACTCCAAATGCGGAAAGGCATATGCATATGAAAGAGTTTCAGAGGGCTCTTAGGGTTTCCAGTTGGCTTGTCCTACGGTCAAGGTCGGCTCTGATACCAACTTGTCACGCCCGGAAATTCAGTACCAGAATTTCCGAAACTGCATGTGTATTAAAACCCCTGTCCAGGACCAGCCAGGGTACACAGACGGCAATGTTGACATACAGATCCACATCTTACAAACACAGTAAAGGTCTTACAGAAATGTAGCGGAAAGACGAAAAGACAAACTAAACTAGAACGGGACTCTTGCAGCGGGCTGGCACCATTCCACAGGCATCCTCGACGGCGGACGAAACCTACTCCTCTGAGAAACCTCCATCGGACGCATACTCCTCTTCTGGTGTGGGGAAAAATTAAGCAAGGCTGAGTACTATCCACGGTACTCAACAAGTCATGCCGGAAAAGGAGGCATGATGCAAGATATTCTAAAGGAAGGCAGGGGTTTATTTGCATAAAGTAAGCATTTAAAAGAAACAGTAGTTGAAAACAGTAGTAAAACGTTGAATTAATTGATCAATATTAACCATCACCGTCCAACGCTACACCACGTTGCGACAGGCCCAAACCATCCACCTGAACTAAACCAGTTCCAGTAATTCCAGTTATTAAGAAAGTGAGACTAATCACGGTGAATCTGGTTGATCGCCCATAACCGCGGGAACGGCTATTCGAATAGTTCTACTCTGATCAGAGGTGTACATCTGTACCCACAAGACACAGCCTCAACATCATGTCAACCATGCGTCGCGATACTGGAAAGTACCCGAATAGAGACTGTGACAGGACCCTTCGCATAACCCCCTCTAACCAGCCGTACCACACCACAGGTTTCGCCCCCACCTTTATGTCCAAGGTAGGCAGCCCCCTCTCGTGCCACGGTGAATCCGGCAGCCGATCAACGGGTATGTCCCTCGCCGACCCAACTCCATCACGCCCACCCTATTCTGGTACGTCAGCCAGAGACAGCTACACTACAAGTCCAGCCGTTGCCCACGCTGACTTTGGTACGCACGGTATTTCTTCCAGGGTTTCCCGTGAACCGGTCCTTAATTGCCATGGGTGCTTCCATCAAAACCACGCACCCACAGCCCACCATTTGCATATTTTAGTTAAATATTATTACCATGGTGGCTCCTAAACCAAAGTGTCACCATAGGGACTACATTAATTAATTATTCAAGGTGATCCCCTTTAGTGAGCTAGGTTAGCTAAGCATGGCTAAGCACTTCTAAAATCAGCGAACAATGAATTAATTACCCAAGCTATCAAAGGTACAAGATAATCAATATAATTGGCTGAATACAATAGGTATAAACCCACATGAAATGACATTGCGAAATAATGCAGTGTTTACGGAAAAATAAGACATTTGTAAATATAGGTACAGTATGATCAATGTGAAGCATGACTTGCCTTGCTCCTGAGCTGAGGCTACCTCTGCGACGATCTCGAAATAAACGGGCGCGTCGGAGGTTTCGGAATCTACGCGACAAACAAAGCAAACAACAATACATGCTATAAGTCTACTGAAACAAAGCACAAAAGTATTTTTAATGGATTCTCTGCATTTTTATGAATTTAATGAAATTTGAATGGACTTAAACGGAGCTCGGATGAATTAGTTATGAATTTTTGAAGTTATCTGTGTTTTTACTAAAACAGAAAAATCCTTAATTAATTTATTGCGCAATTAATCCCAGGGCTGGCGTCAGCGGCGGCGGCGGCCGGTCCACCGTGGACTCGGTCCACGGGACCGTGGCGGCGGCGGTGCACCACATGGCGCACACGTGGCGCCGACGCGGCAGCCACGTGGGCGGCCACGCGGGACGGAGGGGGACGGCCGAGATCGGCCCAAGTGGCCGATCTAACGGCTGAGGCGCACGGGAGGCGGGCGGCCGGGGCGGCACGGCCCCGAGCTTGGCCAACACGGCCATGGCGCGCGGCGGAGGCCGGCGGCCGGCCAGCGCAGAGGCCGGCGGCCGGCCAGCGCAGCGGCCGGCGGCGCAAGGGCGCCGGCGCCGTCCGACGGCGCGCGGGACGGAACAAGGGCGGCGCTCGCGCGGGAAGGGGACGGCGCGGCCGAGGAAAAAGAGAGGAAGGGGAGAAGGGGGAAGATTTCTCACCGGGCTCGGCCGGAGAGGAAGACGACGATAGCGAGGACGACGTCCGGTGGCGGAATGGCGGTGCGGAGGCACGGCCAAGGGGCGGAGGCGGACGACGAGCGTGACGGCGGCGTCGGTGGGGCTTGGCGAGGCAGGGAAAGGCGCGCAGCGACGGCCGAAGGTGGTGGAAGGTGGCGGCGCTAGGGTTCAACGGTTCGGCGGCGCTAGGGGGCTCGGGAGCGATGGCGAAAATGGGGAAAAAGGGAGAGGAGGACGCGGGGATGGTTTAAATGGGCTCGGGGAGGAGAGATCGGGGCCGAGTGGGCGCGAATTTCTCGCCGGAGTGGGGAGAGAGAGAGGAGAGAGAGAGGCGGCCGGGGAAAACGGATCCCGCCCCTCTCACGCGGCGGCTGCGGGCGGAGTGGATGCGGGTGAGGCGTGGCATGGGCGCGCACGTGCGCGGAGCACGCGGGGCGCGAGGGAGTGGGCGGAAGCGACGGCCGGCCGTTACGGGCGCGGGCGGCCGGAGGAAGGGGATGACCCCGACAGGTGGGGCCCACCTGTCGGTGGTCCGGGCCGAGGGAGGCCGAACGGGGAGGCGCTAGCGGGCCTCGGCCTGCGGTCGGCCCAAGAGAGGGAGAGGGCGCCAGGAGGAAGGGGACCGGCTGGGCCGGCCCAGCGGGAGGGGGAAGGGGCGCGCGGCGCGCGCGGCTGGGCTGGGCCGACGGCCCAAAAAGAAAGAAGAAGAGGAAAAAGAAAAAGAAAAAGGAAAGGAAATTTCTTGGGATTAATTAAAATCCGAATTTGATTTTAATTGGTTTAAAATTATTTCTGGGGCTCTGAAAATTCCACTAAAAATCCTGTTAATGTATTTTGACATGGGAAACTCAAGAAAAATTCCACCCTGCCATTTCCACTTCTTTAATGCATTAATTAATTGGATTTTTCTCCAGATTAATTAAACAATTTCTCCGATAAATTGTTAAATTCGATTTTTACGCTTTGGGAGAACTTCAGGGTGTGACAACAAGTATCCTAATTATATTTCGCCAATGATTTACTCGTTTTAGGGTTTGTTGCCGACGGTGGTTTAATTACTATGCTTGGTTAGATCTTTCAATGCATCTACCATCCTCGAAAGCAATCGGCGACTTGATTTTCTTTGTGTTAAGTCTCAATTCACACTTTGAGTTGCTATCGACCTTAGTCCTGTTTTGAGATTTAACTCGAAGCCTGTTTTCGATTGTAATTAAGGATAGCACTGGGGTTTCAGCCAGTCTTACCTGATACATATGATTATCCTAAGGTTTTTATGTGTGTCTGCCATCTACATGAATGGATTGATGAATATAAATGTATTTGTTATAGATTACTCTTTAGGGTTTTTCTGTGATCAGTATGTTTATATTGGTTGGTTAGTTCATATAGATGCACATTAGAGTATTAGCTAGTGTAGTTATCTTTATTATCCCTTATCGGCCGATGTCATTAATTGACATTAGTATGTTGATGAAGGCCGATAAGATTAGATTCATGCTTTAATCCTGCTTTATCACGAGTAAGTCGATATAGCTTTGCCCTATCGGCTGGGCCACGACAATGCGACATCGGCCTATCGGTCGATCGGTCATTGTTTTCTGACATGTTTTACTTGTTTATCTTCTTGATTGTAGATCAAATCAACTGGCACGCCCTACACGCACCTAGGCAAGCCTTTGGACCTGCACTGGAGTAAAGCAAACCTCCCAGGCCGCCGTGGAAACGTGGAACCCGTTCGGTTGCAAGGCAGGTCAAAATTCTACGCCAATAGTGGCCAATGCCGATCTCGCAGTATGGGAGATGGAGGGGATCGATTGCCTGTCCGGACGAGTTTGGGAGTCCGATTTCCTCAAGGTAACTGATTGCGACATCGAGACGATCGACGACCAAGACAAGCAGTTACTTTAGCAAAAGTGTGGCATCCACCAGCCAAGATGAACAAGATAGTCCCTACACAACTGATGCGGTGGATGAGTTAGACGGAAAATTAGGACAGGGTTTCACGTCGGCCGATGAACTTGAAGAGGTAGATATAGGAATAGGTGATAGGCCTAGGCCGACGTATGTAAGTGCTAAGCTGCCAAGGGATTATAAGAATGATTTAATAAATCTTTTGAAAGAATTCATGGACTGTTTTGCATGGGAATATCATGAGATGCCAGGATTAAGCCGATCAATTGTAGAACATCGGTTACCTATAAAACCAGGCTATCGGCCATTTAAACAAGCTCCTAGGAGATTTAAGGCCGATATGCATGAAGCAATCAAAGCAGAGATCACAAGGCTCTACGACGCCAACTTTATCAGACCCTGCCGATACGTGGAGTGGGTTTTCAATATAGTTCCAGTGTTAAAGAAAAACGGCAAGCTCAGGGTGTGTATTGATTTCAGGGACCTAAATAAAGCAACGCCAAAAGACGAGTACCCTATGCCGTTGGCCGATTTGCTAGTTGATGCTGCATCTGGACACAAGATCATCAGCTTTATGGATGGAAACGCAGGCTATAACCAGATTTTCATGGCTGAGGAAGATATTCACAACACAGCTTTCAAGTGTCCGGGGGCAATCGGCCTATATGAGTGGGTTGTTATGACATTGGGCCTGAAAAACGCTGGGGCCACCTATCAGAGGGCGATGAATTATATTTTTCACGATCTTATTGGCTCTTTGATTGAGGTTTACATCGATGATGCCGTCGTAAAGTCAAAAGAGTACGATGTCCACTTGGCCGATTTACGCAAGGTACTAGAAAGAGCAAGGAAATATGGTCTAAAGATGAACCTTAACAAGTGTGCCTTTGGCGTATCGGCCAGTCAGTTCTTGGGTTTCTTGGTCCACGAAAGAGGAATTGAGATTACACAGAAGAATATTGATGCTATAAAAAAGATCAAGCCTTCAGATAATAAGACCAAGTTACAATCTCTGCTCGGCAAGATCAACTTTGTCCGGCGTTTTATATCAAACCTGTCAGGCAGGATAGAACCGTTCACTTCATTATTGAAGACGAAGGACGATCAAGAATTTATATGGGGTGATAAGCAGCAAAAGGCGTTGGACAACATCAAAGAATATTTGAGTTCCCCACCAGTCCTAATTCCTCCACAAAAGGGAGTTCCATTCAGGCTGTACCTATCGGCTGATGAGAAGTCTATCGGCTCAGTTTTGGTTCAGGACATTGATGGCAAAGAGAAAGCTATTTTCTATCTCAGCAGAAGATTGTTGGATGCTGAAACAAGGTACACGCCAGTGGAGAAGTTATGTCTATGCTTATATTTTTTTATGTACTAAATTGAGGCATTATTTACTTTCCAATGAGTGCATTGTGGTAAGTAAGGCCGATGTGATGAAATACATGCTATCGGCCCCTGTTTTAAAAGGGAGAATTGGGAAGTGGATTTTTGCCTTGACAGAGTTTGACCTCAGGTATGAATCGGCCAAAGCGATCAAAGGACAAGCCCTGGCCGATTTCATTGTTCAACATAGAGATGATTCAATTGCATATGCTGATATTGTGCCATGGACACTGTATTTTGATGGATCTATTTGCAGACATGGATGCGGTATCGGCCTAGTCATCATATCCCCTCGGGGGGCAAGCTTTGAGTTCGCGTTTACTATCAAACCTTATTATACTAACAATCAAGCAGAATATGAAGCTATTCTCAAGGGTTTGCTGTTATTATAAGAAGTCGAGGCCGATTCCGTAGAAATTATCGGTGATTCACAATTGGTCATTAATCAGCTTTCTGGGGATTATGAGTGCAGGAATGATATTATCAGGGTTTACAATGAAGAGTGCAAGGAGTTGCTACAAGCTTTCAAGATTGTGACAATAAGGCATATACCCAGGAAGCAAAACTTCGAGGCCAATGACTTAGCTCATGGGGCATCAGGATACAGGCCGATGGCGAAAGATGTTGAGGTTCAAATTGCAACCGTGGACGCCGATGACTGGAGGTTTGCTATCATTGAGTATCTGAGAAATCCTTCTCAATCGGCGTCACGAAAGATGAAATATAAAGTCCTACATTATGTCTTGCTCGATGATGATCTATACTATCGGACGATTGATGGTGTCTTGCTACGATGCTTGAGTTCCAAAGAAGCCAAGGTGGTTATGAGCGAGGTCCATGAAGGAATTTGTGGAACACATCAATCGGCCCATAAGATGAGATGGCTTTTGAAGCGTGTTGGATATTTTTGGCCGACAATGCTAAAGGATTGTTTCAGGTACTATAAAGGGTGTCAAGATTGTCAAAAGTTTGGAGCAATTCAGAGAGCACCGGCATCGGCTATGCATCCAATCATAAAGTCATGGTCGTTTCATGGATGGGTATAAATATGATCGGACAGATTAATCCACCATCAAGCAAAGGACACAAGTATATTTTAGTGGCTACAGACTACTTCACAAAGTGGGTTGAGGCCATCCCTCTTAAGAAAGTTGATTTCAAAGATGCAATTCAGTTTGTCAAGGAGCACATTATATATCGGTTTGGACTACCACAAACATTGACTACAGATCAGGGATCAATTTTCGTGTCCGATGAGTTTGTTGAGTTTGCCGACAGCATGGGCATCAAGCTACTGAATTCTTCTCCATACTATGCGCAAGCTAATGGGTAGGCAGAAGCTTCTAACAAGACTTTAATCAAGTTGATCAAGAGGAAAATAGACGAACAGCCGAGACGGTGGCATACCACGCTGGCCGATTCCCTCTGGGCGTATCGGATGGCTTGTCATGGTGCAACTCAAGTGCCGCCTTATCAGCTGGTTTATGGACACGAAGCTGTGCTGCCGTGGGAGACCAACATCGGCTCACGAAGGATTGCATTGCAAGACGACTTGACAGACGATGAGTACCACAATCTTATGGTTGATGAGTTAGATGATTTGGCACACGTCCGATTGCGAGCCTTGGAAAAAATAAAGCGAGATAAAGATTGAGTTGCTCGTCATTATAACAAAAAGGTTGTAGCCAAGTCGTTTGAGGAAGGAGACCTTGTTTGGAAATTAATACTGCCGATCGGTTCAAGGGATAACAAATTCGGCAAGTGGTCACCTAATTGGGAAGGTCCTTTTCAAATTCATCGATGTGTTCCTCGCAATGCTTCTCTTCTAAAAGGGTTAGATAGAGAAGTTTATGGCAGAGCTCTTAACGGCAAATACTTAAAGAAATACTATCCAAGCGTATGGATCGACTCATGATCGGCCTACCAGCCGATTTATGATAATAGCCGATGCGCTTTGCATCGCCTTTAGATGGCCGGTATACACTATCGCCCTTAGTTCAAATTTTACAACATGAGCCCTCATCTTCTAAAATTTGGGGGGCATATATATACTCAGCGATTCTTCAAGTTTATCAGATGGATTATGGATTCAAGATTATGGACTTCAAAAAATTTCTTTCGATGGACTTTATCAGACTTCTTCAAGATCATATTCGGCTAATTGGCCGATGAGATATATATTAATCAAAACATAAGGTTATCTTTTTACAAGAAGAAGATAAAAAGTATATTACATCAGCCTATGAAGCTTTTGATAAATGCAATGGCCTTGCGACGGATTTGATCGATGTCTTCTATCGTCTGAGCGTCATCGGCCGTCGACCCTGGAATTGGCTTCAAGGACTTGCTCAGGGTTGCAAGATATTTGGCCGATGCTTTCAGCTTCGTCGTTTGATCTTCTATGGCCTTAGGCGATGCATTCAGCTTCACCGTTTGATCTTCTATGGCCTTAGGCGATGCAGTTATCCTGGCTTCAACTTCTTGGATCTCTTTGCGAGTTGCCTCTAGCTTCAATACTAGATCTGCTTCGAGGCGGCGGAGTTCTTCAAGCCTTTTGTTTAAGGCGATCGGCTCAACAGCCAGCTCGTCCAACATGGTCTTGTTAGAATTAACTTGAGCTTTGCTGGCAGTTAAGGCCAATTCCAAGCTTTCGCGCTCCCGCCTCTCCGCGATTCTCTCTTTGGCCCTGTGAAGCTTGAAGTGGTATTGTTCCAAGAAGATGGCTGGTGTCAGGGTCTCCATCAGGTTTTCAGGCAGTTGATCTTGAATTTCTTGTACCCTACTCCTGATGGGATTACAGTTCTCCACCAATGATTCTAACGATGACTCCAGCCGATTAGCAATATCAGACAGCCGGCTCTTCAATTCTTCAGAGATCGACGCCTTAGCTGTGCTGGGTGGCTCTTTGTCCTTATCATCAAGAAATTGGCCGATATCAAAAGTAAACATATCGGCTAGGTTCTGCGATCATCAAAATAGGGCATGGTTAACTCAGTCAAGCAAAATCGGCAGGGGATTCGAAGTAATCTAACTTACCTGTGATAGGACGTCGACTGTGCCTGCATCGGCCTCCTTTTGTTGTTCTGAAACAGCAGGCGAAGGGGTTGGCCAATGTGGTGCACGTGATGGAGCTCGCGGCTGAAGAAAGGCAAGGAAACGGTGATTAGATCCATATTATCAGAGGAATACGGCCTCAATCGAATCAACTTACCGAATCAATCAGAGAGGGTGGTGGAGAAGGAGATGGTGTTCTCAATCGGGGCTTGATTTGTTCGCGTTTTTGCAAGGTTGCTTTCTTGGTTCTTGGTAACGGGGCCGATTGAGTTCTCTCCTTAAGCAAAGACGATGCAATGACCTGAAGGAAAATCAAGTTATAATAGACCATCAAAAGGAAATCGCATAAATACAAGAAGGAGATTATATCAACCTTGCGGACTGCATGTCTGGTTCTCCTTGGTTGAGCAGCGTCGGCTTGATCATAGGCCGATGGATCTTTAGTTGGCCGGCCAATGGCTCTTCAGTAGTGCTGGCCAATGGGTTTTCTTCTTCGGGCAAATCGGCGGCTGCTGCATCGACCTCCTCCTCCATCACTTGATCGTCCAGGAATTCTTCTACGAAGGGGTCTAGCTTGTTGAGATCAGCCTGGTCGTCATTCTTGGATTTCTTCCCGGGTTTTTGAATTTTCTCTTTTGCTGGCATCTTCCTTTTTGTAGTTGTTGACGCCGAATCCGTACCGCCGATGAGGATCCGGCGTGCGGACACACAAAGGCCTGGGAAATCTGCTTAGCTCCAGTGCAGGTCCCAAAATTGATGAAGCGCAGGCATGCCAGTCAGTTTGATCCTGCCACTGACAAGATATGCAAAATAGCAGAACGGAAGGTCTATCGGCCGATAGGCCGATAGGGCAAAAACGTATCGGCCGGTAGGCCGATAGCCAAAACAACTGATCGGCCGATGATAACATGATGATATAGCAATGTGATATAACATAATCCAAATATAAAATAAACATTGATCTGAAGATTAAATCACACATCGGCCAGAGGTCCGATGGCATAAACTCTCAATAAGCATATAAACAATAAATACTCTGTTGTCATCGGCCAGATCCAATCTATATGTAAAACTCTTGGGCCGATGCAACGTCCAGATAACTCACCGGCTGAAACCCCGGTGAAACCCTAATTGGCAATCGACAGGCAGGCTAGAGATTACGGTTCTAATCACGACTTAGCGGCACTAAGTATGAAAAGAAACGCAAGATCTAGACAATCAAGCCCTCGACTGATTTTCGGGGTGGTGGATACCTTAACCAATCTAATCTAGCGAGGTGATTTAGTCGATACCGGCGTAAACCCTAAAACGAATCTCGGCCGATACGACTAAATCGAGACGCCAAACCAGATTGACTAAGATATATGATAGTAGGTGCTTACGTTGACGAGATCAGAACATCGAAGCCCTAGCCCCGACAACGCAGGCAGCCATAACGAGACTTACCCCTCGCAGGAAGGGCATGAACTCGCCGAAGAAGACGAAAAGTAAAGGTTGGCGATGCGCCGAAGTTGTATTGATCGTGAGATGATTTTACATGAACCTTGGGCTTACATATTTATACCCATAGACTAACAAAGATCCTAACAGATTACGACTCAAACATTCCTAAAGATAAAAAGAAACAAATAAAGTCCTTACCGGACACTAACACACTTTCCTAAAGATAAAATAGAAAACTAACAAACTCTTCCTAATTAAGAGATACAAGCCGCATCCTTCTTGAACTATAACAAGAATCCGACTGTTGTTGGTGGTTGGTTTAAGATAACCCCCATCAGCCGATATAAGACTCTAGGCCGATACCAACCTTGAGCTGATATAGATCCTGGGCCGATGAGGACTTCGGGGCTTACCAAATTCTGGCGTTAACAGTAGTCTCTTTGACTATCGGCCCTTGGAGTAGTGATGATACCTTTGGAGCAGTGAGGCCGATAATTGACTCCAAAACAGATCTTCCTGATGGAGCTACGACCGGAGCGTAGGCTATCCTTTGCCCACTGTTGCTAACAGATGGAATTGGGGCATTAGGGACTTGAGGACTAATATTGTCAACAAGCTCTGTCAGATAGAACCTGGCCGATTGATGAAAGATGTGAGTAGCCCACTCTTGCCACCATGATTGGAAGCGGATATGGATGAGGGCGCTTAACCACAATCGGTCACAATCGCCCAGGTTTGGTATTCTGATCTCCAAGGCTTTATTCATGATCAGGGCCGATGAGACCGTACCCCTGCTCTCTAGAAACCAATGGAAGTGCAGGCTGATAGGAAGTTGTCCAAGTCCGCATTGTCTAGCAGCCACCATGGGGTTGTAAAACTCGTATGATAAGCTGGTGCTTTTGCCTTGAAATATGCCTACTGGGAGCAGGCAAGGACTGACGCCGATCATAAAGACTTCCCTTGAGACTATGTCATCATTCAGTTGGCTCAGGGTCAGATCGGCAGGGAGCTCAAATTCAGAGTCCGAAGGATAGACAAACATGTCCATCTTGGCTGATGGAGGGCCGGTATAGAATCGGACAAACCAAGTGGATATCTCTTCGGCCGATTGATCTTCTCCAGGATAGATTGAGGCTGCTTCTCCAAAGGACATGCATCTTCTTATTGAGGGATCTTCATTGTCATTGTAGTCCGATGGGAAAGCAGAGTCCAATAATGGAGGCCGATCGACCATGGTGTTAGTGTGGATGGTTAGCCAGAGCTGGATAAACCACCATGGACCTCCATGTGCCACTGTCCGTTTTAACATCAAATCTTGAGTGGCAGAATAGAGCAGCCGATAGACAGCTCAAAGGAGGTATCGGCCAAGAGGGAATTGTTTCTTTTCAACCAGGGCTTGAGCTAGATGTTGGCAATTTAGAGTAGGGCCGCAGGTTGATCCACAGAAAACGAATCTTTCCAACCACAGAGTCAAAAAAGCCACATGTTCTCTCTCTGAGACAGATCCTTGCTCCATGTGCTCAGATATGTACCCAGACCAGCCTCCAATCTTCTTGGTCTTTAGCTTATGGCTGCTGTTAATGAGGAGATTGAAGGGGTTAATCTCAGAGAGGATATCCAATCCTGTCAGCATCTTGACATCTATTAATGTTGGGGTCATCGGACCTTGCCTGAACAGGAAGGCATTCAGGGTGCTGGACCAGAAATATGTGGATGCTGACATAAGGGGCTCGTTCATCTTGGTATCGGCTAAAGATAGAGTGATGCATTGGCCGATTCCTATTTCGTCCCAATGAACTTGCTTGGCCGCAGCGATCCTCTTGTACCAAGTCCTGTAGCCATTGAGCTTTGTTGGCCAAGATCTGAAAGGGTGCATCCATGAAGAGGCATTGGGCATTACTTGCATAAAAGAGATTCTGTTCGTTTCTGCATTTATCAGCCAGGTTGGGTCGGAGTTACCCATGGGGCCCAGAAGGAACCGATGTGATTTGTCATTAGTAGGAATTAAAATCTGGTTCTTGAAGACCTACGGCATATGAACAATGATGAAAAATAAGACCCGGGGGGCAAGAGCAGAAACCCTAGTTTGAAAAGACTCGGCGGGAAAATGAAAATGTGAATTCAGAAAGGGATTGACTTACCACACGGATCTCGGAAGCGTAGAACGGCAAGGAAGCCATAGATGTTGTTGAAGAGGTCGCCGATGAGGGAGTTGATGCCGAAAGGACGCCAGGGAGTCGCTGGAGTCAAGAGGCGCAAGTGGTTAATGAGGAACTGCGCAAGGAAATCGGCGGTGGGGAGCTGCGAATCTGGATCTGCGCGGTTTCAAGACAAACCCTAGCGAAGAAGTCGATGGGTTCCTCGGAGCTAATTCCGCCACATTATATAATGAAGCAGAATTGGGGGGCATGTGTTAACAGCAGATTTTCGTAATCTACTCGAAGAGTAAAGAGAAAACCGATGCAGAGAAGAAGGAGTGCTCTTAGTCGAATCAGTTACTTTATCGGACCAAGCCAGAGTCGGACCCAACTCCGTATCGGACTCAGCGTCGCATCAGATCAGGTGGAGCGCTGGCAGAGGGACTGTATCGGCTGATACGAATTCAATTTGGCCATCGGCTGATGGAGGCAGGAGGCTGATGGAGATAACGTGGGCTCAGTTTGGGCTCGAGATAAGCTTTAAGGAGATTGCCAAATAGAGATAAGGCTTGGTTTTAGGCAATTGTATCTTGTAAATTAAGTAGGTTTAGATCTAATCTTTGGCAAGAGTTCGCCACAAGGACTTGTTTGTTAGTTAGAGATATGATCGTGTCCTACATGGACAATGTTGTAAATCACGGGTATAAATATCCCGGTAGTTTATACATAGAATCTCTGAATCTCAATCAATTCAACAATAATTCAATCTACTTCAGCGCATCGCCAACCCTCGCAAGAGGTTAGCTTCTGGCGAGTTCTTGCTTCCCAAGAGCAGAGCTAAGAACTCGTACCCGACGATCTACATCGTCGGGGCTAGCGTGTCGTTTTAGACACGTTAAGCCCTGATGATGTGATCGTCGTTTATCATGTTTTGGCTGATCTTGATGTGGCTTTCTAATTCTATCTCGCCAGCGATTAACTCGTTTTAGGGTTTATTGCCGACGGTGGTCGAATTAGCTTGCTCATCTAGATCATCTAAGGCATTTACCATCCCCAAAAGCGATCGACGGCTTGATTTTCTTTGTGTTAACCCTCGATCTACACTTTGTCACGCCCGGAAAATAGAACTCTATATTCTGATGGTGAGTGCATAATTCCTTGTCCCAGGAGGCAAGGTACACATTACAAAGTTGATAAATATCAGAATAAACAAGCGGAAGCATAGATAGAGTACTTTATTACATGGGCGACCAAAGGCCCAACACTGAAAGATAAACAAATAAAAGACGGCAGCTACGACGGACCACCACAGGCACTTCGACGTCAGGCACGAGCTAGACACCAAAGTCTTCGACTCCAAAGTACTCCTCTGCTGGAAGGGGGAAAAAGGAGCAAGGCTGAGTACAACCACCGTACTCAGCAAGCCATGCCGGGAAAAAAATGCAAATAATGCTAGGGAGTACAAAGGATTCATATATATAGGGATATTTTGCATAAAATCAGCATTTCGAAACATTTAAATATTTAAAGGCATTTTAAATCAACACGAACCTATCTCTAGTCAAATTATCATCAAGCCGCGCACCGACGCGATTTGCCTTATCCTAGGCCAGCAAGTACCGACTCCAGTTATTTTAGTTTTAAACAGAATCAAATTCTAACTTGGGTACATTGCTCAGCTTGCCAATAACCGAGGGCGCGGCTATTCGAATAGATTAAACTCTGATCAGAGGTGTACATCTTTACCCACCAGACATGTCTTCCTCACGTGTTGCGACGTGCCACATGCCACCACGGCATACGGACGAAAGCCATGACATAACCTGCCGCCTAGTATTGCCCTAAGTGAAAAAGACCGACATAGACTTCCCCCGCCAGGCGCCCTGGGTCAAGCAGACAGTCTATGCCCCCGGGCGTACTGCTAGAGACGTCAACCCCACCAAGGGCTTCATTCATCCCTATCCGTGTCTTTTTGCTCATGGCCGTCCTAGACGACAAGTTAAGCCTTACCCATTAGACAAGTGGTAGTACGGAATATGCCTTGCAACAGAGGCCCGAAGACCGGTCCTTATGACGGCCGAGGTGCGACTAACAAAACCAAGCACTCCGAGCCCAGCCGAAAACAAGTGTGGGGCAATTTTGAAGGGGAAACATCATTTCATGGCTAATCAGCCATTAACCAAAATTACCATTAATTAGAAATTATTCACAAATCTAATTATTGGAAATAACTTTAATTATTTCTATATAAGCAAGGCTAAGCATATTCCTAAAGTTTCTAGTAAGCACCACATATATAAAGTCCTTACTAGTTTTATTTTTCCTAGGGTTATCAAGGATCAAAATAATACAAATAGTAAGGTCATAACAAGGGAAATCGGTAAGGCTAAATAAAATGGTAATAATCGCGGGAATTTAATAAAGCGAAATGCAATAATTTAGATAAACATAATTTCGTAAACTGGGATAGCACTATGATCAAAATGACATGACTTGCCTTGCTCGCTACCAAAGTCTTCCGCGTCAACCTCGATGAAGAGCAGCTCTTCCGGAACTGCAGCGTCGACACGACATACGCAAAGGAAAAAGGCTAAAGATAAATAAAAACCATATAAGATGCATGAACAAAGCATACAAATAGGTTCTTTACTGTTTAAGGAAAAATTAGCAATTTGAACGGGTCGATTCCGAGTTCAAATAGTCGAGATACGACAATTTGAATTTTAAATGTTGTTCAAGTGGCATATTACGAATTGATTGAATAATTTTCTTTTTTTTAGAACAGAGACAGAGAGAGGGAGACAGTGAGGAGGGAGAAGGAGACAGAAAGAGAGGTAGTAGAGAGGGAGATAGATGGCAGTGAGGGCGGCGGCAAGGCTCACCGGAGCTGCAGGAACGGCGAGGGGACGTCGACAACGAGCTTGGCGGCGAGGAACAGTGGCGGCCGGAGTTGCGACGGCGACTTCGCAAGAGAACAGCGGCACGGCGGCTCAGAAGAGTGGGAGAGGAGGGTGGCGGCGTGTGGGGAGGAAGGAGGAGGCCGAGGGCTTCCTTTTATAGGCCGGAGGGAAGGGAGATGGGCGCTGGGGAGGGAGATCGACGCCAGCCATGGTGGAGCTCACCATTGATGAGAGCCTTCAAAATCCACCACAAAATAATGTCGAATTGAGCGGGATTTGTTGGGGGAATTGATGAGGAGGAGGTGAGGAATCCATTTTCGCAATTAAATCGGAGGGAAATCAATCGGGGAGGGAGATCAAATGGTGGCTGTGTGCTCCTGTTCGTGGGAGAGAGAGAAAGGAGTGGTCAGGAGGTTCAAGACACCTCTGACAGGTGGGCCCCATGGCTGGGAAGAATGAGGTGGCGAGCTGGTGGGCTGGTTGGGCCGGGAGGGAGTCGGCCTGGCGGCTTGGGCCAAGTGAAAGGAGGGGAGGCGGCTTGGGCCGAGCAGGCCGGGAGGAAGGAAGGGGGGCGACTTGGGCCAGGAGAGGAGGGGGTGGCGGCCTGGGCCGGGAGGGGCCCAAGAGAGGGAGGGAGGTTTATTTTAACTTTTCTTTTTTTGAGAATATGAGAAATGTTTTTGTTGCATTAAAAATATTTATAGTGCTCTGAAAATTCAAGTAAAAATTGATTAAATATTTCGAAGCATGAGGAATTCAACAAAAATTCCCACATGCTGATTTGAGTTGAATCTTGGGGATTTTTAATTGTTGAAGGCTAAATTTGATTTTTACAATTTCTAGGAATACATTAAAAGGTGAAATTTTAGGGTGATTTTCAGGGCGCGACACACTTTGAGTTGCTATCGACCTTAGTCGTGTTTCGAGATTTAATTCAAAGTCTGTCTTTGATCGTAATTAAGGATAGCACCGAGGTTTCAGCCGGTCTTATCTAATGCATGTGATTACCTGATGTTTTTACATATATTTGCCACTTGTATGAGCAGATCGACAAATATAAGTGTATTTATCATAGTTTACTCTTAAGGGTTTATCTGTGATCAGTATGTTTATATCGGCCGATTGGTTCACACAAGTTTGCACTAGAGTATTAGCTAGTGTATTTATCTCTTTTATCCTCATCGGCCGATGCTATTAAACCAACATTAATATGTTGATGAAGGCCGATAAGATTAGATCTGTACTTTAATCTTACTTTATTATAACCTCAAGTAAGCTGATATAGCTTTGTCCTATCGGCTAGGATCTCACGATGTGACATCGGCCTATCGGTCGATCGACCATCGTTTCTGACATGGTTTACTTGTTTATTCTTGTTGATTGCAGATCAAATCAACTGGCACGCCCTACACATACCTAAGCAAGCCATTGGACCTGCACTGGAGCTAAGCAGATCTCCCAGGCTGCCGTGGAAACGTGAAACCCGTTTTGACATCTGGCGGGTCAAAATTCTACGCCAACACCAAGGTTGGGTGTGTGCACTAAATATCGAAGGATTCTCTTCACGGCCACAAGATGACACTCTTTCGGAGCGGCTTGAAATCTTGCACACAAGTATACACTAAGCATGATATCGGGCCTAGATACACAAAGATAAAGGAGTGAGCCAATGATGGAACGGTATACCTTTTGGTCGACGTTTTTACCTTGTTCGTTGAGGTCTAGGTGCCTATTTGACGGCATGGGCGTGTGAATTGGCTTTGCATTCTCCATGCCAAATTTCTTGAGCATGTCATTCAAGTACTTTGTTTGGCAAATGAAGGTTCCTTCCTTGAGTTGCTTGATTTGAAGGCCGAGGAAGAACTTCAATACACCCATCATGGACATCTCAAAGCACTTGGTCATCATTCTACTAAATTCTTCACTAAAAGACTTGTTAGTAGAGCCAAATATAATGTCGTCGACATATATTTGGCACACAAAGATATCATTGCCATGTCTCTTAGTAAATAGAGTAAAATCGACTTTGTCAATCTCAAAACCATTTTTCACAAGAAAATCATGAAGGCATTCATACCAAGCTCTTGGGGCTTGCTTAAGCCCATAAAGCGCCTTGTGAAGTTTATAAACATGGTTACGATACTTTGGATCTTCGAACCCCGGCGGTTGCTCCACGTATACAAACTCATTAATTGGACCGTTGAGGAAGGCGCTCTTCACGTCCATTTGGTAGAGCTTGAAATCAAGGTTAGTGGCAAAAGCTAATAAAATGCGAATTGACTCAAGCCTAGCTACAAGCGCAAAGGTTTCACCAAAATCCAATCCTTCGATTTGGGTGAACCCTTGAGCTACTAACCTTGCCTTATTTCTTACCACCACACCATTCTCATCTTGCTTGTTCCGGAAGATCCACTTGGTACCTATCATGTTTTGCCTTGGTCTCTCCACCAATGTCCACACTTCATTCCGTGTGAAGTTATTCAACTCTTCTTGCATCGCCATCACCCAATCCGGATCATCGAGTGCTTCTTCTACCCTTAGTGGCTCAATGGAAGACACAAAAGAGTAATGTTCACAAAAATTTGCAACTTGAGATCTAGTGGATACTCCCTTGTTGATATCACCTAGAATGTTGTCGGTGGGGTGATCTCGTTGAATGCTTTGGTGTATCCTTGGGCGTGCAAGGTTGATTGGTGAAGATGGCACGTACTCATCTTCTTCACCATGATCCTTGTGTGAAGGTGAGGGATCGTTGGCTTGGGTTGATGTAGATGGCTCCACTTGTGTTGAGGAAGAGACCCCTTGTTGTTGCTCCCTAGGATGAACATCTCCTAGAGCCAACCTCTTGATAGCTTCGCTTGGGTCCTCTTCTTCATCTAACACATGTGAGCCAACTTGCTCTACTTGAGAGCCATTAGTTTCATCAAATGTCACATCACGCGCGATCTCAACAATACTAGAGGTTTTGTTGAAAACGCAATATGCGCACTCATTTGACCCATACCCAAGCAAGAACCCTTCATTCACTTTAGTAGCAAACTTTGACGATCTCGCCTTCTTGTTAAGAATGTAGCACTTACTACCGAAAACACGAAAGTAAGAGACACAGGGCTTGTTACTGGTAAGAAGCTCATAAGGAATCTTCTTAAGAAGGCGGTGAAGATAGAGGCGGTTGGTAGCGTGCCATGCGGTATTGATCGCTTCGGCCCAAAAACGGTCCGATGTCTTGTATTCATCCAACATGGTCCTCGCCATCTCGATGAGAGTCCTGTTCTTCCTCTCAGCTACTCCATTTTGTTGAGGTGAATATGGAGCCGAGAACTCATGCTTGATCCTTTCTTCATCAAGGAAGCTCTCCACGCACGTGTTCTTGAACTCTTTGCCGTTATCACTTCGGATGTTCTTGATCTTGAGCTCGAACTCATTTTGTGCTCTTCTTGCAAACTTCTTGAAGATAGCTTGAGTCTCACTCTTGTCATGCAAAAAGAACATCCACATAAAGCGTGAAAAGTCATCAACAATAACAAGACCATATTTGTTATCTCCAATGCTTAGATAAGCAATGGGTCCGAAGAGGTCCATGTGGAGAATCTCCAATGGTCTTGTGGTAGTCATCACATTCTTGACCGGGTGATGAGCTCCAATTTGCTTCCCGGCTTGACATGCGCTACAAACTCTATCTTTCTCAAATTGAACATTTGTTAGTCCAAGGATGTGATTGCCTTTTAGAAGCTTGTGAAGATTCCTTATACCAACATGGGCTAGCCTCTGATGCCAAAGCCACCCCGTGTTGGACTTAGCCACTAAGCATGTCTCATGTTTGGCTTTACTTGAAGAAAAGTTCACAAGATAAAGCTTTCCCTCGACAACACCCTTAAAGACTACCGAGGAATCATTCCTTCTAAATACGGTCACATCAACATCGGTAAAAAGACAATTGTAACCTAAGTAACATAATTGAGAGACGGACAAAAGATTATAGTTTAGGGACTTTACCAAGAGGATGTTGGAAATGGAAAGATCATTGGAGATTGCAATCTTACCTAATCCCATTACCTTTCCCTTTCCATCGTCCCCGAAGACTATGTTCTCTTAGGATGTACTATTTGGATCAAGAGATGAAAACATTGATTCTTCTCCGGTCATGTGATTGGTGCATCCACTATCAATCACCCAACTTTTTTCACCGGAGATATAGTCCTACAAGAGATCAATTTCTAGTTTTAGGTACCCACGCTTGCTTGGGTTCTCTCATGTTAGTAACAAGTATCTTGGGCACCCAGAGCACTCTCTTGATAGAAACATTCTTGCCCCTTGGACCAACATACTTAGCAACAACATGAACATTTGCATTCTTCCTAAGAACATAAGATGCATCAAAAAAACAATGTGAAGAACAATCATTAGGAAGGATACTTTTAGCCTTAACAAAGTTGCTAAGACTTTGGGGCTTCTTGATCATCACACTCTTGTCCATCTTTTCTTTTGGTGGAGGAACATACCCAAGTCCTTCGTGATTGAAGTTGTCCCGTTGATAGCCTAGGTACTCCTTTAGGGCCTTACTACCCATATGGCACTTGAGAAGGCCATTGTGAAAAGCTTCTCATTTTGCTTTTGCAAAGCACTCAAAGATGTAGAATTAGTAATACAAGCATCAATATCAATGTCCTTACACCTAGCACATGATTCATTGCTTGGGGCAATCTTAGAGCAAGATGCCTCACTAAGGAGAGAGACACTATTCTTTAAGGTTTCGAACTTCTCTTCAAGGGAGAGGTAAGCTTTGTCCAAGCCATCTACTCTCTCTTGAAGTTGAGTATTCGCCACCTCAAGATTAGCGTGAGATTCTTTGGTTTGCTTGTAGAGCCGTACCAAAGCCTCATTTTTATCTCTCTCCTTAGCAAGCTCAACCTTGAGTTCATGAGTTCGCTCCTTCTCACGAATGAGCAAATCCTCTTGCCTCTCGAGGGTAGCATATTGATCCTCGATTCTCCCAAGCAACTCACTCAAGTGCGGTATTGATTTCTTAGTTATGGACTTGAACAAGTCCTCATCCATAACCTCATCAACCTCATCCTCCTCATCACTAACAAGATCAACATTTAAGGACTTGAGAAAGAAATGTACCTTAGGCCATGAGGCAAATGGGAGCATCGTCATCACTTGAGTAGTTGAAGAGCCTAGGTGTAGGAGGTGATGTAGGCTTGACGGCGAAGGTGGCCACTCCCTCATCATCACTTGAGCTTGACTCAGAATTGGAACCGAATATCATCCCAAGGTGAGCTTGGCCATGTTGCTCGCGCTTACTATGCTTGGGCTTCTCCCTCTTGTCGCCCTTCTTCTTTTCTTCCTTGAGATTTGGACAATCGGCCATGAAATGTCCGGGTTCATGACACTCATAGCATTTCCTCGTGGAGTGTCTCCCACTTGACTTGTCGATGGAGCGCTTGGAAGAACTCCCCTTGAAGAAGCCACTTTGCCTCATGAACTTCCCAAATTTCTTGACGAAGAGAGTCATCTCTTCATCATCAATCTCTGCCTTGCTCTTGCTCTGGCGATTCTCTTCTTCTTCTTCCTGCGCCTTCAACGCCAAGTCTTCCTTCTTGATGCTTGTGGTTGAGCTTTGGTTGATGTATTGGATGACCTCCTTGGATTCTTGCTCAAGCATGTCATGGGCAAGAATGCGTCCGAGCAAATCATGAGGTGTGAGAGTCTTGTAGTCCGGACACTCACGAATGATGGTCATCAAGATAGAGTTCCATGTAGTGATTGCTCGAACCATCTTCTTGACCACAACCTCATCGGTCATGTCCTTGGAGCCAAGCCCCTTGATCTCATTAACAATCTTGCTCAACCAATCATACATGTCGCTCGGGCTCTCACCATCCAAGATCACAAACCGCTCAAATTGCCCCTTGTGAATCTCCACCTTGGACTCGCGAACACTATCCGTGCCTTCATGCAAATTCCGAAGCGTGTCCCAAATCACTTTGGCACTCTCAATGCCGTCCACACAGTTGAACTCACTTCCACTCAAGGCGCTAAGAATTGCATTAATGGCTTGATTGTTATTATGCTCGTTCTCATCGTCCTCCTTGGTGGGATCCTCGAGGTTCTGCAAAACATAGCCATTTTCGACTATTCTCCAAATAGATGGGTTAATAGACTTCAGGTGCATCTTCATCTTATGTTTCCAAGCGGCATAGTCCGTACCATTGAAGTACGGAGCTTTACCGCTATAGGTGCTCACATAAGATGTAGATGTAGAGGAGTAGTCATAAGGGATCTTAGCTCCCTTATCACCCTCCTTGCCATCCCCTGTTTGACCCGACATGATCTCTCCAAGCGGTTAAGCCTAATAAGGAGATTAGGCTCTGATACCAATTGAAAGAGTCAATTAGGCCTAGAGGAGGGGTGCATACGCTAATTCAAAAACTTAAGTAAATGCGGAAGCAGGAATTTTCGGAAGTTCCGAAAATAGCAGAGTAAGCGCACTTTAAAGCAAACTCTAGATCTAGCTGCCTACAACAAGAATATGCTAGCACAAACAGCAACTAGACCTATAGCGGCACAATCAAGCAAAGCTAGAGGAGTGAGAAAAGTAATATCACCAAAGTTGTAGCAAGATGAGTTGTTCCCGGAGTTCAAATCCTTGAAGGGATTATACTCTCCGTTGAGGAGATCACAAAGAGTCGGGTCTTCACTAACCCTTTCCTCGAGAGGTTGCACAAAGCACTCCTCCTTCTACTAGTGGTATCTCTTCCCTTTTGGAGGTGAGATCCGACCTTCACAAACTTCTCCCGGTCAACCACAAGTAGATCGGTGGCTCGGAAGTGACACCTAGCCGCCTAGGAGTCCTCAACCTCCAAGAGTAACAAATGAAGCAAAGAACTCACGGAGATGATGCAAGTGCTCACAAATCTTCACAAAGCCAACAAGCACTCACACAAACTTGAATCCACAACTCTCACACACACACCAAATCCGAATCGAGCATGGGTGAGAAGGGGAAACAAGAAAGCAAGGCTCAAGAGTGAATTGTGAGAAGAACAAGCCAAGGGCACGAAAATATCCAATGTCACCAGCAGCCCTCACAAGTGGAGAGAGTGGGCTATTTATAGCCACAGCTCTAGATCTGCCCGTTACGCACAATAATTGCATTTTTCGGAAATCCAAAAATTAATTTCGGATATATCCGAAAATTTCCAGATCCAAAGCCGCCTTCTAGACATTTTCGGTAATTCCGAAAATCCCTTTTCGGACAAGTCCGAAAATTTCCAGGAGCAACTTTGGTTCGCAGACATTTTTGGAAATTCCGAAAAAAAGATTTCGGATAACTCCGGAAATTTTCAGAAGCTTCACTGCCATTTTCGGAAGTTCCAAAAATTGCTTTCAGACAAGTCCGAAAATTTACAGAACCGAACTTTGCTTCTCGGTGATTTTCGGAAGTTTCGAAAATCACTTTCGGACAACTCCGAAAATTTCCAGAAGTCAAAAATTGGTTCTGTCTATTTTCGGAAGTTTCGAAAATAGTTTTCGGACAACTCCGAAAATTTTCAGAACGCAGAAACTGAGGAGAAACATTTTCTTAGAAATGATTTTGAGCACTTTCATCACTCCTCATAAGTCAATGCATCATCGCTCTTAATAGTGCGGTTTTCCTAATGACCCAAAGAGATGAAAATAAACAATACAACTTTTGATCATTGCCACAACTCATGATTTTCTCGTATTCTTTGAGTTATGCATTGCGCTACAAAACGTCACGGACTAACAATCCTTCACATTCACTTAAATAAAATTGTTAGTTCTCTCTAATCGCATTGTCATTAATCATCAAAACAATTAGGGGCCTAGATGCACTTTCAATGCTATGATCTCTAGTGCTCAAAGTATGGAGTGAAGCTCACTAGCTCTCAACCTCTCAATTTCTCAATCCAACTCTCTTCCCTTCTCAAGTCCCTCTTACAAAGAGACACCACAAAGGTAAGGAAATGGGGAAGGCTATTTGGCTTTGGATATGTCTAATAATGCCCAAGAATAGCAGCCACTCAAAGGAGGGGTGGAGGAGTTTATATACCCGAGTCTCTCAAAACTAGCCGTTGGAGGCCAAGATTCCATTTTTCGGAATTTTTGAAATGCATTTTTGGACAAGTCCGAAAATCAACAGAAGGCAATCTCTGTTTCGCAGACATTTTTGGAATTTCCAAAAATTTTTCAGACTTTCCGAAATATTTTCGGAATTTCTGAGATTTTTTCGGAATTTCTGAAAAACACCAGAAAATGACTATAACTTTTTGCTCGGAAGTCCTTTTTGATGAACTTGGACTCTATGGAAAGCTCACTCAGAGAACTACCCAACTCAACCAAAAGTAAGTTCTAAAACTACTCAAAGGATAGGTTAAAACTTAGATTTCTCTCAAGGTAGCACTAGGATAGGTCACTTTGAGCACCGAGACATACACAAACATATCGACGTTGCATCCCTCTTGATAGTACGGCATTCATATACTCAAAGTAAATAGGAAGAGAATTATACTAATAGGAATTCCTTCTTTCCATCTTCATTTCTTTGTCTTAAGGGACGCCAACGTCAAAACCATTTCACCATATATTCTTCAAATGATTGATGCGGTTACTTGTAGCTTCAAATGACCTCGCACGGTGCATCATGACAGAGCCGTCACTCGTCCTTCACCACTGGATTTGGTTCTTTGGCGCCAAGCTTCATGCTTGCCCTTCACCACCGCATGGTCCATCGCGACCGAGCATCGCTTGCCTTTCACCGTCTTGCTATAATAGCCACTTTGTATCCCACATATTCAATATCTTTGTTTTGTCATCCTTAGTATCTTTAGGTGTAATCATATCTTTCTTGAGTATCAACTCATTTTTCAATCTTGGGACCTATTTCTCTCATTCAATTCAATGAAATTGTTAATCCCAATGATCCGGTTGTCAACCTTTACTTGTTGACCAACCGATTGCATGTATTAAAGGATATGAATAAATGATGAGTATTAATCAACACCACAAGTGTTATATACTAAAATATATGCTCAAATATAAAGATCCCAATTAAATGAAAGTGAATAACTTGGATCAATTACATGCATAACTAAGCTATAGGATTTGCTCCTCCTAAATGTATACATATAAAATGTTTGTGTGAAGTAAGAGTATGTATAAAAAGATATAAAATATTGGGAGCTTATCCTATACAAGAATAGAAGGTATTTATCAAATATAAACAATAAAATAAAGACATACCTTCATCATCTTCATGTTCTCAATGTAAAGAGACTAAACAAGATATGGCTCAAACAAAACATTAGTCTCACATGCATATGTAATTACATGAAAATATTACATATGAATATATTAAAATGTGCATAGAGAGGAGGAATGATACATATAACTTGATCTCCGTGCACTTCATTCTTGTTGTGATTTAGGTCCACCATCAATGAATATTTCTATCTCAACTCATATGAAGTCCATGAACCATTTCTCATAATTTTCACTTCCATATCCACATAAGACTAGGACAAAGAAAATGCTTATAAAAATATTAGTCTCGTATAATTGGATTTATCATTAATCACCAAAATTAAATTAGTGACACTTGAACTTTCAGTGTCCTAGGCTTGTCACAACATGCTGGGGCATGTCTGAACAAAGGCCTCAGGTGACCCTTGCACTTGCATCTTGTAGCGCAGCATGATGATAAGACAGGTTGCAATGGCTGCATAATTCTATCTTTAGGTGTGTTTAGTAGTTTTAATGGACATCCAAGAGACCAGACCTTGACCTTGTTGGTAGTTCTTGGCGTTGTGATAGCCACGAGTCCATGTTGGTTGGCAATATGCTTCCTCACTGTGCCGACAGCTTCCGAGGCCAAACAGTTTTGATGGGTCGCCTGATAATGCAATGTGAAACATGTCAGAAATTTTCTTCTAAAAATACCTCGGGAAAAAGGGCATAATCACAGGAACAAACAGACCAAATTGTTCAGCGGCAGGTGTGTAGGTGATCTCCAACTACAAAGAAAGCAGGGCATCCTTGATGCCCAATGCATTAGCAAACAAGCAAGAGGCAACCATGAAAGGAGTAAATTTTCCTTGAATCAAACTATACAACATCACTTTGCAGGCACAATTGTCAATAGCATGTAGACGAGTAAATTTTACTATGCTTCATTCTTTTGCATGTCTTTTTTTGGTCCATGGATCTACAAGCTCAAATTGGTTTAGCATATTGAAGGAAGGAGATGCCCTAGAGAACAGAAGATGTATGGCTTTATTGAATCTGTGATGTCCTTCATCATGATAAGAGAATAGTGCTGGTTATATAGAAGCAATGCACATCACCAACAACTTCCACATATGGATATACCACACCAAACGAATAAAAAACAATCAAGAAATTAGGGCACTAAAATCAATGGCTTCTTCAGTTCAATACCAAACTCCACACGCATCCTAAAGGGGACATCCGCAACTACATGTCTCAAGGAGTAGAAACTGTTACAGGCACATCCATGACAAACTTCACATATGCACAAATGTTCAACTAGAATTGCAAACTTCTATGTGGGTAGGCAAGCGGAAAGACACCTTTCTTTGAATTTTAAGGGGAAAAGAAGAGCTTGTTACCAAACAAATTTACAATCTAAGGGCCCCTTTGATTTGAAGGAAAAACATAGGAATTTTGAAGGATTTCAATCCTATAGAAAAAATTTCTATGAATGCCTTTGAAACAAAGGATTGAATCTTATCCTATCATTTGAAAATCCTATGGAATGGACAATCCTATAGAGATTTTGAAAAAAATTTAGCAAGAGCTTCAACCTCTTGAAAAGTTTTCTTTTAGTCTATTTCTCTCATCCAATTCTTGTGTTTTTTCTACGGTCCAATCAAACGGTCATTCCTGTGTTTTGCAAATCTCTGTTTTGCATTTGCATTCCTGTCAGAATTCTGTGTTTTTCCTATTCCTCTATTTTTTTCATTCCTGTGATTCAAATGGGCCCTAAAACCAGAAACAAAACACAAAACCACAAGAAAGCAAGATCAAGATGAGTGTTACCTAGAAGTAAAATAAATTTCTTTACTACGGTAAAGAATTTTCTTTAGTAGTAACTTAAGTTCAAAAAAATTTTTGATTAGGGTATATCAAGGTATTATGAATGTCAAATTGTCAATTACTTCAGTAGTAACATGCAAGTTTACATTCTCATGATCAACAGCCCAACAAAGAAATATACCATGACGAACCCCAAAACAAAGAGAGAATATATCATAGAAACAATGAGAAAATATAGTCAAACAAACTGGCATATCAGCAAGATAAACAAATTAATCTAGAGCTCTAGACTCAAGAGAAATGAAAATAAATTCTGAAACTTAGCAAAGACTTTTTCTAGTAAAAAACACGCTAAAATTACAGATTAGACACGACCATAACTAAATGAAATAGTAAAATTGAATTCGCATTAGCTGCTCATTGAAAATCTGCATGAAGAAAATTGTCCATTACAGTGTTGTAATTATAGTCTACAAGAAATGAGTACATCTTTTGGCCCAAAATATGCAAAATGTGACCAATTCACTATTATGTGAACAAAGAAACTTTCGGAAAGGAAGCAGCTAATTGCATTTCCCTGTATTGCAACAATAGAGAACCTTCTCAAGCAGTCCATTGGCAGTGTTATATCAAAGTTGATTGTTGTTAAGCAGTGTAACACTGTGAAACCGAACCACTAGCTCAACTTCCTAAAGATGCGCACACATCAATAAACCAATACAGGCGGTGAAACAGAACTATCTCACAAACATTTGTCTGAAGAAACATACCAGTATAAAGATGGGTAATGTGCACACAAATCAGTTGTACTTGTATCACATACAATGGATGGACTTGATAAGAGTTTAACAACTGTAACCTCACAACGTCAGTTAAATTGAATAGTTGATTCAAGTGATCAAGTCAGCTCTGTATTGAATAATTTTCTTCCAGCAAGTACAAAGTTTAGTGTAGAATAAGAACCAGCAGAATCCTTAGATATATTGAAGCAGACTATTTACAGTTGATCCTTTTCCTTTTATAGACAAAACTATACAAAAGCAGTACATTCAATCACTAGCTAAGTTAACACAGCTGATTTGGGAGTTGCATGTATCTTATTGAATTGGGTAGGCACCCGCCAACAATCATTCGATCATAGGCAGAATGGCACTTTCAGTACTGCCGGAAACACTGTGCCCCCTGATAAGAGCGTTATATGTGAAAACATTAAGAAACGAGCTACAATCCTACATACCTCATTCATCAAATCCAACGGTCGATATCGTCCAATCTAACGCTCCAGATCATCCCACGTTTCCCCTCACCTCGTCTATCACCCCGCCCTCAGATCCAACGTTCGATATCCTGCACTACGCTGAGCCGCCCTTTTGCCTCTCATGGCGGAAGAGGT
Organism: Oryza officinalis; assembly: GCA_008326285.1. NCBI lineage: Eukaryota > Viridiplantae > Streptophyta > Magnoliopsida > Poales > Poaceae > Oryza > Oryza officinalis. The sequence goes on along the minus strand of BDMV01000010.1, from coordinate 34,567,515 downwards.
CATGCACCCTCTGGCGACCCTTGCCACAACCCGATGCTCTCTGGCACCTACCGACTAGCCGCACCAGAGGCCGTGCGCTGGAGACCTCAATGGCGGAGGAGGTTGGCCATGATGAAAGCGATGGGAGCCGTGGAAATAATGACGGTGGGAGACGAGATGGATGGGATCTAGAGCTTCTGGTGGAGTGGTGGAGATCGATGGGATCCAAGTCATGGCAGGATTGATTTGCTTCCCTTTTTTCCTGAATCGTGCTCTATTTGCTAGTGGCATCATATTGTAGTTCTTCATGTGAGTTGTTTTGATTCATCGATCTTTTACGGAGTACTTATTTCTTTGTGATTAATTTTTTTGCTGTTCAAACCACTGTTACGGTTAATTTGGTGTATGACCGAGACCGAACCGAATAAACCAAAGACCGAAGCGCTCGGTCTTGAGTTTTCTTGAATACCGATCGGTCTTATGATTTTGAACACCGAATTTTTCAAAAGACCGAGGAACCAAACCGAATTTCTTGGTTACACCGAATGCCCACCCCTGGGGCCCACTGCCACCATGCCGGACGGCAGGACCCCGACACCTCTCCCCTCGCCTCTCGCGTACTCCTCCGCCTCACGCCCTAATCTATTGCCCCCAGCGCCACCACCTCCAAACCCCAACGCCGTTCCTGGCTTCACACCTCCCAAGCCGCCCAGATCGAGACCGTCGGCAAGCCACGGCCACCAACGATGGCCCCCTCCCCTACTTCGACGGCAGCTGCTCTGGCAACCTACTCCTCAGCCCTCCCCAACGTCCTCAGGCGCCCTCTCCGACTTCCTCCCCAGATGTCGCGCCACCGCACGTCCTCCGATCATCGCAAGACGTCCTCCGGCCATAGCCGTCGCAGCCCTCCCTGCAGCAGATCCACGATTCCCCTCGCCACTTGATTGGGTGGTGGTTAGATCCGTTCGTCACCCTCGATGACGGCCCTTGACGCGGTGGCGACGTTTGTTTTTTATCCAACAGTCTACCTTGCCAAATCATGTTTTGCCCTGTTCTAGTCCAATAAATAAATTCAAATGACTAAAAGCAGTAAATTTGATGTTACAGAATCGGTTGTAAGTAACTTAAAGTGTAAATATCGGGTTGTTTCAATATTGGTACAAGGATTATTTTCTGAGATAATTTGAATAATTATGCATATGATTGGAAATGTTGTGTTTAATCCTTCTATTCCGAGCATAATTTTGACCCATCGTGTTCTACACTTTTTGCAAAATGTTTAGCCTGGGAGCATATGTGTGCTTTTTTATTTCGAATTCTTTTAGGTTTATTACAATTTCGTTTGAGAAATTTGTTTTGTGTATCCAGATCGGGGGCAAGCCCCTTCGTGTCGCGCTTCGAGCTGTTGTTGGAGCCGCCCATCATCGACCCATCCTTGGAATGCACTCACCGGATCGTCTGCTGCCATATTGTTGCAGCATCGTGTCGTCATCGTGTCGCCCGAACCCCAGTCTCCGTCGACGACCATGGCACCTCTTCCTGATCTCTTTCGCAAACGACTCCATCTCTCACCTCCATCAATTGCCATCTCCTCTCGTATGATGATTTGATGAATGTTGGATCAAAGTTTGAATAGATCCAGCCGCCATCGCTGCTGGTCTCCTTCTCAGGATGAGCGGAACCCAGACCCATGCCAACTGGACACCCGCAACATATGTCCACCCGCCCTTTCCCGTGAGCTTCTTCATGTTCGGTCGGTAGAAAAAGGCAGTCAACTTCCTGCTGCCGCCAATCCCCAAACAACAGGTTTGCCGATCCCCGCCGATCTCCCGCCCTTATAATTCTATTATTCACTGTCTTTTCACTTAACTATATTTCTTCAAGCACATTGGCAATATCATATATACGCTGTTTTTGAACCTGAAAAGTAGGGTGGGTAATATGTGAATTGTGTACGACGATGTCCAGTGCCTATTGCACTAGAGTTATTTTAGGGTTTGATACAATTGATTGCAAAATACTAAAACGATGAAAAATATCCATAAGTTAGCAGTTCACTGAATATTTGAGAAATTAGTGTTTGATATGCTTTTCCATAAGAATGGTGAGAAATTACTACTTACTGACGCAACAAAGTGATTGGTATGGATTATCTTACTCTAAACCAAACAACACTTACTAGCTTACACATGTCAGTTGTTCAAGGTTATTTAATTAAGGTTACTTACCTGTTATCCTATGGTCTTTAGTACTCATAATGCATATTTGCCTATATATTTTCATATAGGCCAATATTGGAATGCAACATTATCTATTTCAACACTGAAAGTTTCTGAAAAATAAAAAATACGGAAGTCTGAAAATGTACTATAACATGGGAATAATAGGCAGGTCTATGGCCCTCAATTGCCTATGTGCTATACCTCTATGTAATTCTTTTATCAGTTAGTTTGATATACCACCACCAAATTCTTATACACATGATATATAATATGTGAGATGACATTTCATATAGTATAGTCTCACCATCAATTTCTTTTGCAGTGGATCTGAACATGTCAATGAAGGACATTCATAATGACTTGATTCTTTTCTGCGTTGTAATTTCAACCTTTTTTTTGCGGGGAGCATTGTAATTTCAACCTGTGGTCAATTGGAGATTTTTTAAATCTAAGGCTAGATGCTAAGGTTGCTAACAGGTAATCTGAGGAATTCAGTTCCATATATCTTGCAGGACAATATCATATTCATACCGCTGTGTTTCTGGAAAAATATCTATCAGTTTACCACCTCAAGTTCATACATTTATAATGTATTACTCCTGAATTTACTTTTACCTCAAGTTCAGGACTCAGGAGTATTCACATGAATTTTGCCCGTGCTAATGCAACGGGAAATTTGACGATACATTTCAAATAAATTTGTGGACTAAGTAAAGTTGTATTCAACCAAACATATAAGTATTGCTGAAGTGTGAACAATAGCTTCAAGACTGACCAGTTTAGGATCATACTAACATAGTGAACTGAATATCCAGGTTAGAAACTGTTTTGAAAAATAAAAGAGAAGCATCTTCATTGCTTCTGAAATCTAGTGCGTTGCATGCCATTCAACCTCAGGATAAAAGGGCCTTGGGATATATGGCTGCTTTACTTTATAGATTGCTCTTCCTGCCCAGGAAAGGTATTTTGCAGCCTTCAAGCAAAGAAGGATCATGAAGGCTCTCCAAATGATATGTGCTAAAATGTGACTCCGGATAATTACTGCTTCTGTTCATAATCTGCTTGTGGATTACTGTTTCTGTTGACACGGATAATTAGTCACATATGAATTTGTTTCTGTAAAATAATTATGCATGTCAGTTCAGGTGTATGTCGGTTTGTCAGCATATAGGAGATTTTATTTAAGTTGTAAATGCTACTCACATAGGAGATTTTATTTAAGTCAATACAGTTTAGCACATGATGCAGAGTCATAACTCAGTCTCTTACTGTACTGATCGATATCTCACCGGCTGGCAAGAATGTTTAGTCTATTCTTGAATGATCTTTTGTATTACCAGATAGCTTGTTCCCTTCTGCTCTGCTTTTTGCTTCAACTTACATATGAACTTAACTTAATGGTGACTTAGCTACAGTTCTGGTTAACTAATGATGGGCATATGTTATTATAGTTCTAAAATATAAATGGTGTTTGTGCTTGCTGGTGCATCGAACGGCTCCATCAAAGCTATAGGGCGAGGAAGAATCTAAAGGTATTCCTGTTGGCATTTACAGCCACCATCAAAGCTATGGTTTTAACACAGACATTTGTTATAGAATTATTCTCGGTACTGACTGTATCACATCTATCAGTGTTACATGTTTGATAATAATGCATGTCGAGTATTTCTCATTGTATTAGAACCAGTGATATAGTGATACTTGTTATCTGTTCAATATTTTTTAATTGCACAGAGTGATTTGGCAATACTCACTGTATTAAAATATGTTGTAATGCATGTGGGGTATTTGATAGGTAGATATAACATGTGGAGTATTTTTTTTACTCGATTTTAGTTTCATATCAACAAAATTTGGATTAGTTACATGCAATTCAGATTAATCCCTTTTAAAAATAAGATTACTAAGATTTTTTTACCCTGTTCAGGCGATCTACCTTGATTCATAGAGGCTATCTTCATTGCAGTGCCACAAGTACTACTGCGTCTCAGCATACTAGATTAGTTACTACAGCATGAACCTATAAGATTGTTATACATTCTATTATGCTTTGTTGTTGGTATTATGCTTTGTACAGAAGAGGCCAATTGATTGACAGAGTGAACCAATAAGATTGTTATATATTGTATTGTGATTTGTTGCTGGTATTATGCTTTGTACAAAAGAGGCTAGTTGATTGACAGAGTGAACCAATAATATTGTTCTACGTTGTATTATGCTTCGATGGTGTTATTGACGGCTTCCAATGATGGTTATGTGTTAAAATATTATTATGATATAAAACTGCAGTATTGTAAACATGATGCATTGGTCTTAATTCCTAACTATTTGTACATAAAACACCATATACGTTTTTAATCAACTCAGGTTTGTTTATATTTTATCTGTTAGGTATGGATCCAAATTTCTACATATACACGTGACATATATGAACTACATGTTTTGTTTGTTTGGTTTTCTATATTGTATCGAATGCTTTATTTTTGGACTTGTTTATGCTCATAATAAATTAATGGAATAACTCTACTTTTTATCGCGGACATATATTGTCCTCATATATTGTATATTGAAGTTACTATATAATTGTTGATGGTTATGAATTGTTGTTTTCATATAATATTCAAATTATTGTGCTTTGTCTGAAATATGTTTGATATGCGACGTTAATTGAATTAAAGCTCAATTATACGAATCATAGAAAAATAATTTTTGCCAATGTGAAATTTTATTAGTTCCTTTTAGAAAAAAAATATAATTGCACTGTAACGTTATCACGGTCATATTACTAGTGTTAGTTAAATTGAACAGATGATTCAAGTGATCAAGTCAGCTCTGTATTGAATAATTTTCTTCCAACAAGTGCAAAAGTTTAGTGTAGAATAAGAACCAACAGAACCCTCAGATATATTGAAGGGGACTATTAGTTGATCCTTTTCCTTTTATAGACAAAACTATACAGAAGTACATTCGGTCACTAGCTAGTTAGTCACAGCTGATTTGGGAGCTGCATGTATGTGCTTGAATTGGGTAGGCACCCGCCAACGATCATCCGACCATAGGCAGCATAGGCACTATCAGTACTGCCGGAAACACTGTACCCCCTAATAAGAGCGTTATATGTGAAAACGTTAGGCTTCCAGCCTTTCGTCAGTAGCTCTTCATACATTTTCCCAGCTTCAGCAGCCTTCCCTGCTTTTCCTAAGTGGAGAATTAGTGAATTATAAGTGTACAAGTTCGGGACAATTCCCTTCTTCTGCATCTCATTGAATAGAGAGACTGCTTCCTCTAATCTTTTTGATTTTCCAAGACCATCAATGAGCAAATTGTAAGTAATTAGATCAGGTTCAAGACCCATCTCTAATAATTGCCTAAAATATGTTAGACCATCATTTAACTGTCCTGCCTTGCAGAGTGTGTCAATAATAATCGTGTAGGATTTTATATCTGGGTTTATTCCCTGGTCAACCATATCCTGAAACAAATGACAGACCTTTTCTGTATTACCAGCTATTCGATGTCCATTCAGTAGTATATTGTAGATAGTGCAATTGGCTTTGCATCCATACTCCAGCATCTCATTGAAAAGATTTTCTGCATCTTCTATCCTTCCAGCTTTTAACAGACCATCAAGAAGAGGGCCATATGTGCATGGTGTGGGTGAGAAACCTTGGCTCATCAGATTGTAGTACAAATCAATAGCCTGCTCCAACCTTTTTGACTTTACAAGACCTGAAATGATTGTGTTATAAGTAACATAAGTTGATTCATATCCCTTGCGATGCATCTCTTCTTGAACTTTTAGCATTTCCTCTATCCGCATTGACTTTCCCATGGCATCAAGAAGCAAGTTGTAAGTAAACTCATCTGGACCACAACCGAGTTCCTTCATTTCAGCAAACAAGCCTTCAGCAATATCTATTAGGTTTTCATCAACAAGGCCACAAATCAAAGAATTATATGATCCAGTTTTTAGTGAAATTCCAAAGCTCTTGAACTTTTTGACAAGTTCATGTGCTTCAAGAGCTTTCTTCTGCTTACAGAGATGCTTAATTAATGGGCACAGAAAGAAATCATCCAAGGTAATACCACTTGATGCTATGATTTCAGCAAACTCAATTGACTTTTCGGTGCCAGCCTTCTTCAGTATCCCTTCCATTAGTGAATGGCATGAAGACCTATCTGTTTTGGAACCATGTTGGAGGAAGTATTCCTTGATAGTATGCAGAGCTTCCTTCATCAGTCCAATTTTCACAAAACTTGGGAGGATAGTACACAGTGTTGCATAATCTGGAATAAGAACCTTCTTCATCTGACAAAAAATACTGAATGCCTCATTATATCTTTCTTCTTTAACAAGGCCATATATAACAGTGTTGTAAGACGAAAGATCAGGTCTGCATCCTTTTGTAGTCATACTATATAGCATATCAAGTGCATCATTAACTGCTCCGTTTTTGCAGAGACAATCAAGAATCGTATTGTATGTTATCAAATTAGGAGGATAACTACTGTGGTACATTTCTTCAAGCAGATGCATTACCTCCTTGAGTTTACCTTCCCTTCCCAATCCTGCCAAAAGTGTATTGTAAGTCCCATCTGTTGGCTCTAGATTCATTTCTTTTAGTTGATAAAAGATCCGCCAGGCTTCATCATCCCTGCCTGCCTTGTAGAGTGTATCAATCAAAGAATTCACTGCAAGAACATCAGGAACACATTTATTTTCAATCATATCATAGAAAATCTTCACTGCTTCATCAAATTTTGATGCCTTGCTGCAACACTTGATCATCATAGTGTAGGTGATAGTATCCGGACAAACCCCCATAGCTTTTAATTCATGAAAGACCCTTTTTGCCATGCCAAGTCTACCAGATTTGGCAAGACCAAACAAAACAGCATTACCAGCCACAACATCTGGAACAACCCCTTTGCTCTTCATAAGTTCATATCTCTGTATTGCCTTGATAGATTCACCAGATTTTCCATAGTAATTTATGAAAAGAACATGCGTGTAACCATTTGGTTTCGGTCCATGAATATCCATATGTTTAAACAGCTCTAAGGCATCACCAAATCTATCAGCTTTAAGAAACCCCGATATCAGCGAGTTGTATGAATACTGCTCAGGCACTATACCCTTTTGTTTCATCTCATCAAACATTTCCGAAGCTTCAAAGACCCTCCCAACTTGGCACAATGCATCAATAACTCCTGTATAAGCAACAACATTGTCATTGTACCCATCAGCTTTCATTGCATTCCAGATTTCCATCACTGATTGCGAGTCACCATTGTCACCAAACTTATCTAACAGAGTAATGTAGGTCACTCGATCAGGTTTTTGATCACTCTTCTTCATCTTCCAAAAAACATCCTTGGCATCACTGATACGGCCAGCATCGCAAAGAACCTGTATAAGCACGGTATGGGTAATGACATCCGGCTTACACCCCTCATTCTCCATTTTCCCAAGTATCCGATAAGCTTCATCGAATCTTCTGGCTTGTCCAAGAACTCGAATACAGATGGTATAGCTATACACATTTGGCTTCACGCCATGAGCCTCCATTTCATGCAACAACCAAAGAACCGTCTCGACATCCCTCCTCTTCCCGAACGCCACCATCAGCACAGAGTAGGTTCTCACACTAGGCACAACACCATCCACCATCATCACCTTATAAACCTCCAATGCCTCCCTATCAAACCCAGACTTGACAAGGAAATAAACCAGTCCATTATACGTGTACGCGTTCAACACAATCCCAGCCTCTTTCATGATCGGCAATGCCACCGGCGCGCTCTGGAGTCCCCCCTCCACACCAAGCCCTCTGAAGATGGTCGCAAACGTGCCCACATTCGTCTTGACGATCTGCCTCTGCATTACGTCGAACACCTTGGCCATGTCCCCGACCCGGCCATGGGCGCGCATAAGCTCGAGCATGTAGTTGCACGACGCGGTCGTGTGGACGACCCTGGGCTGCCGCGCCGCCGACTTGAACCGCTCCAGTGCCTCGGCCGGGCCATCCGCCGACCTGAGCGAGTGGATGACGTCCTCCGCTCCCGCCTTCCGTTCGTCGCAAGGCGGCGGCGGCGGCGGCGGCGCGCGCGGCTCCACATGGGCGCGGCCGATTCGCCGCTTCTTGGGCCGAGACGCCACTAGCCCAGGAGAAGAAACCCCCACGGTCCCAGCCTTCGGGGTCCTCGACGACGGCGCCGACCCGCCGAGAACGCCGGAGCAGCAGACCTCCAACATCCGGCGAGCAGCAGCAACAACAACAACAACACCTGAAAAATTCCAAGCACCACCAATGAACTGAGAAAATTCCAAGTAGCATCAGAAGGAAAGCTGCAGACACACACATACGTGTTGAAAATTGCCTCCGGATTCACCGGCGTTGCTTGAAATGGAAGCTCCGGAGAGGGGATATGGCGGTGGCGGCAGGGACGAACGGCGCCGCTGCTCTGCTCGCGGGATGGAGCTCGCGAGAGGCGACGACGAGCCGAGGTGAGGTGAGACTGGTTGATAGAAACTCCCACTTGAGATAAGATCCTCCTCGAGTAGGGCCGCACAACGGCACAATCATTTTGGACACGCTGAGATATTTTTTTCGCGCTGGGAATTTTGAGATGATAAGGGGGTTAGCGGTACGGGCTTTTGGTAACACGGTCTGATTAACTAGAAGAGAGGGCGCGATGCCACGCCGCGCCTACAACAAATCAACCATAATAAACTGGAGACATTGAAAAATATAACTTTCAGAAAATATTGCATTTTATGAGAAAAACAAACACAAAAAAAGCATCACATTTAATAATTCACAACAAACATGAAAATCTTAAGCAGGACGACTTATGAAACATCGAAGCAAATAATTACACAATATTATTATTATATCTAATAATAGACAGTAATACCTAAAATTTCGTGACATTAGATACATTAACGATATATAAAATCAAGATTGCCCAAGAATATAATTTATTTCAGGATAAAATTTAGTTATATTAGTTATATAAAATAAATAAATTTATACAAGCCTAGATGACATGAAACATATGTCCTCTTTTGGAACGTCACAGAACAGTAGTTATTCCAATTCCATCATAAGCCAAATAGGTAAACTATCATGTTTTTACATTTCTCAATAGCTAGGTCTGTGTAACTTTTTCCGCGCATGTTTTTCAAACTATTAAACGGTGTATTTTTTTTCAAAAAGTTTCTATACAAAAGTTGCTTAAAAAAATCAAATTAATTCATTTTTGAAAAAAAATTAGCTAATACTTAATCAATCACGCGCTAATGGATCGCTCCGTTTTTCGTGCGCACTGTGCGCGTCTCATCTAGCGAACGCAGCCTAAGGGTATATTCGCCACCCACAACTCCCCATGTGCACAGCAACTTTTTCCACGCGCACGTTTTTCAAACTACTAAACGGTGTATTTTTTTGCAAAAAGTTTCTATATAAAAGTTGCTTAAAAAATCAAATTAATCTATTTTTGAAAAAAAATTAGCTAATACTTAATTAATCACGCGTTAATGGACCGCTTCGTTTTTCGTGCACACTGTGCGCGTTCCCAGCTCATCTAGCGAATGCAGCCTAACTTGTTCTCGTCGCCAAAATGTATACACCTGAAAATCACGGGCATCTTAAAAGGAGGAAATAGAGTTTACAGTGGATAAACAATGACAGAAAATTAAGAATATGTAAAATACAATGCTTTGGTTCATGTACCTAACAGATCATGTGCTTCGCCAAATTTTTTCTTTGCATGCAATAATAGCTGAAAGCATACTAATGTGTCTAACAAATTTGAAAATTTTGGTGGGAATGTGGCACTAAAATTTTTAGCAGAGCAGCTCCAAGAGAAAAACAACCTATATAACATTTTGCTAAAGAAAATACTGGATACAATAAGATAAAAGCATGACAACTTAAGAACATCTAGAGGTCTTTTAACAAAATAGAACCAAAATCAAAGGTATCTAAATTCAAAAAAAATTACTCACATAAAGCATTCCAAACATGATAATTGGACACTGCAACAGTACATGAAGTAGCACGCCGTTTTAGCATTTCAGCTCAAACTAACATTATAGCAATCAAAACAGAAGACAAATTGCTATGCAAAATATTATATTGAGATCCATAGAAAAAAGCCTGCACAAAAAATAAGAACACAATAGTGTAACCCTGAGGATAGATAGAAACTTACTTTGTTTCGTCTTCCATGCATGCCAATTCCATTAGTCTTGACTGAATATGTAGAGAAAACCTATATTTAGTCCCATATTACTGGTTTGTTAGATAAACAAGAAAATTTAGGAAACAACCAAAATTGAAGTAAAACAATCTTGGTGCAGGCTAGTATGAGACAGATATAGTCTCTTTCAGAGCATTTCATAGAAAGGCTACATTTGGTAAATTGAGCGAGTTAGACGGCCTTCGGAGCTCGCTTGACACTATTTTTTTCTCAAAGCTATCTTGTATTTTGAATTTTACTATTTGATTCTTAAATCATTTTTAGGGGATTTTACTTCGCCACTTTCATTTCTAGTATTATTTTTCATGATTGCAAAAAGTGAAAGTGCATCTTGCCCCCTAAGTGGGTTTTGGTGATTAGTGACAAAACGGTTAAGAGACTAACGCATTTTATGGAGATAAATGCAAGTGTTTTAGTCCCAAGGTGCTTAGGTGTGTGCTATGATTCTTGGAGACCCCCCAACAACAAATTTCGAAGCGGCGAGAAAACTCAGAGCCTGTTTAGAATAGTTAATTCTTCACTCTTGAGTTTAGGAAAAACCGTACTGTTAAGACAGGTTCCAAGTGATGTCCTGAGATGATCTAAGTGCTCTTAGTCATATTCTACTAAAGAAATATTTTTAGGAGCTATTTTTGAAAATGGCTTCTTTCAAGACAACAAGCATCGGCCAGAAGTTTCGGGCATTTTGGGCCGAAACTTCCGGGCACTGTAAAGTCAAGAATTTTTCCTAAGTTTTGGTCGGAAGTTCCTGGTGTCCTGGATCAGAACTTTCGGGCACCTTTCCAGTTCAAAAGTGTGAGTAACGGCTACATGATGTCATCTTGCCATTATATATACTCAACTCAATTCCAGCTCACTTTTTGGCCATTCCACTTTCGTTTTCCTGTTCCCTATATCTTTCTAGCCTCTCCTATGTTGTTCTTGCTTCCTCCACCCAAATCTTGAGCCTTTCTTGAGTGATTAAGTGAGTCTGAGGGTGGTGGTGAAGTTTGGAGATGGAGCTGAAGGCTAGGATGGTTTGAGCACTTGGTGAACCTCGTTGGGCTGTCGATTGGTGCTTATTACTCTTGGAGGGTGACCTCCTAGATGGTTCGGCGTCGCCCGCGAGTATCCGTTAAGTTGTGGATTGACCTAGGCAAGTTTGTAAAGGGTTTCCTCACCTCTGCAAGGAAACAAGGTAAGTGAGTAAAGATCCGTGCTGAGCTCTTAGAGGTTGTCTTGGTAGAGTAATTCTCACTTGTAGTCTTCTCTAGGAATTCAAGTTGGGATCTTTGTGGTCACTTGAGTTCTAGAGAATGAGCTAGATGTGTTGGATTGAAGGTCAGGGACTTCTTTCGGAGGCTTTACTCAGTGAGGCAAGGGGTTAATCAAGACCCAGTTCTTTGGAGCTCCTCAACGGAGAGTAGGATCCGTGTGATCCGAACTTCGGGAAAAAAATTCTCTTGTCTCTATTGTATGTGTTTTGTGCTTGCCCTTGTGTTTTTCAATACTTTGCTTGGATTACTGTGTGTAATGCTGATTGGATAGGCCTAAAGTTTCTTCAGATTTGAAGTGGATATTCAAATTTGCTTGAACACCGGAAGTTCCTGTCAAAGAACTTCGGAAGTTCCGGGCTGCCTGAGCTGCCAGGAAGTTCCAGTGTTCTTCACCAGGAAGTTCTGAGCCCTATTAAATTTGACCGCTGTAATTTTTTTGTAGTGATTTTTAGGAACACCTATTCACCCTCTTTAGGCGACATCTACGATCTTTCAAAAAGGACTACCTAAATTATTCTACAAAACACATTTAATAATAGTGTTTTTAAGAAAAAGTTGTGCCAAGCGGAATCTAAGTATCTTACTAAGTAGAAACAAAACAAGCAAACAAAAAATAATAGATGCTCTTACAATTAGTTGATTGTTTGCTTCTTCTAGAGGTGATAAAAACAACAAAAAATAGAAAAAATTTCAATCTTTGCATCTTCTATTCAAAAAAATTTTCAATCAATCTTTGGATTGACATGTAATCGTAACTACCTCTTAATGACGGTTTCCCTCTGGTTCCTCAACTTCTGGTCCAGCCGCTCCTTCGCCTCCTGGGCATTGCTGTCCAGCGACCACCCATGGATGAGCTACATCACATTGCTCCTCTATTGCGAATTCCCAACAAACCAACCAATTTATCTCACCGACCAATCAAACATAATCAAGCTAGCTAGCCAATCAATCAAACATGTGCTTACCTTGCCGGACCCAAAATGATTTGTGGCGACACCACAGGGCTAGCCACCATTCCCGGCCATGTGCACGCACAACGTCGACCGCCTCGTACCTCAGCCAGCCGCCTCCGCAGATCCAGCAGTCCTTAAGCCGGATCTGGCATAGAGTGGGGTGAAGAGCAAAAGGAAGAGAGGGAAAAGGGAGAGAGGGACGATGGAGGATGAAGACGGAGAGGAGAAAAGGGCAAGGGGTGGCCAAGGTCATCGGATCCGACTACCTAAAGCCAAATCCGGCACCCCATCGGGCAGAGCGAGAGGGTGGGAGAGAGGAAGCGGCGACCTGGTGGAGATGAAGAGTACAGCGCCAGCTAGCGTCGTATTACTCTGGTCGGTCGGATCCACCGGTGAGGAGGTCGGTGTCGCTGGATCCGGGGGTGTGGGGAGATGAAGAACGGGGAAGGAGGAGGAGGAGGATCTAGCGGCCAATGAGGCGGAGGCGACGGCGGCATCACCACCACTGCCCCCGCCCCCTGTCTTCACTCCCCCTTCCTTCCTTCACGCCTCTTCCTTCACCCAACCGGCCTCTCCTCGCTTAATGTCGTGTCTCCCTGCTGGCTCCTACGAGTGGCAGTGGAGCGACGCCCGTGCCGGCACGCGGCCGGCTTCACCGACGCCATCGGCAACGCCATAGGCCCCGTTGCCAACGAGGCAACGAGGGAGGGGGAGAGGCAGGACAGTACGTCAGTGCCCGAGAGCTATGGCAGAAGAGGAGCGGGAGTGGCGGCGGTAGAGGAGGTGAGAAGATATGAGAAGGGACCGCAGGAGATAAGATTGGGATGGTTTTTTTTTTGCAAAAAGACCCTTGTGTTTCTTAGTATTACAACACCGCCTAAAAAGGGAATTTTTTCTTCTTCATGTTACATTTCTCAAAAGTATATAGGGTTTCTACAAATTTTATAACAGGGTAAAAGCAGTGAAAGGATTGTTTCGAGATTTTTCAGAGTATTAGGACATTTATGAAAAACGTGTTGGGGGTGCTACAACCGGATGGGGAACTACGCTATTGACTGCTCGAACCTCGCGCCACCGGTTCTAATGGCCCAATCGAGGAGCCCTGTTACACAAAGGGACAACGTGGCAGCCACTCCGAGGAGAAAAAAAATTCAAAAAAAGAGAAAAAGGTACCCCTAGGACTTTTATTAATTAATGATGATTAGGACGCTACTAGCCATTCGATTTATATCCTCGCTTCGTTTCATATTTTAGTTGTTTTGATTTTTTTAAAAAAACTTTTTTAAGTTTGATTAAATTTATAGTAATATTTTTAACACAAAACAAATATATTATCAAAATATATTCAATGTTACATTTAATTTATGATTCAGTGTTGATGTTGTTACTTTTTTCTATAAATCTAGTTAAAAATAAAAATTTTGATTAGAAAAAAATCAAAACGACTTATAATATGAAATAGAGTGAGTAAATAAACAACCTATTCGGAACCATCCGTCCGATTCTCACCGCACGCTCAAAGTTATCATCGGATGTGCAATGTTTGTCCATACATAACACACCCACCAGTGCTGGATTCATAGATGAAACAAATGTCTGTCGATTTTGCTATATATTTTTCTCCCAAAAATTTGACAAATGTAATTTTAGTATAACCGTAGTGTAATTATATTGTAACTTGTATGTAACTTTCACATGATTTTAAATCGTTAGATTTTCTTTAAGATTCGTGCAAACAAAGGAGCGTACGCACATGTGAGGAGGTCCGGTCCTACAATCTCCGTTTCATGAAAACAGCATGTTACCGAGGGATTTTTAAAAGTTACATACAAGTTACATCGTAGTTACATATAAGTTACAATGTAATTACACCTCAATAGGACTGTGTTTATGTCTGTTAATTTTTTTAGAGAAAATTTGTCGACAGTCCCAATGTCTAGTTGGAACAAATAAAAAATAACTAAACAAAGGCAAATTACCATATAAACTTCACAGAAATTCTCAAAATAATATCCTATCAAGGAAACGAATTCTCAAAGTTCACCGAAATTTTAAAAAGGTAAAAGTCCAAATACCCCTAAACTTTAAAATCGAACATCCAACCTCCTAAACTTTGTAATACCACTTTATAAAACCATCTTAGGCTGTGTTCGTTTCTAACTCTTCCCAACTCATCTCTCTCGTTTTTCGCGCGCACGCTTTTCAAACTGCTAAACGGTATGTTTTTTGCAAAAAGTTTTTATACGAAAGTTGCTTTAAAAAATTATATTGATCTATTTTTGAAAAAAATTAGCAAATACTTAATTAATCATGTGCTAATGAGTCGTTCCGTTTTACGTGTTGGAGAGATTTACTCCCAACACCAACTTTCAAACTCAGGCTTAGAAGCTACATAAATGGTATTGTAATATTTAGGGGTTAAATGTTTCGTTTCAAATTTCAGGATGCTAAATGGGTTTTCAATGCTCATAGGGGTAAGATGTGTGTGCGCGTTCGTAGATATGTCTGCCCAGTCTTTCAAAGATGCTTATAGAGGTAGGATGTGCGTGTGTGCTTTCATAAGGGTAAGTGTACGCGCATTATGAGCACCTACGTTTGTACCGTGTTTCTCAGAAAAAAAAACCGTTCTGAATTTTATTTTGAAAATTTCAGGATATTATACGCAATAACGTCTAACAATCGTGTGATGTGCTCTTTGTTGAGTTGTAGTAATATGAATGATTCCTGTCTCGTAAGTCCGTGACTCAACTGCTCATGCTTGTTGTGCCGAGCATCTGTGTTACCACGGATACTTAGGTAAATATATCATGAACTCAATTTAAGAAGCAAAATTTTAATATAAAAGGAGAAAATAAACCACAATAATACAATATACACCCTGTATGTCTAAAACTGTCATCTTTAAACAGAGAAAAAGAGAAAGGTATGCACGATTTGATCTCGATGGATTTAAATTATAGCAGTGCCAATTGATTTATGTAAATTGTATACTACCTCCGTTTTTTAACATATGACGTTGTTAACTTTTTGACAGACGTTTAACCATTCGTCTTAAATATAAAAAATTTAAGTCATGCTTAAAGAACATTTGATGATAAAAGTCACGATAAAATAAATAATAATTACATAAATTTTTTTGAATAAGATGATTGGTCAAATGTATCTCAAAAAATCAACGGTGTCGTATATTAAAAAATGGATGGAGTACAAAATACAATTGATTATTACAATTTAATTTTACTTTTAAATCTAGCTTGACTTAACTGCATGCATTGGATTAATTGGCAAAATATGTCTGCACAAGTATAGTATAGAGAATGGAATACCAGTGAAAACCATCAAATAAATGAAAACCCATAAAAATCATATCTAAAAGTTTTGTAATTTCAAAAAAATACTAGTATAGGCATGAAATACATTCATATCAAATCTTAAGTCAAAACTCAATTTTATTTAAGAGAAAATAAAAGACAAATTTTAGGTGAATAGTGTTATATTACTATTCATCCAAAATTTGTCTTTTTTGTTACTCCATAATTTGAACTTGAGATTTGATGATAATTTGAACTTGAGATTTGATGAAAATGTATTTCATGCTTACACCTATTTTTAGTATTTTTTTCATAAATTTACAGAACTTGTCCGGTTTTCACAAGTTTTTCCTTATTTGATAGTTTTCACCGGATATGTCCCCTTAAAATATTTTACAGTTACTCTCACATGTCTAAAAGAAATATATCCACAGAGAATCTAAAAATCAACACATCATCACCCACCAACTCCTGATGATTCTTACTCAAGAAAGAGTCCGAGAAAAAAAATATTCTGTGAAGTATGGTTTACCATAATTAATTAAATGAGAAATTTTATGGTCCTTAAACTCTCAAGTATCTCAAGATATCTAAATTTTACACTAAAAAATTTGGTACCTTAAGGTATCTAGATACTAAAATTTTACATTAGAAAACATAGTACTTTCTTAAAAATAATAAAATTATCCTAATTAAATATATAAAATAAATTATGGCTGTCTGTTGAAATAGGCGGCAGCATTTCATGGATGACATTTAGCCACACGGTCAAGGCCGCCCTTGCACGAGAGATACAGACAAAAGAGAAGCCCATGCAACTGAAAATCCGTATAAAGACATCCTCCCGAGACTGCAAGGCCGGGTATCGGCTGCCGGCAAGCTCAAAGTTCACTCGGGCGACAGCTTTGACGGTGTTGCACTTGTCGATCCTTCTCGTCCATTAATCCATTATTAATTTAACTGAACATAGAGTAGTTCAATGAATACCGTAGATTGGTCCGTTTAACTGTGTTTATTGTAGCCCCGACTCCCGAGTCATCATCACCATGCCCTGCATTCAGGATGGAGCAAGGGGTCAAATCTCCTTGAGCACTATTATCAGATATATGGGAGCTACGAACAGGACTGCATCAGATGTTCAAGCTGTTGATGTTTTCAGAAAGAAATTCAGACGGTGGACGGCCGCGACAGATCGGCTATGCAAGGCTGCCGTGGCCCAGCTTGTCACTGCATACTGTGGCATGTCTGAGCAGAGGCCCTTGCACTTGCAGCGCAGAGAGATGTGAAAGAAAGACAAGTCACAATCGCTCCACAACCCTATCTTTTGGTGTTCTTAGTGGTGTGTTATTGGGCATCGAAGAGACCAAGACCCTGACCTTGTTGGTTCTTGGCATTGTGATAGCCACAAGCCGATGTGGCTGGCGATCTGCTTCCTCACTGTGCTCACGGCTGCCGGGGACGAGCAATTTGAAGGGTCACCTGATAATGCAATGTGAAACATGTCAAAAATTTTTTTTATCTAAACATACCTGGGGAAAAAGGAAGATTTTTCCTCTGAATTTGGTATGTATCGACCTTGTGTAAATCGCTATTGAACCATACTACCATAGACATGGTAATGCTACTAGAGCATGCAGATAGCTTTGTATATTCGTGGTCCTCAAAGGTGAGCTACCAAAGCTAATCACAATATAATACTCTCTATATATTTAAATACATGGCACTGTTGAATTTATTCGGTCAAACTTTTAAACCTTTGACCATCAATAGCTCTCAAAATATTTAGTTTGAAAACATAAAAAATCATACAGCTAGATTTTTCCTTATAAGTATGTACTTCACAATATTATAACTTTGTTGAATGTTATCATTATATTTCAATAGAAAAATAGTTGTCAAAGTTACACATCAAGGACAGAATAATGTCAGGAGTGTCATAAATTTAAATATAGAGGTCCTATTGCTTATGTAGTTATTTTATAACATATGTATTCATCATACCAAGATACTCTACGAAACACTTCCAATCTACCTTCAATACTGAAAGGGAGTTGGGGGCATCCTCTCAGATCAGTGCCGTGTCCGCAATTTCTACATTTGATTATGTATGATGGCACTGCAAATGTTGGCGAGCCTCAGTTAGTACATGCTGCAAGTAGAGTAGATACACAAAGAGCAAGGCTACATTGAAACATGGAGATAGCAACAAGCCAACAAATTAGTAGATGGAACTTTGAAAGCTCACTATATTTCGACGATTTCTGTTTCGAGGCATGGCGCCATGGATCTTGAGAGCCATTTGTGAACACTATTTTAGAAGCTGCATCATTTTTCATGCAAAATCAGGAAAAAAAAGTGAGTATCAATTTAGCATTCAGGACAACAGTGAGAAAATCTGAAATCCAGCAGCGATAAAAATCTGGTATCTAGAAAGCAGCACAACCATAGTATGCAGTATGCTTATGGTTAGTGTACAATGAAATTTACAGACCCATTTTGCAGGCATGGATAGGCCAATGATTCCACAAAAAAATTTGCTAATATACAAAGAATAAAAGCTAGCTAGATAGACAAACCAGCAATTCTTGTGCCTCCGTAATACAAGTTTGTCATGAACACATCAGGATAAACACCTTCACCAAAGACATTTCTGCACAGGTCCAAATGGTACCTGGAGATACGCAAAGCAAAAGGCATATGTAATGGTAAACGTATCAGCTAGTAAACTTGATTATATACTAGCAAAATACCTATGCCTTGCAATGGATAAAAGAAAATATAATATAATATGTCATAGACAAAATATAATTTTTTTATCAAATATGTTAGTATCACTTGTATGCTTATTTAAATATATGGTATTCACTTGTTTGAAACAAATACTGGACTATTCCATAATATCAGAAAATATCATGAGCTAATTTGTAAAAACTACAAAAGAATGGTGGGTGGCAGTTGCAGATTCACTTCCACCACCACTAGTGTATACCAAAGAGCAAAAACGTGAGCAACAGATAGATGTCAAAAGAGTCCAGGATATCCTAAGATACAGTGCATTAAGAGATTATCGAAGGTGAAAATACAGTCAAATAGTATGGAAAAAAACATAGGACATTACCCTGTATTGATCTCTGTAGAGCGAATGCTATCGTTTTTGGGTGCCACTTGAAAATAGGCAACCTCACTGCAAACTTGGAACCACCAAAGTCTGGAACCTAAAAATAAATGGTAAATGCACTATGGGTATTACATTCATGGTGAATAACAAGAAAACGATGTCATGGTGTTCCACTTCAGGTTCTTAAATGTAACTGCAGTTTGGTTTCGCTAGCAAAAGAGAACAAGTAGAAAATCATTTACTAGTATCATCAGGAGTCGTTTTCTTCAAATATTCCTGATCATATGAAGATACAGGTGTCCCCCATCTTCTAATGAAAAAATCTTGCACATACCAAGCATATGTTTCCTGTAAAACCAGCACATGAAAATTCAAGAAGGTTGAAATCGATGTACTTTTGCAAATGTGCTGCTAGAATACAATGGTTACATGACAATAAATCAAAAATAATAGGTGGCCTATGCAAATTAAATGAAAAGGTACAATGTTTAAAGAACATAATTGTGACGTGATTGTTGATATTTCAAGATTAAGTTGAAAACCCAGGCACAATTTTCATTAAAAAAAACTGGCACAGCACAATTGGGGTGGGTATCCAAGGCTCTGTTATCCCACTTCGTATGGTGTAGCAATCTTAGGCTTGCTTCTTGAGTGTTGAAAATAGACCTGGAGGTATATCAGACCCGTATCTTTTACTTTGATTGTTGCATCAGTGTATGTGTGATTGTGTAATGTGTCCGACTGCATCCTTGATAGATTCAGAAGCCGGGTATTTTATTAGCTAAATGAAACTTTAACTTTCTAAAAAAAAGTCAAAACTCTGGCTATTATCAAAAGTAACAGATGAATTACCACCAAACTTCTCCCGCTCTTCTTCGCATTGATTAGAGGGGAGCATACAGCATCAGGATTCCCATATTGGAACTGCAAAATAGCATAGGTTTTCAACAACCAAAAATATATCTTAAAGTTACAGTAATATCATAATTCACATCATGCATACTCCTATGGCCGCCGCATCTGCCAGGAAGAACAGGAAATCACCATCATTTTTCAACTGCAAATCAACAGTGGATTAAAGCATGTGAAAATGCTGGAAACAGAGAGATTGTATTCATCGCGTAGAACTAGAGGTACTTTTATGTTACAAAAGTAAAAGTGCACATCCCAAGTCCTCAATCACAAGGGGTTACCTTCTCTGCTCCAAATAAAGCCTTCACAGAGCGTTTGTCCAACCGAAGCTGTTCATCGACAAGTCTAGTTACCTCCTGAAGGGCAGCTTTGCATTCAGGGCCAGCTGACTCCCCAACCTACACAATGGCATACAAAAATTTTCATCAGATCCAAAGTAGATTACACAAGGATCATGAGTTCATGACTCACCATGATCCTTGTCCATAGCACTAGGGAAAGTGTACTGCTCCTAATTCCTAACCTGCTTGTCGAAGTCAGTGAAGTTGTACACAGCAAGCACCACCCCTGAGCTTGCAAGGCTTCCACATGTCAAGTGAGGGAACTTGAGCCTGAACCACGCGCTGAGAGCACCCGAGTACGATACCCCGAAGACGAACCAAGGATTTTCAAACCCTGATGAGCGGTTATACCTAGCATTCAAGGTTTCCTACAAAATTAACAAAACCACAAGAGTAACAAAAAAAAGATCAGAATTCACGAGCTAAATAGTTTAATCCCCATTTGAAACGCACGGAATTTCGCATGAATCTTACAATAAACTGTTTCAATTTACACGGGAGTAGGGAAATTTTCATGCATTTCGTCGATCTGAATTCTGACCTGGTAGTGCTGGCGGAAGGCGGCCAGGTCGAACAGCGCCTGCTTGGACGACAGGAACCTCAGGTTCTCCGTGGCGAGGCTCTCGAACGGGGAGCTCTTGCCGTAGTACCTGTGCTCCGGCGTCACCACGGCGGCGCCGAAGTTCTTGGCAAGGACCTACACGGAGGAACCCAACAAATCAGCAGAAATGGCATCGGCAACCGTACGGCACGACGAGGGGTTTGCGATGGCTCACGGCCAGGTAGTCGTTGGGGATGCCATCGCAGGAGGACTCGCCGCAGATGCGAAGGAACACCGGGCCGCCGCCACCGCCGGCGGCGTGGTAGTCCGTGAACTCGAAGTACCGCTGCTTGAACTGGCGGTGGTCCTGCACGCCGCCGGCGACATGAGCGAGGGCGCTAAACCGAAAGTTTTTCGCGACATTACATATCAGCTCCTGATATTAAAATTAATAGAATCCATGCCCTCTACGAGTGACAGGTCAAGTCACTCAGGGATCCTTTTGAAAAATATTTTTTGATCCAGGGTGTTAAAGTAAAAAACCCCACCCCACTGGTTCGCGTCGCGACGGTGGAAGAAGACTTACGGTGGGGGAGAAGTGATCGAGGCGCTGGTCCATCCACCGCTCATCCGTGGTCAGGTGCCGGCCGGCGACGCCACCGCCGGCGGCGAGCGTCGGCGTGCGCGGCTCGGCGCCGCGCGCGAGGAGGACGACGACGATGGCGACGAGGAGGCGGAGGAAGGCGACGCGAGGACGAGACTCCATCGACTCCGTGGCCTTGAGACCTCCCCGAAACTGCGCTCCCTTTTCGAGTGTTTGTTTGGCGGAGACGTGGAGTACAGCTATAGTGAACTTATTATTCTCAGGGGAAAAAAGAGAGGACAAAATGATAATTTCTAAGAGAGAAAAAAGAAAATTAAACACAATAGAGTACAAATTAAGAGTTGTGCGATTACATAGTATTCCCTCCATCACAAGATATAAACATTTCTAGTTTTGTACTAAATCAAACTGTTTTAAATTTAACCAAATTAGTTTATAGAGAAGATCAGTGTCTTTTTTATTTTGCAACATATTTACAAACACTAAAAGTGAATACGTTCGACAGGCATTAAACTTTTGTTTGCTTTAATGTAACCATCTAAGAGTAAGTAGCGATCATAGTTCAAATTTTAAAGTTAAAATTGTCAGCTATTTAAAAACACGGAGGGAGTCACACCTACCGCGTCAAATAACAAAACAATGAAAAAAATATATTTCATAGTGGATATTAAGTATTTTAATTTCATATCTTAAATATTATTTTTTATAAACTTGTCAAACTTATGATAGTTTAACTTAATATAACAAAAAATGTTTATGTTTTTGGACGGACTGGTACTGTTTATAAGTACCAATTAGCCAACCAAACCGTGTGTTAGTCTAGGATAATTATTCAAGACAGCGTGTCTTGTTAGCCTTTCTTCAGAAAGTTCTACCCATGGACATATGTTCAGGCTTCTTGTGCGATTGAAAACGATGCAGGCGTCTCTCATGTTAAATATTCTTAACTCAGTAATAACATTTTACATATCATGGTACTCTTCTGCAGAATGAGAAGCCTGAAAGTAAACTGTAAGGTTATTGACAAATGATAATTGACAGATATTATCTGCTTCTCTCGTAGCAGTGTCTCTTACGGCCCTACGTCCTAAGGATAATGTTTGATTGATACCATGAGAATGATTGGAACACTCCACTGTTTGTTTTTTAGTGTGATTGTCCTGGCCGTCAAACTAACAAATGGTTGTTAGTAGCTCGAGAAAAAAATCAGTAAGCGGCTACGCTCCATCCACTATATGTCCTGAGAGATTAGGTAGAGCAACAATGAAATTGACCAAAATTGAATTGAACAAGTGAATTACAGATGTGTTTGGCTAGAAGTCTGGTCTTCCGAAATGCAGAGGCTCTGAGCAAATTATATCGAGAGATATTGGTTAGAAAAAATGTTCACGATCACTATAGTTCAATGGTACAATAGCTGGAGTGCTGGACAGCAAAACTGACTTTTGGTCCGCCTTGGCATTCTGATGAACAATGTAATCGACAATCTGCTTTCTCTTACTTCACAGCTTCCGAAGATGAACAGTTGCTTCAACTAGTAGGGAGCAGTGGAGCACACACAAGCTTCAACTAGTCCCAAGCCACTGTATCAAAAGCTTTCGCAATGGAAAGCTTGATCAAAACCATAGGACGCTTTGCCCGATGAAAGGTCTTCACTGCCAATTGCAAATAGGTGAAATTCTCATGGATACAACGAGAGCGGATGAAAGCCGTCTGTAACTGAATTGAATTTGAAGTGAATTACAGTTGTATTTGGCTAGCTAGCCTAAATGCAAAAGCGCAATCGTTGAATCTTCCATCAACAATCGCAAAGCGAAATCCGAGTAGCTTTCCTAATAAAGAAAAATATTGACTTAATTGAGCTCTCTGGGCTTGCCTGATGACTGAGTCTATCCTTAATTATTTTTCTTTTTCCCCTCTGTAAGCTGTTATAAGAGATCTGTATTCTAACATGTCGTTTTTTCTTTCCCTGCTAGTTGTAACAATTGGCACTTTTATTTCTTCTAATATCCGACAGAACTTCTGCCGTCCAATGTTTTAAAAAAAGCCGAAATGCAAAAGCTCTGAACAAATAATATTGAGGCATTGGTTAGAAAAATGTTCACAATCACTATATAGTTCGATGGTACAATAACTGGAGAGCTGGACAGCAAAACTAACCTTTGGTCTTGGCGTTCTGATGAACAATGTGATCGATAATATGCTCTCTTACTTCACAGCTTCTGAAGATGAACTGTTGATTCATCAATTCCTCCTTTCGTTTTAAATTATAAGTCACTTTGACTTTTTTCGTAGTCAAATTTCTTTAAGTTTGACCAAATTTATAAAAAAATTAATAACATTTTCAACACAAAACAGACATATTATCAAAATATAAAATATATTTAATGTTACATTTAATGAAACTAATTTAGTATCCTAGATGATGTTAAACTTGGTTAAACGTAAAAAAGTTTGACTAAAAAAAGTCAAAATGACTTATAATACGAAACGGAGAGAGTACTAGTCAATGTGATCAAACGAGGGAGAGAGACGAATGGATAGATGGAGAAGTTGATCCATCGATTAAATTACCTGATCCAACAGTAGCATTTGCCATGGCGGACAACGAACCCACACCGCAGCCAGGGTTCAAACGAGGTTTTGTTTTGAGGAATTTTTTGTTGAATAGTAGAGGAGAGAGGAATACTGCGAATATTAGACATTTGTATTGAGCGTCGGGGGCCAGTATATATAGGAGATACATGGGGTAGAGATAAGAGAGGAGTCCACACAAATCAATCCTATCCTAATATGACTCTAACTACCATATACTCTAACATCCCCCGAAGTCTAAGCGTGAACGCTACTCATGCTTAGACTAGAGAAGAAACCGACGAGAGAGCTCAACACGGATGATAGCCCTTTGTGCCATAGTCAACGTAGCGAAAGCGAAGGAGCCATGGTCGATGAAGCCGTGGTCGATGTAGCCGAAGTCAGGAAGCTGATGTCGAGCCGCAGGGTGCGCATGGGATGTCATAGGGTGGTCGTGGGCACGTGGGACGATGCCGTAGACCAAGGTGCGCGAGGACGCGTTGAAGACGATGACAGTGACACGATCGCGACAATCATTGAGGAAGATGACGCCGAAGAGTCGATGTTATCGAACTATGGAGGACGAGACATCATGCCAGGTTTGCCAGACCTGGGGACAACTCGAGATGAACGCACGCAACGGTGTTGCCAATACCGCATGGGCAAGGTAGGAGACCACCATAAATCATACGCCAATATCGGAGGAGACTAGCAGAGAAGGCATCCGAGAAAGTCGCGGCGCGAGAACGGCAAAGAGGGAGAATTGCCAGAGCAGCACGCAGTTGGCGGAGAAGAGCGAAGTGTAGTCGAGGAAGATATGGCGACACTGGCAATGAGACATGCTGGACGAAGATGAAGGCGAACTAGCCGGACGAACGGCTTGGAACAGTGACGTTGGTAGCCATGTAGGATCGGCTGGACCACCAGCCTGGAGTGGCGACAGTGGAAGCATAGGGATGCGACGACGATGCTCGAAGTAGACGAAGAAGACCCTAAGTGGCTGACGATGACCAGTGCGGACGACGAGGGTGTCAATGCACGAACGGCGATGAAGACAATGAAAGCAGCGAAGCTGCGGTCCGAAGGGACAACATAGTTGCAGCTCCATGTCGATGCAACGGCGGGAACTCCACTGGTGGTGAGGCCACACTAAGGAGGGCGTCTCTCCGCGTTGCAATAGCCAATGTGAAGTGTGGACCACGGGCAATGTGTCGAGCGTGCCAAAAGATGTGTTGACGTAGATCCTGCGTGTGGTACACGAACGCATAGGAGATCTGCTTAGCTCTAGTGCAGGTCCTAAAATTGATGACATGCAGGCGTTTCAGTCAGTTTGTTCCTGCAACTGACAAGATATATAAACAGCAGATCAAAGAGCCGATCGGTTGACAAGCCGATGGAGAAATTCCAGTCGATAGAGTAATTCCAGCCGATGCCGATACTAACCGATGTCGATAGGGTTTTGTCACACCCCGCCCCTGCGCCACTGTACAAATGGCACCGAGGAGGGCGTGCCGCAGGAGAACGGCGAACCGTTTTCCCACGGAACCGCAAAACAGGTTCTAGTCCCAGGATAATGATGTTGGTACCAGCGGTAACATGATGAATCAATGCAAGATTTAAATAAATACAATATACCTTTACGTTGCAGCTTCGGGTAGTCCCTGAGTTGCAACCTCCAATCAGAGTCAGTAGCAGCGAAACTTAGTGGAGCTAGGGCACCAAAACCACCGGCAGTAGTTTGGGTTTAGGGACGAAACTCCAACCTTCATCTTCTTTCTGAACTTAAGCCAAGAGGGGAAAAACAACAACAATGGGGATTGAGTACTTTCGTACTCAGCAAGCCACTAGGAAATGTGTACATGCAAGCATCAAAGACAGGCTGAGTTTGTTTAGCAAATCATTTTTAAAACATTTTTCCTTTTAAAGGTCTAAGTGTAGGTTTTCAAAGTAACTTTCCCTTCGAAGAGAGAGGCGTCTCACCTCAATCCGTCCACGAGTTGCTTTGCAACGACTCGAGCGGGAAAGTCAAATTTTAGTATTCATAGCACTTCCTTCTTTATTAGCTTCTTTTCACTTTCAAAATATAAACCAACATTCTCTTCAACAATCATCCGTTAACCAAGTCTCAAGGTTAACAACTCCGGGTCCGGTCCTCTTGACCTGCCAACCCAAACTCGGCCATCTTGGCCCCTGAACCGGCCCCCTCGGCCCTATGGTGCCAGACGACACCCCAGGTCACACAGGCCTGTTCCCAACCACGAAGGCTGGCCGTCCGTCACAAAGAAGGACTCTGGTAATGGTTCCCATCCCACGAACCAATTTATTAAATGAGTTTTAAAAACAAATCTACGCTATGGGCATCACCTCACATTCGCCCTTGACCGTGGCCACGGCTGTTCGAACAGTTCAATTAAACCTCTGCAGAGACTGTACGCTTTTCCCACAAGACACGAAGCTTACACCGATACTGGCCGGTATCGGAAGTTCGTGACAAAGCCTTTCTCTAACCAAACCATAAATGTCCCGTGTCACACAAATGGGTGGAATCTCTCCACCAAGCATCAGGCCAACTTTCAAGCCCTCATCTACTCAGGCCCCACCGTATGGACCCCTGACACATCCCCACTACAGGAGATTGCCGTAAACTCCACCATACCGGTGCTCCTCACCTGCCAACATGCTAGACATCTATGTTTCAGCCAGTTACTCATCTAGGGGCATCCCATTCTACCCATGTGGTCGTACTGTGAGATGCTCGGATGTAAAACCCAAAGGAATCGGTCCTTATACGCGACTACGAAACCAAACCACACAGGAGAGGATTCGCACTGCAAGTTTTCTCCCATAAAACCTTTTTGTTTTCAAAGTCACCGACTCCCCGAGTCGGGTTTATAAACCTTTCACAACCCAAGTTTTTGCACATCGATAACCATGTATAAACCTGACATAAACAAATGGTGAAAAAGGATACCTACGCTCAGAGAGCGCAAGTATCGAGGTACTGCTGTGATGGAGCGACAAGGGTTAAGTTTAACAAGTTCCTACGGAAAATAATGCAACTACATAGGTTGGTCCGTCGGTCGTGTGCTCGTAAACCGATGGCCGATCAAATAATTGTGTACGCTAAACATGCAAATTTGCAATCAACACATTTTATAAACTAGGAGCAATATGATCGAAGAGTGGCTTGCCTTATTGTTGGTCTTCAAATCTTCGAGAAAATCCGCGTCCGGTGCACCTCCGAAACGTCCACTACGCGATCGAAAAGAGAAAAACATCCAAAACCCTATAAAGTAGATAATAACTATTATAAACTATTTGTGCCCTTGGGTAGACCTCATTTTTAGAAAGATTGAGGAAGTTGAACGGAGTCAAACGGACTTACGGTTGGGAAGATACGAATTTTGGAAGATTACTGGATTTTCTGAAATGTGGAAGTGAACTTATTAAATTGGAAGGAACATTCCCAAGAATATTTCTTGGCTGTGATGTTAAGAGGGAGGAATCATGGACTTCATTTTGGGAAGGCTTGGGCTTTAGCCCAGAGATGAAGGAGGGATTCAATATAGACTTCTAGGGATTAGTTTGAGGTGTAGAGGGATGCAAACTGAACTTTTATGGAGAAGGGGCTGGTGGATGGGTTTTGGCCCGAAGGATGCAACATGGACTTTCAGGGGTCCATTCTTGGGCTCGGCCCGAGGAACAAAAGGGATGTTTTATGGACTTGTGGATAAAGTATTAGGCCGGTTGGCCCAATGAAGTGGAGGGGCAAGATGTAGTCTTTGTAGGGATTTTCATGGGCTTAGCCCTATAACGAAAGGGAGGCAAGGTAGACTTTTTGGAAGGCTTCATGGGCTTCGGCCCGACAAAGAAGAGGGAGGGGATATAGACTTTTTCCCGAGTCTTAGGGTCCGCAGGGAGAGAGTCAACCTAGTGGGGCCCACCGGTGGGTCCCACCTTCTTTTCTTTTTTTTTCTTTTCTTCTTTTGCCTTCTCCTTCTCTCTCCTTCTTATCTCTTTCTCATTCTCTCTCCTTCTTATCTCTTTCTCTGTGTTCTCCCCAGGAGAGAGGAGCCGAGTGGGAGGAGGCGACCAGCCGGTGGAGCGGCGGCGCCGGCGCGTGCAGGACGGGCGACGCGGCGCAGGCGGTGGTGCGGCGCGCGGCACGGCTGGCCTGGCGCCTGGGCCAGGGCGGGCGGCGTGCGGCTGCGGCGCGGGCGCGCCTCAGCCGAGACGCGGGCAGCGGCGTCGGCGAGCGGCGGCGCGGCTGGTGCAGCGGCTGGGAGCGGCGGCGGCCGGCTTGGCAGCATGCCGCCAGGCGGCAGCCGGGCAGGAGGAGGCCGGGGCGACGGCGCGCGACACGGCCGGGTGGCGCGTGCTGCAGCGCTGCGGGCTCGGCCGGGGCGGCGCAGCGCGGCTGGTGCGCGGCAGCGCGTGCGCCGGCCACGTCGCTCGGTCGGGAGGCGGCCGGGCATGGCGGCTCCATGGCGTTGGCTCGGCCTGGGCGACGCCCGTCAAGACGACTCGGGGAGGGTGCAGGCCAGGCAGCGGCTGCGGCCAGGGCTGGCCTCGGCCGGGAGGCGTGCGCGGCAGGGAAGAGGAAGGGGGTTGGCTCGGTAGGGGAGGAAGAAGGAGGAGGACTGAGCAGGAAGAAGAAACAGGGAGAAGAAAGTCGGCCACCTCGACGCGACGAACTTCGGGAACTTCGGCGAATCGGCCCCGGAGTGGTAAAAATGGAGTGGTGAATCGGCTGAGGAACTTCACGGTAAGTTTTCTCCGGTATTTATACTGTCAGGGTGATTCGGGAGGAGGAACTTGGTGACGAGAACGTCCATTGATGCACCTGTGCATGTTTCTCCATCTACAGGCTCCCCTGGCGTTAGCTGCTGCCTGACTTGCTCGGCGAGCGGCGCGGAGCGGTGCCTAACTCCAGCGGAGAAGACGGAGGCGATGCCAGACTCTCACTGTGTACTGGCAGGACGGTGCCTAACCGTCGGTTTTACAAGGAGCTTAGGAAAGTAAACGGGGGCAAAGAAATGTGTCTGAACGAGGGTTGGATGAACCTAATTAACTTGCCTAACTTAATGAAAATGTAAAGAACTACGGGTGCAGGAAAAAGGTCAGATAATCGCCGGTCGGTAGAATTTCAACAATATTTCAGAATACTTGAATGGGAAGGAAATGACTGTCGATACGTGCGCAGAAATATTGATTTTAATATGCACACATATAGGAAATATTGGTCCGGTGGTTTATGTCTAAAAATAAATATTTTTAGACTCTCTGGATGGAAATGAGATTATTTGACGACACGGTTAAAATCTCGAAATTGAAATTTCAACCATACGAATTTTTGGAAAGGTTAAGGAGTGAAAATTCGAACTGCAAAATTTGAATAATGAAAATTAATTTTGGGAGATGAGATCACGATCAAGATTCTGGGTTCACAAGGGAAAGAATTAATTGAGATCTTTGGCACAAAAATCCTAAATACACTCAAAGAACCAAATTTTTTGAAAATAGGATTTTTAACGAAAATCGGGGCGTTACAGGTTTTGAGCAATCGGCTATATATCCAATGTAGATGCTGATACTTGAGTAAATAATGATATAAAGATAATCGGCTGATGACAATGCAATAAAATGATAATATAATCCAATAAAAACCAATCGGCTAATAATGATATAATAGAATGGATGTTGATCTGAAGGTTAAAGCATACATCGGCTGGAGGTCCGATATCATTAAATCCAAACGATTAAATAATCAATGAAACCTTTGTTGTCATCGGCTAAATCCAACTCGTATGTAATCTTTGTGAGCCGATGCAACGTCCAGATAACTCATCGGCTAAAACACCGATGAAACCCTTATTGGCAATCAGGAAGCAGGCTAGAGATTATGGTTTTAAGCATGACTAGGGCTGATGCAGCACAAAGTATGAAAAGAAACATAATATCTAGACAATCAAGCCTTCGATTGATTTTAAGAGTGGTGGATACCTTAGCTAATCTAATCTGGCAAAGCAATTTAGCCAAAACCGGCAAAAACCCTAAAACAGATCCCGACCGATACAGGTAAATGGGGCTACCAAACTAGATTAACTAAGATATATAATAAATAGGTAGGGTCGACAGAACGTAGAACTTACCCCTTCGCCGGAGATCGAAAGCCGATGTAGCCTCGCGTTAGGTGCCTAATTCTGTCGATTGATAAATAAAATCTCGCGAAAGAGGGTGACGATACGCCGAAAGTTGTATATTGATCGAGAGATATCTTACATAGATCCCAGGTGTACATATTTATACCCATGAGTAAATACTAGTCTTTATTGGATAAGACACAAACTTTCCTAAAGATAAAGTAAAAGATACAAGTCCTATTCGGACTCTAAACAATCTTTCCTAAAAGTAAAAGGAAACAAATTGACTCTGCCTAATTAATAGATAACTTGCCACGCTGCACCCACTACTATAGAAACAGTTTTTCGTGGCGGCCATTTTTGGTCTTCGCTGGCGGCAATTGGGGCCGCCACAAAGCAAAGGCCAGTGAAGATCAAGATCTTCGCTAGCGGTTATAGACCGCCAGTAAA
Organism: Oryza officinalis; assembly: GCA_008326285.1. NCBI lineage: Eukaryota > Viridiplantae > Streptophyta > Magnoliopsida > Poales > Poaceae > Oryza > Oryza officinalis. The sequence goes on along the minus strand of BDMV01000010.1, from coordinate 34,536,846 downwards.
GAAATATCTTCGCTAGCGGTCGCTGTATGTCGGTCGCCAGAGAAGAACTATTTTCTCTAGCGGCCAATTTACGTCAGCCGCCAGAGAAGCCATATCTTCGCTGGCTGCTGGCTTAAGACAGCCGCCAGCGAAAATGTTCTTCTCTGGCGGCTTACACTTTTTTTGGACACGTGGCCCGCTAGGAAAAAAGCCCATCAGTTTCTAGAAAAGACACGTGGCCCACCAGTAAAAATAGGACATCGTCATATTTTTGACACGTGGCCCGCCTGCGAAGATGCAATTTTTATAAAAAAATATTATATATTATTTTTTTCTTACCTTTGTTCATTTATTTTAGAGTCACACGTGGATGATATAACTAATCGAGCTATCGATAAAGTATGTTCTCTTTTCGTGCAGCCACCATTGATGATTAATATACATGCACGCGGAAATAATATATGAAGATTAATATATACATATATATATATATATATATATACACAATATCAAAGCACCTATATAGATAGAATTGGACCGACACCACATATACAAGTAGTTGAATGTCTTACAACCCGAGCGATATACATACGCGTGAAACCTCTCTATATTATACTCCTGCTCTAGTTAGACAGACATTCGTTCTCCGGCAGGGCCAAAACTCCATCGTGGTCGAAAAACCTCCCAAGATGATGTGCGCACTCACGGTGGATGAAGTAGCACATGTCCCATTGTATGTTCTCAATGGATTTATCATCGAGCTCCCTTTCAGACCTGGGAATTTTTGGAAGCTGGATCAAGATCATGACAAATTACGAAATTGTTCATAGTAATGCAAGTTAGCGATTAACTTAACAAGAGTATTGACGGTTTGTACTTACATCGTCGTAATTCGCGCAATATCTCCCATTGACCTTAAGGTATTCGCAGGTGTAATATCCGCATAGTACGGTTCCCACCGGTTGCTTATGACACTTTGAACATCAATTATAAAGTATATTAGTTAATTAAATGGAAAAACACATGCATTTATAAAAATTAAGTAGTATTGTTTGGCATCCAAATTTACTTACCGGCCACTTATTGCGGATGAGTATGCGTTGTCTGGAGTTTTTCCGTTGTCCGCCTTGCTGGTAATACCTTTTATATGCACTGTTTGCAGAGATAATTAATTTAAATTCGTCAAAGATAACAACACGTCATGAGAATATATAAGAATAAGAAACGTCTATGCGTATAACTTACAGATCGATAATTCTGAGCATTTCTTGATATGTATTGCTCTCTTTATCAAGAGAATCCAAGACGACGACTTCATTGTACTTTGGATAGAGAAGAAATACTATCCAATGGTCGCTGCAAAAGAAATGGTTAGTCCAGCCGTGATTATATGTATATACTCGTAGTTGATATGAAAACTTACTCAAAGGCGTATGGCGCGTAAACGCATTCCTTGTCCTGCGTAGATTCAAGTGCTATAGCTACATAAGTAGCAACATCGAGAATCTTTTCCTGATGCCTTTGTTCTATATATGCGTCCCTCTCTTGCCGCGTCATCGCCTGAACATGTGCTGGTAGCTTGTTCTCGTCTAGCAGGTAGGTGTGGTTCGGCTTGCTTATCCGGCACGGGTTTAGGTAGCCGACAGGCTTTCGCATCGCTTCGGCTTGCACGTAATTCATCCTTCAAAAAATGTAAGGTCAAATTAGGTACGCACATAGGTACAATGATTTATTGACACATTCCAGTCATGCACTTACAGACACCAGATGCCGACCAAATTGGCGTCGAGCCTCTTCCGACGGTAGAGGGCATGCATATCGGAGAAATGGACTTGGAATAGGCATGGCCCGCTCCAGAAGATGTTCTCCTGCACGGCAACTGTGAACGATGAAAGGCCTTTTATGGTGCTTGCCCTGATGTACCATTCATGCCACCTCCTTAGTTGCCACGGTCCTTCTGTTAGTTGCCAGGCATGGATGAATGGTTGGCCATTCTGAAACTCATGCGGCACATCCGGGCAGTTGATATAATTGAGATAATCTTCCATGGTTTGCTTGAGGCCTGTTAACTTTTCTGTCATCAAAATCGGCATCTTTGATATCTTTGTCCCTTCCTCAGAATGCCGTTATCATATATCTTTTCTTCGATTCACTTTTTCCTTTGTGCTTGTGTGTCCTTACCATCATTGGCACATCGGCACCCTTAGGTTCCTCCGGTTGCGATGGCTGTGTTTGCGATGGGTCTAGTTCATCGAGCATTGTCCGCTCAGCCCCTGATTGTGCACGCTCTGATTGCTGTGCCGAAGGCACTTCCTGAACTTGTACTTTCGATTGATCCTTTTCAAGCCCTGATTGTACTTCTATCTCCTTTTCAATTGGAGGTGACGCAACAGCAGGCTCTGATCTTGGAGGTGATGCAACTAGTTGATCTGATTGCGGAGGTGATGAAACTGGAGGATCCCTCGGTTCTTGTTCCCTTGGTGGACGAGGCGGTGACACCGGTATCCTTGGTGGATGATCCGTTCCATCCGTTGACCCTAGTTGAATATCATTCTTGTGCCACAACACAAACTGGTCAACGGCATCTCCAAGGTACACAATCCCCTCGGGTGTTGGAATGTCGATCTCGTGCATCCGGTGAGCCTCATTGACCGTCCGGACCTCTACCTTGGCATAGTCATCCGGAATGTCTTGGCAATGGAATCTGCGGCCCGGTATGAACCTCCCAGTTGTAACCTGTATTTTCTTTCCTGCCCTGCCGACCGGAATCAAGAGCTTGCAAGGAGTATCCTCCGTTACATCGTCCATCGGATAGCTCGGATCAGGCTACGAAACGGCACCACCGTGTATCATATTCTGGCTCCAATATCTATGGCATTCCTCACGAGCTGCTGCCCTAGCCTGGGATTTTATCTCCTCCTTATAGCGATCACGCTTCTTGTAGGTATGAGCATCCTCTTTGAATCCATCCTTCCAGCTAGTCTTTGAGGATACTCCCCGGACACGGCCAGAGTGCTCCGGGTTGCCCAACGCATAGGTCAGCTCGTCCCGGTCTCTATCTGGCACGAACATCCCGGCCTCTTGCTGCATGACGATGTTCTTCATCTTGACAGCTACCTCCTGGAGCTTTGGATCCTTGAAGACTACATCCCTCTCCGGGGTGAAGGCCGGTGTTCTTGCACGCACCCAGTTCCTGGTTCGTGGGTTGTGATTTTTCATAGGAGCCGGTTTCCTAGCCTTTTCCATCTCTTCATCTTGTTTTGTCCACTTCTTAACCGCTGCACGGTAACCGGTCGATCCCAAACGATGAGGATATTCATTCCTTCTTGCTAGTTCAGACATCCTCTGGCTCTTCTCCTTTTCCTCCGCCGATGTCTTCAGGGCAACGAACTCATCCCACTGGGCTGGTGTTATCTTTCTGTACTCCGTAAATGGCGTACGTCCCTTCTGAACATATTTCTTGTTAAGGTCTGTTTTCCAGTTCCGCCACAGCTTGCCCATGGTCTTGAGTGCATAGACCTTCGCTGCATCGTCGTCTGTCCCTTGTGGATACTCAAACCTGCTTTGCAGCGACGTCCAACAGCTGTTCTTTGTAGTGTCAGGAACTTTCTTCCAATCCTTCGATGTGATCTCCACGATATCCCTAACTATCGCCCCGCATTGGTTGCTATACTTGGAACATGAATCTTCCGGTAATAGGGGTTCCCCTTTCTCACTGATCCGCGTCAGCACGCTGACTTCTTTCAACAACATGTTCTTCCCTCGCTCGCCCCTTCTTTTCTTGGGTTTACTTGAAGCTGAGACGCACACGACAGCTCCAGCTTCGGCTTCCGCTTCGGGTGCGGCTTGGGCTTTCCTTTTAGATCGGCGTGGAGCATTCTTCTATATTTGCATTTCACATGACATCGGTTATAATCCATATATATACTTAATACGATCAGAACTAATCATATACAATATGTCACGTACCACCGGTTTGCGGGGGATGTAGTCGGAGTCGACTTCTTCATTGTCGCTCCCACGCTTTTTCTTCCTTGCAGGAGAAGGATGGGTGTCACTCGGCGAGTGATACGATCCACTCCCTTCCTCACCGGAACTTGACGGCGATGATTCCTCCGCGACTACTTGCGTGCAAATATCCTCCTCAACCATCAGTGGAGTTTGCTTGCCCTTGGCGCCCGAGGGTTCCGCTTCGGTCGGTTTTTCCGTTGATATCCTTTTAAGGTGAGTTTATATTAGATGCGGAATGGAATCATTACATCTTTCTTAAAAGAGTTAAAAAGGAAAATAAATGATCAGATTTTACATACATGTATAAATGTCTTACAATTTCTCTTTTTCTTCAAAATGATTCGACATGTAAGATATTCTCATATTTGCATTAACACAAGTTGTAATGTGTAAGATATTCTCATATTTTGGTGCAATTTAATATGTACATCTGATACCTCAAACAATTAGGTCAAAACGATCAAATTATATATTAATACAAAACCCTAATCGGCAAAACGGATACACTTCCCACATGTGCATTTTATTACAGAATTTATTTAGTAAGTCTTGACCTCCTAAAAATTAGGTTAGGTAGGTCATGCCGCTTCCAATTCCAGTTCAACTGACATAAGCGAGCGGTTTCAGACAGAGACAGGACGATGCCTGTGCATAGTATACGATCTACTACTAATCATGGACTAGCATGAAATCATTCATTTTTGGTCTGCAATCATGTATATATATATATATATATATATATATATATATATATATATATATATATTATCGTTTCATCTGTAGAGTTAAAAATACTACTCCCAAGGGAACTTTTGTAACATCCATGCTAGTATCTCTATTCCTATATAGTATTATGGTCTGGTCATCTCAATCTGAGAAAAGAAGTTGAGATTTTGATAATAGATGCGGTTTCTGCATGCTGCGGTGGAGTTGGTTGGTGTGAAATTGACATACTGGAATTCGAAGCGGCATTGTCCTACAATATTAATATATTATCCTAGCATTGTCCTACAATATTAATATATTATCGTGGACGCCTATTCATACCACTCAAATTAACTATGTAAACAATATGCGTTTTAATTTGTATAATTTCAAAATTGAACTTTACTGAATCGAGACTAAATACATTACTCTAACCTTGCATATACACATGATTAAATTTTTAAGACAAAACACAAAGAATAGTGAATGGAAACAAATCACACTTATTAAACTCTTTGAAATTTCAAAACAGAACAAAACCACTAATTTTCAGTGATAATAAACTACTAATTAGGTTCTTGATTGCAAAATTAACAAAACTATTTCAGTAAAATACAAACCAAATTTGATAACAAAACTAGTTTCTTTTCTGATTACAAATGGCTACAACAGGTCATGGTTAAATTTCACCAAGTCATAGTTTCACCAGTTAGAACATAGAATACCATCCTCCAGCAACACCAAGGGTGTCGTCAGAAGTTTCCAGCATGGTACAATGGGCTTTCAACATTCACCCATAAAGATCTCCCATCTAGTATAGAAAAGACAATAATCTCTAAATGTAAATGGGCTGAACAAATAGATAAACAAGACAACAATCCCTTAACAGATTGAACACATAGGTAAACTTATCAAGTACAACATCAACGTCAATCCACCTTTTCTCTAAACATTAGAATTTTTCCTTAGCTAGAATACCAATGTCCTAGACACATCTATGGCCACTAATATATATGTAACAGAAAATTACTGAACATGAAAGCTATTGGCAGTACTAATGTTACGTGTAAAACAAATAATTGCATAAATCTTATTCAACAGAATGTCAGAAAACATTATCTGAAAACTATAGACTATAGGTATCTTTCTCGTGTGGTGGCCCTCACAGAAATAACCCACTGAATAGTTCAATTCATAGCTTAAAGTGAATTTCTCATTGACTATCTCCAACCTATATTGACCATTCAAGACAAACCTACACTCACCTCAGGAATTCACTGTGGGTTTAATCAAAATAAAACCTGAAAATCGTAAGTGTAGCAGGTACCATATAAACCTTGCTGACAATATAATAAATCCATGATATTCTCTGAATTACAACAGAAAATGAAATAGCAAGCGATGGCTGCATAGTACCAACGAGCCTATAACCAATTCGATTGTGAACGTTATAATTTGGTGAAAAAACTGAAACTATTCAGTGCTGTTCAGCCAATTTTCATCGGTCCGTTTCCACACTATTCAGTCGAACAAATAGATTCACGGAATACCAACACCACTGAGGCGAAATCGTGCAGTAAGCCTCGGTCAGAGCTCTGCACAGGATCATCGATCCATCCATTCATCGATTCCTGGATGAGGTGGCGAGCAGAGGAAGAAGAGGAGGCGGCGGCGGTGAGGAGGCAGCCGTCAGCGGCTGTGAGGAGGCGGCAAGCGGCTGTGAGGACGCGGCCATCGGCGGTGAGGAGGCGGCCGCCGGCGGCTGTGAGGAGGCGGCCATCGGCGGTGAGGAGGTGGCTATCGGTGGCTGTGAGGACGCGGCCGGCGGCGGTGAGGAGGCGGCCATCGGCAGTGAGGACGCGGCCAGCGGTGGCTGTGAGGACGCGGCGAGGATGAGCCGGCGGCCGGCGACGGCGGTGACGAGGCTACCGGGGGCGATGAGGAGGCTGGCGGCGGTGACGAGGCTACCGGGGGCGATGAGGAGGCTGGCGGCGGCGGCGAGGACCGACGGTGGCAGTGAGGAGGTGGCCGGGGACGGTGAGGAGGCGGCCGGCGACGGCAGTGAGGACGCAGCCGGGCGGCGGTGAGGAGGAGGCGGCGGCGGTGAGGGCTACCTGCCTCCTCGCGCGAAAAGGAGGCGGTGGCACTCTCCTGGCGCGAAAAGGAGGCGGCGGCGCTAGGTTTTTGCTGGCGGCGGCGGCTGAAAATTTCGGCAGCCTGGCGGCGGCTCTAGGGTTTTCGCGCCTTCGGGACTTAGGGAAAATTGAGACTCCCGCACGCCAATATATAGCGAAACCAATTTTCGCTGGCGGCCGGCTTACCTCGCCGCTAGCGAAAATATTTTTCGCTGGCGGCCATATTAGGCGGGCCGCTAGCGAAACAATTTTCTCTGGCGGCCGTATTACCTGGCCGCCAGCGAAAAAGGTTTTCGCTGACGGCCTGATTATGCGGCCCGCTAGCGAAACCCATTTTCGCTAGCGGCCGGCTTACCTGGCCGCCAACGAAATAGGTTTTCGCTGGCAGCCGGAATAGGCGGCCCGCTACCGAAACCCATTTTCGCTGGCGGCCGGCTTACCTCACCGCTAGAGAACACTTTTTTCTCTGGCGGCCGGAAGTGTCCTCGACCGCCAGGAAAAACGTTTGGCCCATTTCAATTTTTTTTCTTTGCACAACTAAATGTAAAAATATCCACATAACTAATTACAAAAAGAGTCGGTAATCATCCGTACAAAAATTCATCATCCATCTTAGGTCACCATAATTACATATGTAGATTAACCTTTGACATTCTTCCCTACTCCCTTGTTCCTCATGTATGGCTTCGGGGAATCACCAATCATTGCTTCCGCGACCTTAATGTTGTTTGTAAAGTCCGTGAAGAGTGTCATGTTCTCGTACTGATTATATGCCTCAACATCTTGGACATCATCAACTCCCAAAATCTTTTGTTTCCCCGAGACAACTATATCTTTCTTCAACTGAGATGGATCAGTCACATAGAAAACCTGAGCGGCCCGATCGGCAAGTACCCATGGGTCATTCTTGTGCCCTACGTTGACGAGGTCGACGATTGTCAGCCCGAAAATGTCGACAACCACGCCAGATGGGTGTTTCACCCATTGGCACCGGAACAGTGGAATCTGCATGTTGGATCCATAGTCCAGTTCACAGATTTCTTCTATGAATCCATAGTATGTGCTCTTTTATCTAGTTGGGTCGATTGCCTCTACTCGAAGGCCACTGTTTTGGCATGCACTCCTTTGGTCTTTCGCTTTGGTATAAAATGTATACCCATTCAGATCATATGCTTGCCATGAGGTGTAAACACTTGATGGCCCGTCAGCCAACCTCTTAATAGTTTTTTCCTCCGTAGTATCGCCATCTGGTAGGTCGAGGTTCTTGAACCATTCAGTAAAGGCAGCCTTGTGTCGCTTCATGATCCATGCATCAGAACACCCTGTATTCATTGCTTGTAATTCCTGAAGGTGCTGATCTATGTACGGCTCCACTATCGCGAGCTGTTGCAGCACAGTGAAATGAGCTTCTTTCACTTTCTTGTAATCATCGTCGTGGATTCTTTTCTGCCCTTTTGTCCCTCTTCCAGATAATCTACCTTCATGTCGAGGTACCGGTAAACCAATTGCTTTCCCCTCTTTTAGGTAATCAATGCAACACTCAACGACTTTCTCGGTAGTATATCCCTCTATCATCGATCCCTCTGGGTGGGCACGGTTTCGTACGTAGCCTTTTAGAATGGACATGTACCGTTTGAATGGCCACATCTGATGCAGGTACAGGGGACCAAGTGCAATAATTTGAGGCACAATATGAACTATGAGGTGTTCCATCATATTGAAAAATGACAGCGGGAAACACATCTCAAGCTCGCACACGGTCTCTATAGCGAAAGTGCGGAGAGGACCTAACTCGTCAAGATCAATTACTCTCTGTGAGATTGCATTGAAGAAGTAACACAGCTTTGTGATGACCACCTTAACGTGTAATGGTTCAATTGCTCTGATGGCGATAGCGAGGAATACTGTGAGCATTACATGGCAATCATGGGAATTGTAGCCTGAAAATGATAAATCATTCATGGATACCAGTCGCTTAATGTTTGAGGAGAAACCAGTAGGCACTCTCACCCCACGTAGGCATTTGCACATTGCCTTTTTCTCCTCATTTGTCAAGGTGTAGCAGGCCGGCGGAAGATACACTTTTCCGTTACCCTCATCTACAGGGTGAAGCTCTTTCCTTATCTGCATATTCACGAGGTCCTTACGGGACTTCAGCCCATCCTTTGTCTTGCTAGGTATGTCTAGTAAAGTACCCATGGTGCTATCGAAGACATTTTTCTCTAGGTGCATGACATCAATAGAATGACGTATCTCTAAATCTTGCTAGTATGGAAGGTACTTAAAGAAAATGGAGTGCTTCTTGAATGGCCCGCTAGCGCTTGCTGGCTCTTTGGCATCATTTCTCTTTCGCTTGTTGGTTTCCTTCTTTTTGGCCTTCCCAAAAACAATCTTGAGCTTTTTCGTTATTGTGAACACTTTATCACCCTTCCATGGTTCTGGTGGATCACCATCCTCAACAGTGTTGTCGAAATATTCTGCTTTGGAGCGGTACGGGTGATTCTTTCTTAAGTAACGTCAGTGCCGCATGTACACTAGCTTCTTCGATCCCTGAAGATACCTGTACACTGTACCATCAACACAAATAACACAGCCTGTCTTCCCCTTGAGCTATCCTGATAGGGAAAACAGTGCGGGCAAGTCGTTGATGGTAACAAAGATAATTGCATTAAGCGTGAAGTAATTCTGCATGAATTCGTCCCAAACCCGGACCCCGTGATTCCACAGATCAGCCATATCCTCCAGCAAAGGCTCCAGAAACACATCCATGTCATTGCCAAGTTGTCGTGGTCCCTGTACAAGGATGGTCAACAAAATATACTTCCTTTTCTGACACAGCCACGTAGGGAGGTTGTACATGGTTAGGAGTACTGGCCACGTGCTGTGTGAGCTGCTCAAGTCACCAAATGGATTCATTCCATCGATGCTCAATGCAAACCTTACATTTTTTGGGTCCTCTGCAAACTCATGGTACTTTCTGTCAAATTCCTTCCACTGTCGAGCATCTGCCGGATGTCGAATCATCCCATCCTTTTTCCGCTTTTCATGATGCCAGCGCATCAGTTCGGCATCCCTCGGGTTCGAGAACAAACGCTTCAATCGATCTTTCACCGGAAGGTACCACATGACCAACTGGGAGATCTTCTTCTTGTTGTTGTCTTCTACCTCGTCTTGGGTAACATCCTGATGCTCGGACTGGCTACGGCTTGTTTTGTATCGACTAGTGTTGCACGTTGGGCATCTGTCCAAATCCTCGTACTCTTTACGAAACAGTATGCAGTGGTTAACACAGGCGTGTATCTTTCGCACACCCAGAGATAAAGGGCAAATAAGCTTCTTCGCTTCATAGGTGCTGGTTGGCAGGGAGTTGGGTTGCGGAAACAGTTTCTTCAACAGAACCAACAAATCGTTGAAACTACTGTCCGACCAACCGTTTCTGGCCTTCAATCTCATAAGTTCAAGCACCGTCCGCAACAATGTGAAATCCTTCATGCAACCATTTGCCTCATCGTACAAAAGAACCTTCGTTGTCTTTTGTAATGATTCGAAGTTCTCCAACCCACGAGCGGACCCAGCTACAACCTCAGGTTTAGCATGACGCAACATCTCTTCCAAATCAAAATTACCATCATCTACGCAAACATTACCATCATCGACATCATCAACTATACTGTGATGACCATCATCGCCACCAACATCATCATCAACATTAATGGGCTCTACTTCCTCTTCTCCTTCTTCTGCTACTACCATCAAATCCTCATCCCAGTTGAACACTTCATCCTGTACTATCGCCCGGTTGGGAACTTGTTTGCTTGGGATCTCTCCATGATGTGACCAATTTGTGTAGCCTGCAACAAATCCATGCATCACCAAGTGTTGCTCGATTATAGATGGGTCGATCCAAATTTTCTGATTCTTGCAATGTAAGCATGGACATCTAATTTCCTTTGTCTTCTTAGATGCAGCATTCTTCTTAGCAGCTTTCATAAATATGTCAACTCCTTCAATGTATAAGGACCGGTATCTCTCTCTATACATCCATGCTCTGTCCGCCATCTATGCATTATTTGTGAAAAAATATGTACAACTTCGTCACTTTATATATTTTCGATAATATGTCACATTAAAATTATACTAATTAATATTTATAACCACTATAATCTAGACAAGATAATTAAAGCTAGCCAAAAATCTACAAACTACAAACAACTAGAAAAAAATAAAAAACTAGCTCTTTTTCTCTTCTTCTTAGCGTTCTCTGCAGTTAACTAATATATAGATCTGCTACAAATAAACATATCAAAACTAAATATATATATGGAACATCGATCATGCACAATATTTCTTACAAAGTTTGTCCATTTTAAGCTCCAAATAACAAATAAAAAATAGTTTTCTTCCCCCGTGTCACATACTTTTTGCTATGTAAAATCTCAACAAACAACCAATAAAATTGAAAAAAAACTTTACAAATGGAGTAGGAGAAAGTATATGTAACCTCTGGTGCAGTAGATCTTTCAAAAGATTGAAGATCAAAACCTTTCCCTCTATGTATTTGTTCACAAGAGAGAGAAAATCGTGCTCAAATGCCATGGCTGCTAGCTGGGCTGGTGATATAGGTGATGGTATTTTCCCTGGCGGTCAACATATGTCGGTTCATTTGAACCGCCATAGAAAATATTTAGGGGTGGCGGCGGCTAGAGTGGGCCGCCAGCGAAGATGTAGGAATCTTCTCTAGCGGGCCACGTCACCTTACCGCCAGCGAAAAAGTGATATGTTCGCTGGCGGTGTCTTAAGATGGCCGCCAGAGAAAATACCGCATCTTCTCTGGCGGCTAGCTTTAGGAGGCCGCCAGCGAAGATGTGTTTTCGCTGGCGGCCCGAGACCCCCACCCCCCTATCTTTTTAGCAGGCGGTTTCACCTCATTTTCGCCAGAGAAAAGTTTTTCCAAACGCCATGAAAGATTGTTTTCGTAGTAGTGACCCTCTTCGAACTCGGTCTCTTCTGGATAAGCTTTCTTTAACTGATTAATTTCCTTAACCGAATCAATCAAGAATCTAACTGCTGTTAACTTGATATGTCCATCGGCTCATTTTAAGATTTTAAAGCCGATATGATTCCTAAACCGATGATAACTTCATAGCTTACTAACTTTTGGCGTTAACAGGCCCGAAGAGGCAAAGCAGCGACAACCTGAAGCTTGATGGCGTAGATGCGTGCTCGATGACGATCGGTCGTAGAAGTCGTCATGTCCGTGCGCTTGATCGGATATCAGGCCGAAGTTGCACACAGCGGGACGACGAAGTCGAAGCAGAGTCGATGCTGATGTCGGAGACGCGCAGACGTCGACGAGACGGTGGGCGACGCAAACCCGATAGGTCGGGAAAAAGAAAAACAAAAGGTACAGCAGCAAGCAGCAGCACAGTAGCAATCAGCCGAAAGTGCCTCAATGGTCCATAGACCAAGTCCATGTCCTGTCAAAATCCAATGTCAGCCGACCTCATATCAGCCTTATCCTCCCGCTACCTACTCCATCCATGTGTGAACACTGAACAGAGAGAGAGAGGGAGAAGTTTGAGCGACGAGCGGAACCATGAGCGGCGGTCTAGTAGCCCGCTCTGATGCCATATTGAATAGTAGAGGAGAGACAAATACTGTTAATATTTTACATTTGTATTGAGCCTGAAGGCTAATATATATAGAAGATACATAAGGTAGAGATAAGAAAGGATTACTGATATGGAAGGAGCTCACACAAATCAATCATATCCTATATGGCTCTAACTACCATATACTCTAATATTTTTCATTTTTTTTCGTGTAATCTAATCTATTCCTTCCTAACGCCCTGCGTAATCAAACCCTAGCCAATTCCCCGGTTGCGAAATCGAGTGGCCAAATTGGCCATGTCCCTTGAATGCGTCTTGCTCGATCGCTACGTCACCTTCCTCAACGCCGACGCCGACGACGACGACGACCCTGCACCGGCAAGCGGCGACGCCACGATCAGCCAAGGAGGAGGAGCGGCAATCGCCGGCGGCGGCGGCGTGAGAGCAGCAGCAGCAGCGAACCCAGACGACCTAAGAGATGGGATCGCCGCCTACCTGCGGGCCATGAAGCCACGCGCTCAGCGGCTCAGGTGGAGAATCCCCGCGGATAACCTACCTCTCCATGGTGCGGCCGCCGTCGTCGGATCCGCTCGTCCCGCAGTTCGGGCGGCAGATCGACTCCGGCGTCGTCGCGGCGGCCGGCGACAACTTTGTCGTCCTCTACGCCGGCCCCTACCGCCCCGCCTCCTCGTCGATGGGATGTTACCTCGTCTACAACGCCGCCGCCGCCGCCACGCCGTTTTCCACGGTTCCCGGCGTTCCCTACTCCGCCTCCCACTCGAGCCCGGCCGCGCCACCGTCATCGCGCCAGCTACGGCCGGCGGCTTCGTCCTCGCTGAGCTGTCGGCGACGTCTGCGTCTGGTCGCCATCGTCACCGTCGTCCCATGGCGGCGGCGGTCGGTGGGTACACAACGCTGGCCGCCTCCCCGCCCAGCTGCTGCCGCCGGCGCACACGTTCAGAGCCCACACGGCCTTCTCCTCCCGGAGCAGAAGCACCGGCAATCTCCTCCTCTGCTGGGTCGATCTCCACTGCGGATTGCTCGTCTGCGACAACCTCGAACCACGCCTGCAAAACTCTGACAACTCCGACGATGACGATGACGATTTGGTCTTCCGCTTCATTCCATTGCCGCATGGCTGCTACATCCAAACCAGCCGTCATCACAATCAGCTAGCAGCGGGCACAAGAGTTCCGCTCCATGAGCTGCTGCGTCGACGGCGCCATCAAGTTCGTCTCCATGGATGGATGGTCACGTGTACCATCCGCCGATATCACCATCACCACATGGGCACTCGATCTACACGATGAGTCAACGACACCAAACTGGACGAAGCACACGACGCTGCGTCTCGGCGATCTCTGGGCAGATGACACCTTCCTCTCCATGGATTTGCCCAAGAACAAGCCCGTCCTCAGCACGCGGCAGCACGACGACGTCGTCTACCTGGTCTTGGCTGTTGCCGAGCGGCATGTGGACGGCAACAAACGCGGTCGGACGACAAAGAGAGTCAAGCACTTGATCTCCGTCGACACACGGCACAAGAAGGTCCTCTTCTGCAGCAGCTACAACAGCCCAGGACGTTTGTGGCCTAATCTCATCGCCAGCGACTTCAGTACCTACCTCCCTGGCTCAAAGGATGATCAAGTACGTGCTACAATTTCTACATAGAACGTAGTACTACTATGCGTTGTTTACCTACACATCCCAATCATGGTTTTGATGTCATGTGTCATGGTTGAAATGGCAATGCTTGTCTGCTTACATCCAGCTAACTTGTGAGTAAAAAATGATGGCACGGCAGGTAAGCGTGCTCGTCAGCAATTACGACTCTCTTTTTTTTTAAGAAAAAAAGACCTGCATTATTTTTCAAGCTCATTTTCATAAGGAACAAGTTTTATGCATCTGCATTTTTTGTTTGGTGGAGAATTTTGTTGTAGTTAGTGTCACTACACATGATTAGATAATTCTGAGTTCGGATTGGTATAAGCCTGTTTAGCATGGCTGGATGTTCAAACTAAAAGGGAACATGAACAGGGGTCTGAAGTAAGCTGTGACATGTAACCCTTAACACCTGCACCTGTGACGTGAGTAGGATATTTAAATTAATGCCTTGGAGTTGACCTTACAATATTATGCGGGTGTTCCTTACAGTTAGAAACTAGTGGTTCACAATTCGATATGGTAAAATGTGAACTTACACATTTAGTAATGGAAACAATCCTTGGTGCAAGACTACATTCAAGAGTTTCTATCTGTTTCCACGCCCTTTTTTGAGACCTCGAAACATGAAATGGACAAATTCCTTCTCTTAAGAACACATACAAGAAAAAGGATAATGGTACTCATCCGTTCGCCACTGGAAACACCACTTCCCGTTCGACTTGCATGTGTTAAGCATGCCACCAGCGTTCATCCTGAGCCAGGAACAAATTTTGATACACATAGTTCTTGTTGCAGCTGTGCTCTGGCTCTCTTTTCTTGAAAAGTTGTTCTGGCTCTCTTTTCTTGTAAAGTTGTTCCAATTTGTAGTCCTGAAAGGAAGTTGTTATACATAACTCCACTTTGCACTGCACTTAACATTGTGATAGGGCACAGTTGAAGTAGCTAAAGTCTAAAAAGCCGCTCTGATCAATTTTAATAAAGTATGTGTGACAAATATCTCTGTTTCTGCTAGAGAGGGCTAGAAGCAGTGGAGGTAAGTGCAAAAAGGATGAAGATTTGAATGATCCATGCTGCATTGTCAAGTGAAGTTGATGAAGCCTTAACATCATGGTACGGTTTTTCGTAGCTTCTGTGGAGAACAAGGTTGAATGTGTTTTAGTTTATCTAGAAGGTTGATCTTATTATCAGGTAGTAAATTCTCCCTACGTACTGGTGGCTTGATCCTTAATGTGTGGCTACTTTGGTTCATATGATGGTGGTTATCTAGTAACCATGTACTGCCACTGGTGGTTTAAATCCTTCCTATATGACTTCTTTCAATACTGTTCCATGCATAAATTGCTTTGTATGTGTTGCCTGTACTCCCCCTAGTCACAAATACTTATACCATTTGACTTTTTTGGCCTCCTAGGTTTAACTTTGATCATTACTTTTCTATTAAAATATAACTATATTATCTATAAGATGTATCCCTCATGATCAGGCTTGCTTTTCGAAGATAAAACGACGCAGTTGTCTCTCATGTTAAAAATGATTGGAGTAGGATGTGGCCGGTGATCTCAGTCTCATGAATGAACAAGGTTATCTTGTACATAATTCAGAAACATTTTATACATATCATGGTAATTTTCTGCAGAATGGGAAGCCTGAGAGCAACCTGTAAGGTTGTTGACAAATGACAACTGACAGAGATGGTCTCACAGCAGTGTTTGAGCAATTGTCACAGCAGTCCTGAGGATAATGCTTGGAGCCTTGGAACACTTTACTGCCTGAATTATTTGAGTGAATTATGTGCTATGTACTCTAAATGACAGCCGCATTGTCCTGGACTCATGGCCTTTAAACATATGGTTGGTAGCTCGAGTAGGTGATCAGTAAGTAGCTATGCTCCATCTACTGCCCAGCAATGGCTCATTGTCGTGTCCTGAGATTAGGTAGAGCAACAATGTCAGTGACCAAAAATGAGTTTGAAGTGAATTGCAAATGTGTTTGTCTCAAAGTCAGAGTGGTCGACAATAGCAGAAGCTCAGAACAAATAATATGGAGGCATTATTTAGAAAAAAAAATCACAACCACTATACTTCAATGGTATAATATCTGGACAGCCAAAACTAACCTTGCTCTTGACATTCTGATAACCATAAATCAATGTGATCGACGATCTGCTTTCTTACTTTGTTCACAGCTTCTGGTGATGAACAATTAGATGAATCACCTGGCAAACACAATATACAAACAGTTCGTTTATGACTTGGTCACAACTCACAACTCAAACTAGAGACTCGATATAATCTAATCCTAGACAAGGCAAAGACAGTACAAGTTATATCTAATCTACAATTAAAAAGGAAAATCGCATTTTCCCTGCAGTACTGTCCTCAAGAGAGGCTTCAGCAAAAGTTGGAATCATGGATGTACCTTCAATATGTGAAGGAGCTTGAGGGCATCCAGAAAGATCACTGCAATGTCCGCAATTGCTGCACTCAATTAAGTATGACGGCACTGCAGGCATTGGAAAAGAATTTATAAGCATATCATCATGTTGTAAAAAATGCATTCACACTATTTAATCATGCTCATATCAGATACAAAAACAGGGCTATTGAAACAAAGAAATCGCCAGGACTATACAGATGCTCACATTCTTTTGATGATTTCTGCTTAGAAGCATGGCGCCATGGGTCTTGAGAACCATTTGCGAAAACAATTTTTGAACCTACAGGAATGCAATATATTGATTAAAAAAATACAGGGATTAATTTTATGCAGAATAATGACTACATGCTTTGGATGTCATACTGCACACCAAAAGTACATCCCACAGACCATTATACACAATTTTGCTTATCCATAATATCCATTCAAAATTCATGATATTGTTATAAGATATGGAACTTGGTTGTGAGAAGATAGGCTATTAGCACTGCAGATATAATCATATAAGGCCACTTAGCTCCCTAGTCTTTTATTTACCAGCACTCACTAATCATGACCTTGCACACTTGCATTACTAGTGCAGCTCATTCACTTGAGCCACACAATATGATACAGCAATATGGACATCTAAAACCATGTGATAGACAGAATGCATATGCCAATTATTTTTCTCTCGTCTAATGTTTCCTTTTAGACAGGGGGAAGGGGAAGACTTTCAAGGTTAAGGAAAGCAAAATAACAGAATGTAGCTTGCTGCAGACTAGCACCATACCTTACTTGATATCCAAAAAAACCATACTTGAAGAAACATAACATGTAACATGACTGAAGCTATTTATTCAAGAAAAGATCATACCTGCAATTCTTGTGCCTCCGTAGTATAAATTTGTCATGAATACATCAGGGTATACTCCTTCCCCAAAAACATTTCTGCACAAGTCCAAATGGTACCTAGAAAGAAAACAAGAACTTACAATGTCTAGAAGCATAGGCACATCTTGAAAATGAGAAGATCATTGATAGCAGATCTAAATCAATAAGGCAATATAGCTTCCAGTGGAAATTTTTTTGAGGAAAGTAGATCTAGTAACCTTGTGTCAATCTTTGCAGAACGAACACTATCGTTTTCTGGAGCCACTTGGAAATATGCAACTTCACTGCAAACTTGGTACCACCATAACCTATATGCTAAATAAATCAATAATTAAATGCATAGGTAACACAAACAATTGCCCACTATCTATTTATTAAGTGATCCATTTCAAATTCTCAAAACATTTGGTATATAGAATATCAGGGTTCACATTTACCAGATTCAGCAGGAGTTGGAGTTGTGTTCTTCAAATATTCTTGATCATATGATGCAACTGATGCTCCAAATGTTCCTATGTAATAATCTTTCACATAGCGAGCAAATGTTTCCTGCACAGCAGTATAGAGCAAGCAAGGTCACCAAAAGGTATGGTGGCACAACTAAATAAGTGTCAAGTTTCACAAGGACTTATCACAACTAAACACGTTCTTTTTTGTATCTGGAATTACCGAAAACTTTATCCCTTGAACCTATCTCAGGTCATTCCTAATTCCTATTTCCTATCACCAAAGGGAGGTATTACTTACAACCAATTCTGTACCATTCTTCTTTGCTTCAACTATTGGGGAACACAAAGCATCAGGATTACCATATTGGAACTGCACATGGTATAAGATTTTAATACAATAATTGCATCTGACAGATAATAAAGTCAAAATATTTACATTGAGCATACCGCAATAGCTGCTGCATCTGCCAGTAAAAAGAGGAAGTCACCATCATTTTCTAACTGCAAGCATCCGAAAGAAGTTGGTAAATAACTAAATATGCTATTAGAGCATTCACGTGATATTTTATAGTACCAAGCAAGGAACTACCACAATTGGTCATAAGGTTGATAGCACAAGTGCACAACAGCAGCTTAAGCTATTTGTGTTTCTATCTCCTACAAGGACGTGACTGTTCAATTCAAACTTAATTCTAACGAAATTATAGAAGGGAGTATTGATAGGAAGATTGGCTCAACAGGACTGAAACAAAAACAGTCATAGACTTGGATACTCCATAATATATTTTGACAAGCAGTTTGTTAGTTTGGTATAACAATGCCAGTTGTCTGAAAACTGTGCAGAATCTACTAACATGATCTCCAAACAAGTTTTAGAATGCAAAGTCAGGGAAATATTTAATATATTTGAGAAGCCATTTTTTAGCACCACTACTTTATGACCCTTAAAGTTAGCTTGACCTCTTTATACAATTTTCTCCTTTCATGTTTTGTCATACTGAAACCAGGCACATAAGATAAAATCAGTAAGTTGTCAAAGCAAAAGAAATATACTTGCAAATCACAGAGAGGATTACCGTTGATGCTCCAAAGAGTTGTTTAACTGCATTGCGACCAGACTGAAGTTGTCCATCAACAAGTTTTGTTGTTTCTTGTAGTGCTGCTTTGCATTCAGGGCCGGCTGATTCACCAATCTCCAGAGATGTGAATCATGAAGAAAGGTAGAACTTTAGGTGCATGCCAAAATGTGATAACATTATAACATGAATAAGGATCTGCACCTGTAGTTACCTGTTTGTCAAAGTCAGTATAGTTGTAAACAGAAAGAACAACTCCTGAACTCGCAAGACTTCCACATGTCAAGTGAGGGAACTTCAATCTGAACCAAGCACTAAGTGCTCCAGCGTACGACCCTCCAAAAACAAACCAAGAACTGTCTGCTCCTGAGCGATTATACTTAGCATTCAAAGTTTCCTTCAAATAAGAGAAGCCAAACTCAGATCAGTAGGGACACTCATTTGGACATGGACAGTACAAACGGCCCTATGCCCACCTGATAATATTGGCGGAAAACAGCCAGATCAAACAAGGCCTGCTTTGATGACAAGAACCTTAGATTTTCTGTTGTCAAACTCTCAAAAGGGGAACTCTTTCCATAGTATCGATGCTCCGGGGAGACAACCGCCGCACCAAACTTCTTTGCCATCACCTAAACACAAACCATCCCACATGCATGTTATCAGAACAGGACACCTATAATGTGTAACAAATAATGTCTAATTGCTTTAGTAGGAAACTGTACAAATATTTCTTAAGCATACTCACAGCTAAGTAGCTGTTAGGAATCCCATTGCACGAAGATTCTCCACAGATATACAAGAAAATTGGCCCTTTTGGAGCTCGGTAGTAATCAAGGAATTCATAGTAACGCTGCTTGAATTGCCGATGGTCCTGCATAGAAAAGAAAATACAGGTTCATGAAAGCAAAAAAGAAAGAAAAGAAAACATCTAAGAATGATGGTAAAACACATCAACATTACTCCATATGAAACAACTTGAATAAAGTCAAGAGAGGATTACGGACAACATTGAAGTGCTAATTTGTTATATAGCAAGTCCAGCAGGCCCGTAAATTTCAGAGACACAACATATATACAAGGGGAACCAATCTTACATAAGGAAAAAAAAACATTGGCATCTGGTTTCCAGCACTGTCTTACTACTATGATCCATGCATTTAGAGACATCAACATACAGCAGATGCACTGATTGCCTTTTTATGAGTCTAAGCTCTCATGAACATTGTGTGAATGGGCCATGAACATCAGAATGGCGTTATCAAAAGGGAAGCTCACATGAAATCTATGAAACAAAAAAAAAAGCATCCTCAAGCTCCATAAACTGTCCCCCAACATCAAAATCAATCGATTGTGCCAGTGCGGACGTGGCGTGCTAATTCAGTAATTCGTTATGTTCTCACACTGGAGACTATACTAGGTATAACTAGGATGTAGATTCCAACAGAGCAGAGCCTGCAAAGTGACGGCGCATCACAAATCCACCCCCATTCCCCAACCTTTTCTCACCAGGAAGTGATGAGGAACTAAACAAGAGCGTGGATCAATTCAACCGAGAAACCGAAACAGAGAGGCGGTGGAGATCAGACTCAACGGTGGGGTTGAAGTGGTCGAGGGTCTGGTCCATCCACCGCTCCTCCTGAGTCAGGTACCTGCCGGGGGCGGCCCCGCCGAGGCGCCCGCCGCCGGTGGGCGGCGGCAGCCAGAGCCCGATCGGCTCCGCCCCGCGAGCGAGGAGCAGGAGGAGCACCGCCACGACGGCGACCGCGGCGCCGGCGGCGTGGGACGCCATCTCTCTCGCGCGCGCGCGCTTCCGCTTCGCTGCGACGGCGGCAGCGGCGGCGTTGAAGAGGAGACGATGCGTTTCCGACGCGAGCAAGCAAAGCAACCTCCGTAGGCGAGAAGTCGGAAGTGGAAGGTAACGTGCAAACTCTATTGCTACCGCTGCGGATGTGTCCGAGATTATCATGCTACCGCTACGGATGTGTACGAGATTATCCGGGCAATGTATACGAGATACGGTATACGGCTTAGAATACGGGGTATGGCCGTAGAGCCCGTGTGGTGCCTATTGGGCCCTGGGCCTCGTTTGTTTTCAAGATGGGATGGGATGTGAGGGAGCCCAATTCTAATTCTAATGTTTCCATTGTTCTTTGAATAAGTCCACTTTGACTTCTTAACTAGTGGCCGAATCTGATTCGTATCCTGAACCGCAATACCGGATATCTCGATCCCCAACTATTAAAGCCGATGTAATTTGACTCCATCGGCAGTATTGGAGGGCGGTTTCGCTTACGTGACAGTGTTGACCTGGTCTTTGTCCAACGTGGCGTTGACGTGGCACTTATGTGGCATTAGAATTAAAAAATTACGGGACCTATTTGTCATTCACACAAAAAAATTGTGGGACCCATTTACATGTGAGGCCCACATATCATCCTCACCTTCCCTTCTTCCTCCCTCCTCTCTCTCCCTTCTCTCTCTTTCTCTTTCTCTCCCCTTACTCTTCCCCTTCGGCCGTCTACGGGGAGCATGGGCTGGAGCGGCGATGGTGGCCCATTCTCTCTCCCTCTCTTTCCTTCTCTATCTCGCACTCTCTCTCATTTCTTACCCTATCAAACAGAGCTGAGGCTGAGCGACGGCGGTAGGCGGCAAAGGAGTTGGGCTGCGGAATCAAGTGATGCGACGACGAGGAGCAGCTGCGTGCCCTGAGCATGATTCCGGTGGTAAAGACGGTGATGGCGCGGTGGAAGGCATCGGCTATCAAGGGAGATAGGGAGCATACTCCGCGCCGCCTCTCCTCATCGCCACTGCTCTATGTTGTCGCTCCTTATCCCCGCTCCCTATCGTCCGTGGAAGGTGGTGGCGGAGACCGGTCTATACCGCCGTCCTCGTCCTTATTCCTCATCATCGGTGGAAGGCGTCGGCGAAGGCGTGGTGGGTTAGTGTTGATGAGAAAACACGACAGCCTGGGAGTTCTGCTTAGCTCCAATGTAGGTCCAAATCTAGTTTTCGGGTTCAGGGCGTGCCAGTTGATTTGATCCTGCAACCAACAAGAATAAACAATAAAACTTTGTTAGATTACGATAGTTGATCGGCTGGTAAGCCGATGACGTATCGTAGAGGCCTAGCCGATGCAATCTGGTCGAATCGGCTATAAGATATATGATAGAAAAATAATAAGAAACCCTAAACATGTTCCATTGGCTCTAGATTCAATCAAACATATAATCCCTAATTCAACTTTTTCTAAGATGCAAACAAACGGTATAGATCGAACTCAATCGAGACAGTATGGATTGCTCATAACCTAGATCGAATGAACCAAAGATTATATGTGTTTATATCATAGCCAATGACACAACATTTAGGTTAAGAAAGATATCATATCAGCTATTACTCCAATACAACCTTATATAAGCATATCAATTTAAGTAAATATATTAAACAAGCATCAATCCCCAAATATGATGATCTGGCCAAGATTGAATACAAGCTTGATATATTTTAAAAGAGTGATATACATATATAAGGGGTAGATATAACATGAAAAGCAAGATTAAAGAGATTAAATTATGCAAAACAGCTATATTAGATAAGATCGGCTGAAACCTCAATTCTACCCTTATTGGCAATCAAGAAGCAGGTTAGTTTTTATGATTCTAAACACAACTTAGTAGGTCAAACCCAATTGACGCAACACTAAGTATGAAAAGAAGCAAAAAGTCTAAACAATCAAGCCCTTTACTGATTTTCAGGGTAGTGGATACCTTAGCTAATCTAAATCGACAAAACAGTTTAGCCAATACAGACAAAACCCTAGAAAAGGTCTGGCCGATACAAGTTAATTGTGCCATCGACTTAGATTAACTAAGAAATATGATAGTCAGCGGTTGCACAAGATAGATTAGAGCATCTAAATGATATCCTAATCCGCCGATACAAGACATACCTCTTGCTGGAGATCGAAGCCGATGTAGCCCAACTTGAAATAAGAACTCATCGAAAAGCAAAAGTAAAAGGGTGGCGGCAGAGACTGATCCATACCGCCGTCCTCGTCCCTGTTCCTCGTCATCGGTAGAAGGCATCGACGAAGGCGCGGCAGGTTAGGATGAGAAGGAAGAAAACCTTGGCATCCGAAGAGGAGTCGAAGTGTGCGTGGGTGTGGCGGTGGCTGGGGAGGAAGGCGGCAAAGGCACCGCCGCTGGTGGAGGAGATCGAGGGGCGGAGCTCGCGGAGATGTGGGAGGTAGTCGTAGCCATCGATCGGAGGCGTTGGTCTCCAGGATCTCACGGTGGACGTGGTCAGGGAGGAGCAGGGGCCGTCGGCGTCGGCCTCTCGGCGCGGCGCGGGACTTGGTCAGGGAGGGGAAGAGCCACGTCATGATCTCCCTCTTCTGCCGCGGTGCCTGAATCGTGCTCAGGGCGCGCGGCCATCTCCTCTACCACCGTCGTCGCCTGCCGAAGCGCCATCGCCTCCTCCTTCGCCTCCACCCGCACCAGCACCACAACGAATCAAGCACCACCGCCAAGCTCCATCCGCCATGAGCTAGCTTCTCGCCGTCCGAGGCTGTAGGTGTGTTTAGGACAGAAAATAACATCTGGGATCTCTCTATTTAAAAAGATGTGTGTGTGTGCGGGCGTGCCAGTGTACCTAAATACGCAATAAACAAAACATAGGGAACATGCACTTTATTAATCTCGAGGATCATAAATACAAATTCCCATGTAACGATATGCACTCCATAGTCTGTCGTTGAACAGATATGACTTGTGTGACGTGGTCTCCTGGTTCCTGGGGCCTTAAAAAGCTCCTAGTTAATTACCTCCGTAGGTCTACGCCTGCAGGAGAACCTCTGATCAAGCTACTTGTCACTACTACACAAATACTCATTAGTACCAGTTCCAAAGGGCTCATAGGTGCCGGTTTCAAAGCCGGCACCAATTGGTCGGCACCAATGATCAAAGCTATTGGTGCCGGTTTCTCAACCGGCACCTATAACACTATAGGTGCCGGTTGCAAATGTCTAACCGGCACCTATATGTTATTATAGGTGCCGGTTCCTATAAGTAACCGACACCTATAAGTGAAATGACCTGGCACCTTTGAAGCCTCATAGGTGCCGGTTCTTTACAAGAACCGGCACCTATAGTCCTGAAGAACAAAAAAAATATTTTCGGGGTCACATATAATATTTCCTGAAACATAGAAATCACAGAATATTTCAATTTAAAACTGTATATGAATGGTAACTTAGTAACCACAATTTCAGTTGCAAGTTGACAATACGCGTTATGTTCTTCAAACCTTTATCCATGTTTTTTTTGTTTCTTTTGTTTGCTGCATATATCTGGGCAAGAAAGAAAAGGGTTTGGGAATCTCCCAAGGTGTATCTCTAGCAGCCATACATCAACATATCGATAGCGAAATTGCAGGGTTGAAACTGGAAAGGAATTGCTACCAGCAAAGACAGCATGCCGACACCTTCCAAGCTCAATTGATGCCTCTCAGGCTCTGAGTTCATTCCAGATTTAATTATTTCTATATGACACAGATCGAATTGACTTTTTTACAAATTTTGTTGATAAATTAATTTGTTTAGGTACATATATTTTTAATCTTTCTGTATTATGTAAGAATTGAGTTGTTTAATAATAAAATTGAAGCAAATTTTTTTTTCTGAATATATACATGCATGTCCGTATGCACTGCATGTTATGTAAAAAGGAAAATAACTTATACTCATAATTGACCAATATTTAATTTTCCATATGCATGTTATAAGCTAAATTGTACTGTTTTTGCTTGAGACCAAAGTGCTAATAAATCCAGGCCAAACAGCTAGCTCTAAGACTCTAAACAAAATGGACCAAAATAATGAGTTTTTTCACTGCAGATTTTTGGCGTTGAGTTAACTACACTAAGAACAAAATGTGCTTTATTTGATCTGTAGATTATTTGCATGAAGTCTAGCATAGCTTATTTTCATTGCACATCTGTCAGCGAATACATGTAGCAGCGTATTTTGGTTACACATATAAAAATATCAGAATATTACATGGTCCAGACAAATATTGATAATAGTATATAATCTGGAATTATTTTTTCTTTCATCAAAACTGAAGGGCCTAAGTTTCAATAGATGTTGTGTCTAGATCCAGGATCAATAAGTGGTTTCAGCAATAATAGGATGTAACATACAATTCAAAACAAAAACTAACGAGACAACCATTATTACACCTAACAGTCATCAGCAAGAGTAGAAAATTCATGCTCAAAACTTGTGCAAAAAGAATTAAGTAAAAATTCTGATTGACATTTAAAATGGAAGAGAGAAAATAACCATAATATAAAACCCGAAGCCTCGAGTAGAGAGCATAGAAGATATTGCTGGGACTCAGCGTGCCAGTCAACTTCAGCCTGAGACGTGCCCGTCAAACCACACGAAGGCGGCAACCAGATGTGTTACACATCTCAGGAGACTTGACAAAAATTCGCTTGAGCTCTACAATATCTCAAATGCTCTAAACTCGTACTCATATGAAAATTTTAGTTACACATGCTCACCTGTTGCTTACAGAGACAACAATGATGATGTCTCCCTCATCCATGCCACATCCAGTCAGTGAGATCACCTGTTGCTGTTAGGGATAAAAATATTAACTAGAGAAAATGTAATACATGGTTAGATATATGTGTCAAAAAATAATAGATAAACATTAACAAATAGAGATACTTAATGCATGTTCAAGACATTAAGAAAACCACATCAATCCAAATAACTAATCTACAAGATACTTAGAAAATGTTTGAAAGGTATGGCCCACTAATTCTAGGTATTTGTATACTTTGGCATTGATCGGCTATCTAAAGTGTCACTAGGGCCGCCAGCCTCAATGAAACCCACTAGCCTAGCAGGAGCCTTCGAAATGTTGTATGCGTCGTTTGACGAGATGATATGGTCGAAGATGAATCCACATAGCTGTTCAGCGAGGCCCAAGCAAACATGTGGCAGCAATTTACTTGTCGGGAGCTTTAATTTCTGCAAATGGAAGGATTAAAGATGTGGAAAGATACTTTGTGTTTAGAAAATTGGATTTATGTCTTAGGAGACAGGGCGAACCTCAGCATCCGTAATGTTCCAGTTGCCGTCCTCCATGAAAACCCACATAAATCTCATCACGTAGAACCCACATGTGCTCGTGCCCGGATCCTGACGTGAGCAATAAGGGTGGCACTAAACTCAGAATTTATTTGCACATGAAGCGTGTCGAATACACTTCTTCTTGTACTTCACAAGTGCCTTATCTAGGATGTCAATGAGGGATTGGTAGTTGGATTGCGATTTCCTCATTGAATCCATGACGACAATCTTGGAATCGTTTAAATGAATGGCAATAAGAATCCAGTGAGGCCTACATACAAGGGAAGAGAACAATTAACATCTTAAAGTACAACGATGGAAGGTACAACGATAATGCCACACTTACTTAAAGTGGTAGGGCAGAAGGATGGTATTCATGTCCTGCAGCTTGACAAAGGATGTGTAAAGGTAGTTCAACACTTCTTGGGAGGACCATTCGCCTGCGTCAATATTACAGGATTTGACCATTTGTGGATCGAGGAATCCTAGCTTATTATGGGTCGCTCTACATTCAAGCGCCCCCATTCTGCATAAGGAAAAAAATTAGACACGCAACGAGGATATTTACTTAGAAAAATGGCGAGAGGTCGAGTATACTTACAATGCCCATAACTGAATTACCGATAAGTCTAGCTCCCTCAGATTGTATAGATGAAATAGTTCTCTAAATGGGACCCAAACTATACCATCACAGTGTTGAAAGTCCTTGTCCCTGTAAAAGACGGGGAACATCTCTTTACCATCCTTGGCCATCTATAAGTACCACTCTTTTACCCTTCTCATTTGAGTACATTTGCCAACGACGTGGCGATATTCGTCGGTAGTCAAAGAATGACCAAGCTTGAACTGAGCTGCCAATGGGGCCATCTCAATATTATCCACATCATCCAAACTTTTCAGCCCTGCCTCTTTTAGAAAGTCTTGCATAGTCTTCCTGGCCTCATCTTTCTTGAATTCTTTCTTGGAAAATTCTTGCAATCCCTTTTTCCTGATCGTGTGTCGGAAGTCCGTAATAGGTTGCTTTCGGGCAGGTGGCCTTGCCATGCGAATGAAGTGATCCTGTACTTCAACTGGCACTTTGAAAGATGGCTTCGACCTGGTAGGCAATGGCGTCTTCTTGGTCTTCTTCAGAGATGGTGGTTCAGACATTTGGGAAGTTTTACAGAGGCGCCCCCTCTTTTTCGGCCGGTCTGATGAAGCTAGGCTCTGATGTGCTGCCTCTGGAGGAGATGGGCTCTTATGTTATGCTGGTGGAGGAGACGGGCTCTTATGTGGCAATGGTGGTGGAGTTGGCATCCTTTGAGGGGAGGGCGAAAGTCCTTCAGAGCTAGACCCGCCATCGCTTGGCTCGTCATCACCATCTCCTGAAGGAAAAATAATGAAACGCTTGCGCCACAGGATTATGTTGTGGATGGCTTCTCCAAGAGTGTTCACCCCCTCCTCTGGAGCAAAATCAAGCTGCACTGCCCTGTACCTCCTCGGCACGTCCTCCACTTCGACCCTTGAGTAGCCACTTGGTATCGGCTTACCGTGTATCGTCCCTCCCTACGTTACGGGATGTGCCATAGCGCGTGCCACCTCTTAACTGATGTTTTGAAGTGGCACATGCAGCCTGCATGCAGTACGTACAGTGATGTGGTCCACGGGGTAATGAACCGTGTCCGGTTCTTAAGGAACCTCAGTTGAAGCGCAGCTGCTTTTCTTCCCACCTGGACTGGTTAAATGGCCAGCATTGCCTCCTTCCTGACCTTCAAGCCTTGCTATTACCAGTGCCATTTGTTCTTTCAACAGCCTTATCTCTTCCAACTGGTCTCTGGAATTTTTATTGCTCCGAGACCGATACCTATGTCTGTCTTCAGGAAAACCTTCTCTCCATGGAACTAGGCCAATTCCTCTTGTGCGTCCCGGATGCTCAGGGTTCTGCAATGCAAGTTGTAAGCTCATCTCTCTCCCTGGTCGCAACAAAAGAACCTTCTGAGGACTTTAGATGGGCCTCGTGGAGCCTCTGAGACACTTCTTGCTCTCGAGGACCCTTGTGTACCAACTCGCCTGTATCCAAGAGTGTTGAACCTCGGGCGTATTGGTAATTCTTTCCCCGTTGGCACCAGTCCTTCGTCTCGATCTCGATTCCCTTTTGCAGTAGCTCATCTTCCCAGAGTTGCCATTTGGCTATGTTCTTAGCATATCCGCTAGGGCCGAGACGGTGAGGGTATCGGTTTTTGGCGGCATTGGCCTGGTTCCTTTCGCTAATCTCCTTTGCCTCATCTGATGTTCTATAGGCCACAAAGTCATCCCAGAAAAGACGACACCTTCGATAATTGGCATCTTGAAAATTTGGTGTCAGGCCCTTCTTGACAAACTTCCTATTAAGGTCCGTCTTCCACTTCTTGAAGCTGATGGACATCTTCTTAAGAGCCCCGGACTTTGCGAGTTCTTCTTGTCCCTCGGGAAACTGGAATGTCCGCTTTAACTTTTCCCAAGCAAGATCCTTGTCTCTGTCTGGTACCGTCCACTCCAATTCGTCTGTATCACTGCTCTTCCAGTGCCGATACTTGATGGGGATGTCATCCTTCACGATGACACCTATAGCATTGCCATATGGGGTGAGTGCCGATTCTGGAGCTATAGGGGTCCCATCTGCAGCTAACTCCGTGATAGTGTATAGACCTGAGGGCATCCTAGTTGGACCTCTAGCCTTTCTTCTTGCCGATGAGGTTGAAGTATTCGCGGAGTGCGTACTGGCCGAAGGATCAACCTCCTTCAAACATCAATATAAATTGGTCATTCATATCTGACGATATATGTACTTTTAAGGTATTATTTGTTCCAGATGGGTTAATTTACCTCCATATTGTGTGGGTTATCACCGGGTTGATTCAAGTTTAGAAAGCCACTTGGGCTACCATTACCACCATCGCTTTCTCCAGAATTTGCTCATCTACTGTTATCTTGTTCGCCTGACATTTCCAAATTTGTAGACCTAGGCTAGAACTATTGCTAAATAGATACAAGAAATTAGTGTTAGAACTTATTGTCCTCTTGATGATATTCTTCTAAATCTAGCAAAAGTTAACTGATGTCATCTAATTCCATACGTAACTTGACTAGACCAGTAGGATCTAATTAAATAATTGCACGAGGTAGTAGCTAACCCAACAGCGTGCATACATCAATTAAACTTAAACAATACAATATTTTGGACCTCACCCACATGTGACAAGTGACAGTCTAATTAAACAGTGCCATCAACTTCAAAACTTAAACAATACAGTATTTTTGAGCTCGAAAAGAAAGAAAGGAAATATGCAGATTTACCAATTTAATAAGCATGGTTAGGATAATCATTTGGGAATATATTGGATGGAATGATTCTAGAAAAGGTCCATGCAAGTCGAAAACCTAGCCATCCATAGACTTGTGTGTAGCCATGCATATTAACCTAGCTAGTAGCAACATCACCACCCCAGCATGCACTTAATAATTAGCTTAGTTTTTATAGTGCGATGATGATAGGTATGAGAATATATATGCAACCAAAGGGCAACGGTGCAGGTAATACTTATATAAGTGCTTATATCAGTTTATAGGGTTTTGAATGAAGGTTGTATACTTGTCTTGACTGCTTATACACCCACATAAGAATGATTTCTTGGCCTAATCCTCTACTGTTCTGTTTAACCACTTAAATTATTTTCTAGGTCCACCACTAGGCAATTTTATTTAATACATTCCTTAAATACTGCCTTTGGCCACCATGAGGTAATTCTCAGTAGGTTGTTACTATAATGTTGTTACCAGACTAGAGAGGATATTTTAGTTAAAAAGCAGTCCGATAGCTCATTACTGAATCTTGTTACCAAAGGGTCCCACAATAGATTTATTATAGCATGAATATGTTGTCTATCACTTATAATGGCCCTGCAATATGCTTTATATAGTAATGAGATTCTCTATAGTCCGGTTAATGCTGTCTTGGGCCCTAGCACTAACTATCATGGTATAAGCTTCCTATAACCGAAGATAAGGTAACCATCATGGTATAAGCTTCCTATAACTAGAAATGCAATCATTTGATCTGACCTACCATTCCTTGCCAAGTCATTCCAGTTTACCTTAATCGACTGCACTACCTTGCGGCACCTATAAGATATAAGGGTTCACGAACAAGACAAATAGGATTTGCCAGTAAAATGCTAATGTGCAAGTCAAGAATGTTTGCTGCTCGGTTTGGAGTGCCTCTGTGACATAATCTCTATCAGAAGCTCCAAAACAATTTAGATTATCATTCAAATTATAAAAAGTAGAAAATAAGCTGAAGTCAAAATTAGAAAATCCAGCCATTTTAGATTCTCACAAGTTTCCTTCTCATCAACTACTCAGAATATTAACTTCCTAAATAGGGTCTCATTATTAGATACAAGCCAAAGTTATTAGTCGGGATATTAGGTAGATCATTTAGAGTGACAGTCTCATTAGGTAGATCTTTGGCTCTAATATTTCGATTTAATCACTCCAAAGAGTGCATACATACCCGATGGCAGGGAGTAGGAGGGCGGCGGCGACGATGGAGGACAGCGGCAGAGGAGGGCGGCGGCGGTGGACGGCGACGGCAGAGGAGGTGGACGGCGGTGGACGGCGACGGCGGAGGAGGTGGATGGCGACGGAGGAGGACGACGAGGTGGACGGCGACGGCGGTAGATCGATCCAGGCTAGGGGAGGACCGACGGCGGTGGAGGACGGGGATGGCGCTGGCTAGCAGTGATGGCGCTGGCGGCTGAGCAAGGGGACGGCGGTCAAGGGCGACGGCGTGCGGCGGGCACAAGATCGATGGCGACGGCGGGCTGATTTGGGGAAAATGGCGATGGCAGAGACGGCGGCATATATATATATATATATATATATATATATATATATATATATATATATAAGCCACATAGGTACCGGCTCTTATTTACAACCGGTACCTATTGTGGTGAATAGGTGCCGGTTGTAAATACGAACCGGTACCTTTTGTGTATTATAGGTATCGGGTCTTATTTACAACCGGCACCTATTCACCATAGTAGGTACCGGTTGTAAATACGAACCGGTACCTATGGACCTTCTGGGGGGTTTACATTGTGTTTGTAATTAAACTTCCATCTGTCCTCAAGTCATACATAGTTATACTCAGCGATCCAACATATTTTATATTCTGGTTGGAAATGTGCATATGTAAATGAATATAAAAAAATCATCTCGCTAAACATAGCTGTTGGCTTTCATTCCAACAAATACTGGACCCATTATTTTACTATTCAGTCCAAATGGAGTGAGAAAGATTTAGAAAAAGCAATTTTGCCCAAGCCATTCTCCCTCCCTTGATCCCTCTCAAAAACCCTAGAATTCGGGGTCGACGACGACGGAACCTAACCTAGTTGGATTACAAGCTTCTGGCCCCAGGGGCAAAATTGTCTTTTCCACATGGTTTCTCTTTATTCTAACCAAAAATAATAAAATAATGGGTCTTGTGTTACTCAGCAAATTACTAGTTTTCAGAACATTTGCATGTCCTGCGGCAAAACCACAAATGTCTAGGCGAAATTTGCCGTCTGCTACACCTATAGAACTATTTTATAGTGTTTAATTGTGATTTTCGTCCCAGTAACATCTGTTATTACAATTTTACGCACTTTTTTTTAACACAAAGTGTGAACTGTTTGTTGCTTGTTTTTCTACCTTTTGTTCTTATCCAACTTGGCCACTACTACAAGAAACAACATAGGTGCCGGTTCTGGGCCGGCACTAATTACACATTCATGTTTGTTACAATAAAGTTCAAACATGCAGGTCTATCACAATTACTCCTTCTTCATGGTCGCTGCGAACATATGGTGCTTCTTTCTCATCTTCGTCTTCCTGACTTTCTTCACCTCCTTCTACATCTGTTGCAAATGGTGGTAGCTCGTCGATTTGATCGTAGCCTTCCTCATCAACGATATTCTCAACTCCGACAATGCTTCGCTTTCCATGGAGAACCATGTGGCGATCGGTCAACGAAGAAGGGTCTTTGACATAGAATACTTGTGTTACGGATTTTGCGAGCACAAATGGTTCATCTTGATAATCCACATTGTTTAAGTCCACGATTAACATTCCGTACTTGTCAATCCTCAAACCACTGGGAATTTTGACCCATTGACACTGGAAAAGTGGTACCTTCAGCGGTCCATATTCAAGCTCCCAGATTACCTCTATATAACCATGGTAGGTTTGTTCTACACCATTACTGTCGAAGGCGTCTACGCGGACACCACTGTTTTGATACGAGCTCTTCGCATCCTGGGTTCTCGTGTAAAATGTATATCCATTAATGTCATACCCTTGGAATGAATGAATTGTGCTCGCAGGTCCCCGAGACAAAACATACAGCTGGTCACTATCAATATTCATAGCCATGATATGCTTCCGTAACCAATCGCCAAAATTCAACCTATGCTGCTTAGCTATCCATGCTTCTGATTTGCTTGGGTTCTCGCTGTGGAGTGTGTTATAATGCATGTCGACAAATGGAGCCACCAAGGCCGACTGCTGGAGCACTGCGAAATGTGCTTGCCGTAATGTTTCTAGGCTAGGAGCGAAAATTGCCTTATGCCCTAATGTCCCTTTCCCTAGTAGCCTGCCCTCGTGTCGAGACATCGGCACACCAATGGGATGCAAATCCATATAGTCGATACAGAACTCAACCACCTCCTCTGTTGCATAACCCTCTATGATACTGCCTTCTGGTCGAGCTCTATAACGCACATACTTCTTTAGGATCCCCATGAACCTCTCTAAAGCTCACATGTTATGCAGATACACTGCGCCGAGAATTTTTATCTCTTTCACGAGATGTGCCACGAGGTGAACCATTATATCAAAAAATGATAGTGGAAAACACATCTCGAGCTGGCAAAGGGTAATGATTGCATCTGCTTGGAGCTTGTCTAACGTGCTTGGATCGATCACCTTTTGATATATAGCATTGAAGAACGAGCACAGCTTTATGATTGGGTTTCGAACCTTATCTGGCAAAATGCCTCTAATAGCAACAGGAAGAAGTTGTGCCATCAGCACGTGGCAATCATGTGACTTCATGCCCACTAATTTCTTCTCTTTCATGTTGACAAATCTTTTAATGTTCGCAGAGTAACCAGAAGGGACCCGGACACCCTGCAGGCACTCCAACAGACTTATTTTCTCTGCGGCACTAAGGGTGTAGCACGCAGGAGGGAGGTACTGGCGACCATTGGGAAGTTCTTGAGGATGTAGCTTGGGCCTGATGTTCATGTCTGCGAGGTCTCTCCGAGCTTTTAACGTGTCCTTTGTCTTGCCGGGTATGTTTAGCAGGAGTCCCATCAAACTCTCGCACACATTCTTCTCAACGTGCATCACGTCAATTGCATGACGGACATCCAAATCTTTCCAATATGGTAGTTCCCAGAAGATAGATTTCTTCTTCCAAATAGGTTTCTCACCACCCTTGCTTGTTGCACTTCGAATGCCTTGCCCCTTACCAAATATACATTCAATATCTTGTACCTCTTCAAAAATCTCTCTGCCAGTACGGTGTGTTGGAGCTGTACCCTCCTCCACCGTGCCATCGAAATCCCTTGTATTGCTACGATACTGGTGGCCGGCTGGAAGAAACCTTCGATGGCGCATATACACAGTCTTTCCGGAATACTTCAGCCACCTGCTCGCTGTATCCCGCATGCACTGCACACATGCACAACCACCTTTCACTGTTTGCCTGGATGTGTTACCAGCTGCAAGGTAATCTTGGATGGTAACGAACAACATTGCCCTTAAGGTGAAGTACTCTCTTTTGTACGCATCCCACATCTGCACACCCCGGTTCCATAGAAACTTAAGATCATCCACTAATGGCCTGAAGTAGACATCGATATCGTTGCCAGGTTGCTTGAGACCTTGGATTAGAAGTGGCATCATAATAAACTTACGCTTCATGCACAACCATGAAGGAAGGTTGTAGATAACAAGTGCCACTGGCCACGTGCTATGCCGACTGCTCATGTCATCAAATGGATTCATCCCGTCCGTGCTCAGCCCAAACCTTATATTCCTAATCTCCTGCGTAAAATGCTTCTTGTACTTTCTATCTATCTTTCTCCATTGAGATCCATCAGCAGGATGTCTTATCATTCTATCCTTCTTACGCTCTTCGTGGTGCCAACGCATCATCTTTGCATGTTTTTTGTTTGCATGCATGCGTTCAATCCGAGGGATTATAGGAAAATACCACGCAACTTTAACGGGCACTTTCCTCTTCTTCAGGACTGGGCCACCACTGTCATCATCAGCATCATCATCATCGTTAACTCCACCCTTATACCGCGGAGCTCCGCAAACTGGGCATGTATCCAAGTCTGCATAGTCACCTTGATATAGGATACAGTCATTTCGACATGCCCGAATTTTCTGCACTTCCAGTCCGAGTGGGCAGACAACCTTCTTCGCTCGGTATGTTGTTTCTGGCAGCACATGACCCGCTGGAAGGAGGTCTCCAATCAGTTGTAGAAGCTCTGTGAAGCTCTTGTCACTTCAACCGTTGGTGGATTTCATCTGCAGCAACGAGAGGATGACGTGTAACTTGGTGTGCTGCTCATTACATCCTGGATAAAGCGGGGTTTTTGAGTCCTCCACCATGCCCTTGAACTTCTCGTATTGCCTATCATCGTCGTAGGCTGTCTCCCCATCGCGTAACATCTGATCTAAACCATCTGATTCGTCACTATCATATCCACCTCCGTCAGCAGGCAACTCCACATTGTCTCCGTCCATTACATCTGGATTCTCATCTTCACCACGATTGGTTTGACATGTGTAATTAGGCATAAAACCCCTTGTTAGGAGATGCTCATGAACTTGTTTTGCAGGAAACTGTCTCTCATTCCTGCAATCAGCGCATGGACAACGCAAGTGTTCCGTCGTGTTCAATGATCTGGATCTCGTGGCTGCGATCACGAAGTTGGTTACTCTCCTGGCATATTCCAAGGTACCACGCTCCGGAATGTTCATCCCTCCTTCATCCATCGCTCCTACGAAAATTCTTAAATTAACCACTAACATACATATATCATTCTCTATGGTAATGTTTGAATCTTCTGAAGATGAAGATAAAAATGAAGATAAAGTGTTTCACGTAAAACGAGGTGACATTAACGTGCGATTAATTAAGTTTTAATTATTACAAACTTGAAAATTGGATTTATTTGATATTTTAGAACAACTTTCATATAGAAAATTTTTGCACGAAACGCACCGTTTAGCAGTTTGAAAAGCGTGTCACGATAATCTTTATCTTTATCTCCCGTTTGTAGCGTTGTCGAACGCGGCTATATATCTATTGAAATTCTGACAAATGTTAATAATAGTTACATTACTCATTGATGATTAATCTCTAAATTACTCCAATGTTAATAAGTCATCATACTTTCTCATGCTTCTCATTCAACAAAACAAATTGCAAATAATAACTTGACAAATATGAGTGCGAATTACATATAGAATCAACATATACTAACCTTTACGCATGCAAACACATAGATCTCTCCATATTTTTTAAATTTTTGGGCAAAACCTCCTCCTCCCGTTTGGATGAGCTGAAGAGAAGCCTCAAAATCGTGAGAATGTAGTGAACGAGGGGTATATATAGACTGGGTGATATAGGTGTCGGTTTATGTACTGAACCGGCACCTATTTAGGCACCTTCGGTTTGAAGCCACCACATAGGTGCCGGTTATTATTAAAAACCGGCACCTATGTGGTAGGTGCCGGTTTATTAGGTTCCCCGTTCGATAACCCGACAAACGGCGGATAAAGTTTGTGCTGGCTTGTAGTAGGTTCGAACGGAACGAGAAAATTAATCCGTCCCCTTTCCCCATCCTCACTCGCCCCCCCCCCAGATCTACCGTCGCCTTATCGGTTCATCGGCAGCCCGGCTCTCGTCACTGTGATTCGACGTACCGTGAGTCCTGCCAGGGCTGTCCACCGACGTGGAGCGCGCCAGTCCACGGGGTCATCCACGCTTCCAGCGGGCGCCATATTTGATTCCCCTCTCCTCTTCATCGCTGCACATGAGGTCAGTATCCTTGGATTTGGGAAAAGTGAGGGGAATCAACTTTTTCCGATTCGATTTAGGGTGATTCCAAATTTTCTTCCCTGTTTCAGCAGGTTAGTGGATCGAGGGGTGTCTACCATAGAGGGGGCAGAGCACGGTGAGCTCCCCTATTTCATGGGAGGGGCCATCAGATCGGTGGGGAAGCGCCCCATTCAACGCGGATCTTCGGACAGTTCGCACTCGGCGGAGCGAGTGGCTACCCGCCGGCAAACTGAGTACGCAAAGCTGGCAAGGGATAGCTCTAATCCCCATCGGGTGGCGTCCGACCAAGGCTCCACCGGATCTCTCAGCTCCGACGCCTCTTCGCGGGTGAAGGCATTGGACAAGGACGTTGACGCTGCTGCGTTCGCCCTCCAAGAGTACTGTGCATCGTCGCCAGACGCGGTCAGGGTGTTCGTCCGAAAAGCAAGCCCCGCCACCGTCGTCCGCTGCCTCGACTGGGACGCTCTGAACGCCCCAAAACCGAAGGTTTGTTCACTCCACAAATCGCCAACTCCCTTTTAATTCATCGTGCCAACTGTGAATTGTGCCACCAGATGAGGGAGAAGTACAGCAACTTCGACCTCCTCACATTTCTAGAAATATGTCGAGATGAGATAAGTGCGGGAGGTATCACCGGTAATGGACCCAACCAATTTGGCTACCGCAACATACAGCTCAAGCTGAAGGCACAACTTGACAAGGATTTGTCGAAGTCCAAAATCAAGAACTGGTGGGATGTCACTCGCCGCCGTTATGCAAATTGGTGTCACCTTCAGTCGTCCGCTACCGGACTCGGCCGTGATCCTGAAACTGGAAACATTATTGCGTCCGATGATTGGTGGAAAGGGGTATGTTACATTGCCACAAAATACCTTGCTCATTTTCTACGCACTGATTTGCTCTTCATCGTAGTTAGATGCTAGGATGCAGTCAAATCCAAAGTACACAGAGTTGTCATTCATGTTAAATTTGTGCACATAGTGATGCCACAAATGCTATTGCTGTCCTTGCCATGTAACATTGGAATACCAATACAATCTTCCTATGATCTTTGCTATCCATGTGTTGCCCATCTGTATATCTGGTATCTCTGTGCTGCACACCTGTATATTTCTCTGCCCATCTTTAGAGGCAAGACTGACATTGCATCGGCCGTTACAAAATTTTTGCTTGCTATAATTTTCTTCAACATGCAATTTATGTGTGCCCGACAACTATCCTTACTAGTCGCAAACAATTTTACCTTCCTTATTCCCAGCTGCTTGCAGTGACTGTTTTGTCTGCAAAATTGTTTTTCATGCCGTTCGTTCTAATCTGTATAAATTTAATTCATATGTAGGTTAAAAAAGAATACAAGGTCTTCAAGAAACGACCTTTGCCTTTCGCAGATTTGCACGAGGCTGTGTTCGCTGGCCGTCTAGTGGTGGGGGATCATGATGATATTCCTGGTGAGGTTGAGGCTGAGGAAGGTGAGAGCCAGGAGGGTGCCGGTGCTAACCCGCAAGCTTCACATGGGCAGCAGGTCCATAGTCCTTGTGCAGGTGGCCCCTCAAACCTTCCTCAAGGTGCTGCTTCACGCTGGACTGCTTGGAACACACCATATGTGGACCTTGAAACCAATGCAGCTGCTGCCACAATTGACGTACCATCCCCCACCCAGCCGAGGGGTAGTGGAAGCTCAAGGCGGAGGGGTAAGGAGAAGAGGTTGGAGAGTGGTCTTTGCGGCTCAGGTGGCTCATCGAAGCGGACAAAGAGCGATGACCGGATGATAGATATTGCAGCTCGCTTTGTGCAGTACAAGGAGCAAGCTCAGCAATCAGCTAGTTCCAATGTTGACGATGAGCACGGTGTTTTGCCAGTGGAGACCTGCATGCAATTGTTGAAGGATGATGGGTACAAACCAGGGGATCAAGAGTGGACGGCGGCGATGCATTTGTTCATGGTTGGGTATTGGCGCAAGCAGTTTGGGCTTTGTGAGAACAAAGAGCAGCGTCGCAAAATGCTTCTATCCGCATGCATACCACCCACAGCGGCCGCTTCTAGCATGGTTCAGTTGGCGGCTGCACATTGGGGACAGCCACCAGGATATCCTCCTGGCATGGTGGCACCTTCACTGCCACCTTGGGTAGCTTCTAAAGGGGGTGGCCAAGGAATCTTTCATCCGCCAGGCCCTCAACGGACACCGCCGGGGCAGCAGCCTAGCCAACAGTGGCTACCTGGAGGCCAGCAGCCGAGCCAGCAGTGGCTGCCGCCTGGGCAGCAGCCAAGCCAGCAGTGGCCTCAGCCGGCGCAAATGGCAATGCCACCATGGGGAGCGGCACCACCAGGCAGCCAGTGGAGCACCTACGGACATCCAGCGTCAAACGCGAACCTGTGGCAGCCCTGGCAGACAGCACAAGGTTTCAAAGCAGCCGGCCAGCCGAGTGGAGGAGAGGGATGGGGGGATCAGGCCGGTGCTCACAGCTAATGGTCAGGTTCGTTTGGCGGCTACGATGGTGAGGAGGGACCTTGAGGTTTTGACGTTGAGGTGGACTAGCTGGACAAGCTGCAATTTGCATGCATGTGTTGTACCGTAATTTGCACTTGTATTTGTAGAAAAGGTAGAGTTCATGTGTGGTTTGAACAATGACTTTGTGCGTTTGGAACATATATTACTGCTGTGCTAAGAAATTGTGATACAATTGTCTTTTCGATGATTTTATTACCAGTGGCAAAATTAATGATGCTATGATTTATTCCTGTATTTCATTGAGACCGCCTGAATTTGAAATGGATTACTCATTTGTGTTGGGATGAATTTTGATCATTCTTTTGCAGATACGA
Source organism: Oryza officinalis (assembly GCA_008326285.1). Lineage (NCBI taxonomy): Eukaryota > Viridiplantae > Streptophyta > Magnoliopsida > Poales > Poaceae > Oryza > Oryza officinalis. Next base: position 34,497,791 of record BDMV01000010.1, on the reverse strand, counting down.
CGGAAAGATGAGTGACGACAGCAGTGATGACGGTAGTGAAGGTACTGTGGGCGAGATATCTGACGATGAGGTTGACGGAGCAAGGAGCTCCTCACCGGGAGACCGCGTGGGCCCCCCTTTGTCGGTTCGGCCGGGGGCGCTAAGTGAGGTTCTTCGCCCTCGATCTGAGGAACGTCAGCGAGAGAGGAAACGCATAAGACGCGGGCGACGTAGACAGGTTCGGGCCGCTGAGAAGCGTAACACCCTACTCCTGTGTTCTGGTGGATCTGAGGGTCTCCAACAATACAAAGAGAGTTCGGTCTCCAGAGCGTACTCATCGGAGTCCCCCCTTTTTCCTAGGCCTGGGCCTCCTTTTATCTGACCAGGGGTCACCACATGGGCCTCAAGCTGCCTAAGAAAAGAAACATTCTTTTTACAATGAGGGCTAGTCTACAGCCGGAAGTGACCTCTGACAGGCACGGTACACGCCTCCTGCCCCGCTCACCAGCTCTCCCGGTGGACGCCCGTTTCAACCTTCATTAAACGGCAAGCGACTTCCTTGCCACGCTTGCGCTGAAGTCTGGAATGGATCTGACCGGGACTGACATACCAACTCCAGGAGTTAGCACGCCGGCTCCGGCTAGGGACGAGAGCCAGGGGGCTCTCATCATTCTGATGGGACGGGGCGAGGCGTGCCACAGGCCGCCTGTCGCCACCTAACCCGCGATCTGACCGGTCTATGACCGGTCACACACCGCGACCGGTCACGGACCGGATAAGCGTGCGCTGTGCCGCATTAAATGCGGCGTGGCGCGCTCGTTTGATCCGCTATAAATGCGGTTAGGTGAGCGCTGCTGTGCTCACCTAACCCGCACACGTGGCGCCAAAATCACAGGGGGTCGGGGCGCCCCAGCCCTCGGGGCCGAAACGGGAGCGGCCCGACCCCTCGGGGAGACAGAGGGAGGGGTGGCCACGTCACCCTCAGGCCTGACCCCCCCGAGAGGGTCGGGCCACGTGGGTGACCGCGGCTACTCAAGACTCTAGTCGTGATACCCCCGGTCCCATGTCACCGACAGAGGTGGAACAATATATTGAAGATTACATCGAAGGAATCATTGCATCTGGACTTGTACGACCGCAGAGGGCACCACGGCGTGTGCCCCTATTGACAGGGCAACAGTGGATGATGCACACATTGGGCAATGTCGCTCAGTGCAGGAGCATGTTCCGGATGCGACCTGATCAGGTGATATTATTAGAGGATATCCTTCACCGAAAGTACAATTTGACTGCGTCTTATGAGGTTAGCACATTGGAAGCGGTTGGAATTTTCCTGTGGACAATGTCAGGTGGTGAAGCTAACAGGAGGGCAAACAATCGGTTCGAACGGTCCGGGTCAACTATTTCGAAATATTTCAACCGAGTGCTTCATGCGGTTGTTCGTATGGCACGTGACATAGTTCGGCCGGTCAACCCTACGTTCAGTACAATTCATCCACGTCTCCTCAACGACAGTAGGTACCAACAGTTTTACAACTCTATAGGAGCCATAGATGGAACACATGTGCAAGTTGTAGTTCCTGCCAGTCTAGCAAATCAATACCGTAACCGGGGTGGGGACACTACTCAGAATGTCTTGGTCATTTCTGACTGGAGCGACCGCGTAATCTTCAACGTAGCTGGTTGGCCGGGGTCGGTGCATGACCACCGCGTTTTGTTGAGTGCTATGATGAAGTACCCCGATCGGTTCCCCAGGCCACCGCCAGGTATTATCATATCTCCATAATTGTCTTTACGGTAAACACGTAATGGTTTGGGAGTGACGTCATTAACTTTTTTTTGTAGGCAAATACTTTCTGGTCGACAAGGGGTACGCAAATAGGCAGGGTTTTCTCGCACCATATCCTGAAGTGAGGTACTGGCAACCGCAATTCGAACAAGCTGTGCCTCCGGAAGGCAGAGAAGAGAATTTCAATTTCTATCACTCCTCCCTGCGCGGGTCGGTCGAACGACTTTTCGGACGTATCAAGGCAAGGTGGCAAATCTTGGAAGGGATTCCGGCCTACGCACCACATGCACACAGCATGATTATTCATGCCGCCATCGCATTGAACAACTTTATGGTTGACACAACTGAACCGAACTCTATAAGTACGAACCCCCTTTACCATGCTCATGTCCACCCGGTACCGGATGTAGCGCCAGCACATGTCACGTACCATGCACTTGATAGCAAGGTTGTTATGGATACGGTTCGTGATTATATTGCTAATAGCATGTTGTAGACAACCTGTTTGTTACATTACTATTACTGTACGACATCGTCTGATGTTACAAGGATTAATGTAATTAGCATGTGGTAGACTAATTATGGTAATCTACGTACCATTATTTGCTCGTATAAATGATGATATCCTCTTTAAAATATATGCAAATGCTATTCATATGTATTGTACTCATGTAGAAATCAGCAACCATATGGACAACTATGCAAACTTCATCCAAATATCTATATCTTCATCCAGATTTTCTTTATCTTACCTGTTTGACGAATCTCCTGAAGATGAAGATAAAGATAAAGATAAAGTGTTTCACGTAAAACGAGGTGACATTAACGTGCGATTAAGTGAGTTTTAATTATTACAAACTTGAAAAATGGATTAATCTGACATTTTAGAGCAATTTTCATATTAAAAATTTTTGCACGAAACACACCGTTTGGGAGTTTGAAAAGCGTGCTACAAAAAGTTTTATCTTTATCAGCTTCTTTTCTTTTCTTCTAAAACAGTGCGGATAAAAGATAAAGTTTCATGACACGCTTTTCAATCTCTCAAACGGTACGTTTTGTGCAAAAAATTTTAATATGAAAGTTGCTCTAAAATATCATATTAATCCATTTTTTAAGTTTGTAATAATTAAAACTCAATTAATCGCACGTTATTGTCACCTCGTTTTACGTGAAACACTTTATCTTCATCTTCATCTTTATCTATATATTTAGGACTTTCAAACACCATAGGATATCCAGATTTTTAGGACTTTAACTAGAACTTACCTTTTTGGCCATAACATAGGTGCCGGTTCGTCTTACGAACAGGCACCTATGTGATAGGTGCCGGTTCATAATTAAGGCCGGCACCTTTTTGGTATCATAGGTGCCGGTTTTTCTTACAAACCGGCACCTTTTTGGGATCATGGACGGGAATTGTGTTTTAGGTGTCGGTTCTAACAAATCCGGCACCTATATGACCGGTACCTATGGAGGTTTTTTAGTAGTATGTGGTCGTCTCGTCATCTTCGCATCGCATTCTCCATGCATGATTGTGATGGTGGTGATGGTATAGATGTGGGCACCAGCAGCGATCCACGGTCTCGTCGGCCCGTGCGTCGGTGTTGGTGACGTAGCCTTCACGTCGGCTTCGCCCGTCCTCGTCATCTAGCCTCGTCGATCTTGAACGACATGTTGGTGTAGATTGGTTGTTGAAGATATGCACGGATTTGCGTAGCTCGGACAGCTCAATGTCACACCAGTTGCATCAGGATTATATTAGAGAAGGAAGAAATCGTCATTGACGGTTGGTGCAGACGATAGCCGGGTTAAATGTGGCTTGGCATCTCCCGTGACTCAATGGGCGACTCCATTTGCGCTTGAGGATTTATAGTACAGTGCAGTACACACCCGCCAAACAAGTATAGCTCAGTGAGCCATTTAGTTGGTTTGCTTTCCACTGTAGTGTACAGTAGCATGCATGCACAAGCGTACATACAGTACTACGACACTAGCATATGAGGATTTTTGTCGTGGTGGCTGCGGATGGCATGCTTGCCTCTGGGGACTTTCGGATGGCTTGGCCGGCGGCTTCACAGCAACATCCCGGCAACGCGGATGACACGACGCCGGCAGCAACGACGATAGGGAAGATGTGAGGAAGAAGGCAGCGCCATCGAGGGCGAGTAGACATCGGCGGCGCTCCGAAGAGATGGCACTCGGCGGACGGCGTCACCGGCGGCTTGATGAGGACGGCGAGCGTTAGGGCGTCGCCGGCAAGGAGGACGAGAGGGTCTCCCGATCGACAGCGGCTCCGCTCCATCGGGACGAAGCCATCTTCTTGTTTCCTGTGCGGGCGTCGGCGCTCCGGTAGTAGCGACGCCAGAAAAGACGCGAGGAAGAGAGTGACGTCACCACTGGCAGGGACAACATCATGGCTCCGTGAGCGGCGTGGTGACCTCCATCGCCCAGTGATCTGCTCGGTTGACATGGACGCGGGCGGCTCGTTGACGTTCCCGGCTGCTCCGACGAGACCTTCTCTGGCGGGCTCGACTTGACGACGTCTATGATCTTGTGATGACGTGCTCCGGCGAAGTAGCGTGATGAGGTCCCCGGGCCGAGTATGACGATGCACGCGAACAGCTTCTCGCACCACGGCCTCACGAATGGCATCTCCAGAACCTGGCGGACTCGACGACGGCGTGCGGGTGCCGACCAGTTGTGCTCCGGCATTCCCATCCCGTCGTCATCTCATGCACGCGTGTGAACTGAAAATAGAAGAAACAATGAGGAGATCCCGGATCCTTACCAATGATGCAGAGGTTGTTGATGCCCGTGATCTTGCGCCGGCTTCCTGGTTGCGTGCGCGCTCTACTCCTCGTCTAGAATCGCCGCCGGCGGGGTCTCCTCATGTTGAGCCGATCCCGCCCGGCCGCTCCGACGTGGTGGCGTCGGCGGGGCTTGTGCAAATGGACTAGAGATCGATGTGTGCAAAGAGATGGGAGAACTGCTGGTGGTTTTCAATCTATATGTGTATGTATATGTGTTGATGGCGAGTGAATTTCTTGATGGCTGCGTTGGCGAGTGAGTCCGGAGAGAAATGAAATGGCTGTCCTCTCTTTTATAGGCGCAGGGAAACCCTAACCAGAACCGCGCACTCCTCGGCGCCGCCACGGCCACTAGTTGGATCACTCCGAAGCCTCCGGGCGCCGTTGCTGCGGATTACTCTCGTTTGGATCGTCTGGATAGATAGAGTTTGTTGGCTGGGTTTATCGGACGTCACTCGCATGCGCCTCAATAGCCTGCGGTTGAGAATTCTTGTGCGTATTATACGTATATTTGCAGTTAAATTTATTATTTTTGTTATAATTTGTAGAAGTTGAATTTGAACTTATATATCTATGGAATGACATATTATATATTGATCTATCTTGTCAATTTTTTTGAAATTTTTTTATAACAATTTAGTTGACATGCAATAAACGGGTGGACGCCCCACTCAAGTGATTAGAATCCATCCCCTACCTATACGTACTCTGAATATACGGTTGCATATATACGATGAGCATTAAGCGCCACTACGGGCCATCGGTCCATATGCAGCTCCGGTGTTAGCCCCAGCTTGCCACTGCTTTATGCCCATGGAAAATCATCCAGTATATATACGTATATGTTGAATATGTTCCAAATTTATAAGCCCATTATAAAGGTCAACTTCTGACGGAGCGAAGCGGAGGCCCGTCGCCGGAGGCTTGGGCCGGAGCGAAGGTCACTCACTGGTTATATGTTCACTGTTGGCAGTTGTGCTGTGAGTTGGAGAGTTACTTTGCAGTCTGTTGTTGCATTGTCTACTACTGAAGCAGAATACATGACTGTTTGTGAAGCGTCCAAGGAATTAATTTGGTTGAAAGGTTTGTACGCTGAGCTGTGTGGAGTTGATTCTTGCATTGATTTGAACTGTGACAGTCTGTTGGCGCAGAATTTTGACCCGTCCAGCAACCAAACGGGTTCCGCGTTACCACGGCGGCCCGGGAGATCTACTTAACTCCAGCGCAGGTCCAAATTAGCTTGCCTAGTCGTGCGCAGAGCGTGCCAATTGATTTGATCTGCAATCAACAAGAAACAAGTAAACCATATCAGAAAACAATGATCGATCGGTCGATAAGCCGATGTCACATTGTTATAGCCCAGCCGATAGGGCAAAGCTGTATCGGCTTACTTGATATAATAAGCAAATTGAAGAGATCTAATCTCATCGGCCCATGCTAAAAGCGTATGACAGATTAATGAAATTAGCCGATGAGAGTTTCATGAGGATAACTACGCTAGCTATTACTCTAGTGTAAACTTATACAAGTCAATCGGCTAACATAAATACACCAACCACAGAGAAGTCTTTAAAAACACTCTGTGACCGATATGTTTATATTCGTCGATCCACATATATAAGTGGCAAACACATGCAAAAACATAAATAATCACATGCATTAGATAAGACCGGCTGAAACCCCGACGCTATCCTTAATTACAATTGAAAACAGGCTTCGTGTTAGATCTCGAAAAAGCACTAAGGTCGATAGCAACTCAAAGTGTGAATCGAGACTTAACACCAAGAAAATCAAGCCGTCGATTGCTTTTGGAGATGGTAAATGCCTTAGATAATCTAAACGAGCAAACTGATTCAACCATCATCAGCAACAAACCCTAAAACGAGTTAACTGCTGACGAGACAGAATCAGAAGACTGCGTCAAGATTAGCTAACACACGATAAACGACGATCACATCATCAGGGCTTAACGTGCCTAAAGTGACACGCTAGCCCCGACGATGCAAATCGTCGGGTACGAGTTCTTACCTTGCTCTTGGGAAGCAAGAACTCGTCAGAAGTCAACCTCTTGCGAGGGTTGGCGATGCGCCGAAAGTAGATTAGTTTGATTGTATGATTGATTGAGAGAGTTTCTATGTACAAACTATCGGGATATTTATACCCGAGGTTACAACAAAACCCTTATAGGGTACGATCTTATCTATGACTAACAAACAAGTCATTGCGGCAGACTTAAGCCACAGATTAGATCTAAACTACTTAATTTACAAGATACAACTGCCTAAAACCGATCTTTATCTCTATTTGACAACTTCCTTGAAGCTTATTCCGAGCCCAGACCAAGCCCACGCTGACTCTGTCAACTTACAACCCGTATCGGCCAACAATCATATCGAATCCGTATCGGCCGATACACTCTTTCTGGCAACACCTCCCCAGTCCGATACGGTTACCGGGTCCGATACGAAGCCTGGTCCGACTCCAACTCAATCCTTCCTCTCTGCTTCGGTTTCCTCTTTTCTTTCCAAGTCGATTACCAAAATCCGTCGTTAACACAGTCAAAATGTCATTTACCTTACCAAAGATCAGATGTTTCATGAGAGGACAAAACATATTGACATCAAGTATCATTTTGTCCGTGATGTGATCGAAGAAGGTAAGCTAAAGGTATGTAAGATCAATACTCATGATAATCCTGCTGATATGATGACAAAATCAGTTCCTATTGCTAAGTTTGAGCTTTGCTCAAGCTTAGTTGGTTTGATTAATTAACCCAAAAGGCTATTTGGCGCCAAAAGTATTTTTCCTGTTGCTATGTTGAGGATGCAGGTGTTGATTTATGCTACAAGATAAATTTGTCTTAAGGTGGAGTTTGTTGAATATGTTCCAAATTCATAAGCCCATTATAAAGGCCAACTTCTGACGGAGCGAAGCGGAAGCCCGTCGCCGGAGGCTTGGGCCGGAGCGAAGCGGAGGCAGAAGTGGCCCATTGGGGTATACGGTACATATACCCTTGTTAGGGTTTTCCTGAGATAAATACTCTTGTAAGCCGCCACACGGCGTTGTAACCCGACTCTTGATAATAGTGAGGAGTGTTTTGTTGGCTGGCGTCCGTGATTTTTTTCTCTTCCCATTGGAGGGGTTTTCCACATTAAATCTTATGTCTTCGTTGTGATTGATCTTTGTTTATTTATCGTTTACTCGTCCTAATCACAACAGTATACGTATTCGCCGAGTATACGGCCACGCGCGCGAGCGCATGAATCGCACATATATATGCAACTCGATTCTCTTGCTGACTGGTTCATGCGTACGTATGTATCAAGCACCCATATATATCTGAATGTATATAAGCCATGGCTAGCCAGATTGATATATATCTACGACAGTACGTGCACACATTTTGTATGGCCCATGCATCAAGCTAGCTTCACATGTATTTAGCTAGTGATCATAATTAACCCCTTGTTTGCTTGCTTTGGCCAATACAAATATTCCTTGCATATGTATAGGATAACCAAAATACCGTCAAACAAAGTGGGGGGAAGAGGGGAGAGACGGCGCCGTCGAGCTTGTGAGCGTGTTGGCGCGGGGTAGAGAGAAGGAGGAAGAAGAAGAAGAGAGAGGATGACATGTGAGTCTTCACATATATTTTTTTGTGTGAATGACAAATGGGTCCCACATATTTTTTTTAATTCTAATGCCACGACAACGTCACGTTAGACGAAGACCAGGTCAATACTGTCACAGAGGCACTATGTCAGCGAAACCACCCTCCAAAACCATCGAGGGAGTTAAATTGTACCGATTTTAATAGTTTGGAGGTCGAGATATCTGATATAGATATTCGGTATTGTGGTGCAGGGATGCGAATCAGATTTGATCACTAGTTAAAGGAGTCAAAATGGACTTAGTCCTTATTCTTTTCAAGATGAGAGATCGAGAGAAAGAAAGAGAAAAGAGAGGATATTCCATTTGTTACAGTGGTATCGCTAAATTTCAGCTGCACTAACCCTAAAATTGTGATGAAATATGATGTGCAATTTTACTTCTTTTAGTTGCAGTTTTATTGTAATATATGGTTTTTACTTTATTTTTATCTAAGTTTGAATATTTTTCCATGTATTTTTATAAGTTTTATGAATATCATGTTTATTTCTTGTAATTTTGTATGTTCAAATATATAGTTCAACCTTTTATGTAAGAAGAAAAATAGGAGGGGTAACTAGAATCACTGGATTGTCATCTAACGAATGAAAAAGTGCCTAAAATTTATAAAGTGCCTGTAACTTTTATAAATTTCAGCCAACTGAAATCTAGACACTCCCCTACTGGAAACATGTTTATTCCACTGCTTGTTCTATTCAAATTTACAACGTAAGCTTGTTCTCACAGAATTTCAATGAAAAAAAAATGTTAAAGCTATACGATAATCACAATATCACACCACTGTCATTCTGTCATTACACGTGCGACGTGGCACGACCAGTGCACGGTGCGGGTGCTGCATGGTGGTGATGAACCCGTAGTCCGCCGTGACACTACACTAGATAAGGTCACCTATGACGGGCCCAAACCCACACCTTTGACGGATTTGGGGTTGGTCAGTGATCAGTGGTCACTGGTGAGTCCTGTCACCTTTGACGGGTGGCCGGCCGTCAGAGGTGACAAACATCTCTGACGGGAAAATAAATAGACGTCCGTCAGAGGTGTTGGTCCCCGCTAGCTTAGGACCAGTTAGAACCCGTCACAGGTATCTCATCTCTGACGGACACATAAACAAAAGGCCGTCAGAGGTATTAGTCTCCGGTAGTTAGAATCCGTCACAGCTGGGCTACCTGTGACGGGCAAGAAAGTAAAGGCCCGTCACAGGAGAGTCAGCTCTGACGGTCGCGGTTTACGAATCCGTCACAGGATGATTACCTGTGACGTCTTTTTTTTATGACCCGTCACTGATGTGTTAAATCCCGAAAAAAATAAATACTAAATATTGGCTAGCCTCAGGATTTGCTAGCCATGCCCTCTGAAAAACAGAAAGATCACAGATACATGCCAGCCAGCGCCAATATCACATGCATTCATCAATTCATCAATTCATTCATCAATTCATTCATCATTTGCATCCCATTTCCCCCAAAATCACCCAAAAAGCATTAGATTTCAGATCCACTATGGCCTCAGTTCTGTTCTGTTCAAGCATTCTGCATCAATTAGTATCATTTGCATCAAGGACAAAAAAACAGAGGGAATCAGCTAAGACAGAAGGAGAAGCAAGTGTCCCAAAAAAACAAGTGCACATAATATGTTCTTATACATAAGACCAAGTGTAGATAGTCTGTTCTTAAGCATCCATTCATTCATCAATTCATTCATCATTTGCATCCCATTTCCCTCAAAATCACCCAAAAAGCATTAGATTTCAAATCCACTATGGCCTCAGTTCTGTTCTGTTCTGCATCAATTAGTATCATTTGCATCAAGGACAAAAAAACAGAGGGAATCAGCTAAGACAGAAGGAGAAGCAAGTGTCCCAAAAAAACAAGTGCACATAATATGTTCTTATACATAAGACCAAGTGTAGATAGTCTGTTCTTAAGCATCCATTCATTCATCAATTCATTCATCATTTGCATCCCATTTCCCTCAAAATCACCCAAAAAGCATTAGATTTCAAATCCACTATGGCCTCAGTTCTGTTCTGTTCTGCATCAATTAGTATCATTTGCATCAAGGACAAAAAAACAGAGGGAATCAGCTAAGACAGAAGGAGAAGCAAGTGTCCCAAAAAAACAAGTGCACATAATATGTTCTTATGCATAAGACCAAGTGTAGATAGTCTGTTCTTAAGCATCGACAAAAAGGTTAAGTGTAGATAGTTTGTTCTTATGCATAAGACAACCAACAATAAAACCTAAAAATGGACAAGTGTAGATAATATGTTCTTATTCATCACTGGCCATTTAAGTCCATCCAAATGAACGACACAACAGGGCAACGCAAAATACGCATGTCATAAAAAACGACAAATAATTTGAAAATGGAGGGAGTAGTAAAGAGGTAATGTTCCAAATCAGTTTTAAATCTCTTTTCTAAGAAAATATACACAGGTGACCATATCCATCCAGTGAAAGTAAATTACATAGCATACCGTACCACAGAACCATAGAAACAACTATTTTTATATCACAGAAAATTGGATAACTGTTTTGTTCACGACATCACAAGTAGCCCAGTTCAATCGTCTATTACACGTGAAAACGTCCTTTCTTGTTCATTATTTGGGCGAGAATGAAGGCGCACAGTTCGCCTCTGATAGCAGGAGGGTTGATGGGTGAAACCTTCCAGCCAGCTCTACCTTTCTGTTCAATAATACATAAGTTAGCACGTTTATAAGATTAATATTTGGTATTGAAATGTTTGAATTTGCCATTAGCAACAACCTCAGGGTCGAAATTTTTGACCTCTCTTAGAAGTGTCGACATATTGTGGCACACGTGGAAACCGCACTGGTCCCCGATCTGTTGTGCGCATGCGAAATTGGTGTCATGATAAAGTTGGTCCTTGCCCTCCTTGTACCTACCACCCTTTTCCACATATGGTCCCCAAGCCATATTTAAGGCCTTGATGATTTCAGTGAAATTATACTCCTTTGCCTTACTTGAGTTAAGGTAGTAGACCCTACTCCATTTAGGTACAATGACTAGGAGAACCCAATGTCGCCTACGCGGTGGTTATGTAGCATTAGTAATAAGAAACTTAGCTTCAACAACAATATACACGAAATGATTATTGTCTTCTTACTCTTGATTGTGCGCGCACATGATGTACTCCTTGTCTTGGTGGGCCCATAAGCACCGGTTCACGTAGTCAACCAATTCATTGAAGTTATTTTGCAGATTGACCTCATTGACCATTGATGGATCAAGGAACCCAACTTGATTACCAAGGCGACGACCCTCGATCCAACACAACCTTAAAACAATTACGTATTAGCACTAATTTAGACGATAGTCCATTAATATCACAAGGAGGAAGGTTTGCACTTACAAGGAGTAGCATTTCAGAAGTCCTGTGTCTAACTTCCGAATCCTGAATAGGTCGAAGAGGTCATCAAAGCCTATAGTTACATAGGCAGGCGACGATAGGAAGGGCTGGTGGTCGTGATGTCCAACTATGCATGACTCCCTCATTTTCCGCTTGGCATTGCTTAGCTCCATGTACTGTTTGTGTAGCTCTCGGCAAGCAATACCCATCACGGCCAACACATTGTCCTCCACCAACGGCATGCCTAGTTCAAATTGTGCCGGGGCCTTCACGACCTTCCCCGTTTTGGTCAACGGCGCCGACGCTGCAGCCTTCCCCCTTTTTTTCACCGGCGCCGACTCCTCGACCTTCCCTTTTCCTGTAGCACCCCCGCGTTCACGTTTTTGTCCCTTGACAATGGGTGGCGAGCTATCAGCCTTCCTTGTGGTCTTTATTGGAGGCAGGTTCTGAGCTATGTGTGTCAAATCCATATCGGCTGCGGCAGGTGAATGGGGTTCTGACAACGCCGGTCCACGGGGAGCCTCAATTGATAGCTTAGACGTTGAAGGTGTTCGCTCCGTCGGTCGACTTGGGCGAGGAGTCATCTTCACAATTATGTCTTCTTTGGGCCATTGTATGTACGTCTTGCACGCATCGCCCAAAGTCGTGATTTCATCATTAGGGGGCACAGGCAGCGGAAAGGCTGACCAGTTGTCCTTGACTGAATCTATGGACACCTTGGCATACCCTTGACGTAGGTTTACGCCGTGCACCTTTTCTGTGTCCGAGGGATTGAAAGCCATGCCCTCAGCGACTTCGGCCGCGAAAGTTGGGTGGACCCTCACCACTAGGACACACTGCTCTACGTCCTGCATTTTTAAAGTATCAATTTAATATTGGAACATGTAAAGGTATTTGAGTAGATATGGATCGGATATAATCGATTACCTCTATGTTGTCCACCGCATCTAGTGGTGTGACAGGGAGATGAGGGGCCGGCACTTCTGTGGATGCACAGCTACTCTTGTGTTGTGACGGACTCGCTTCGTGCTGTGCAGGAGGAGTTGGTTGGACAACTTGTGTTGCGGGTCGACGTATATTCATCTCGGCGAGGACCTTCTGAACCCTTTCTTCGACCCTGGCGTCCATGTCTGCTTGGAGTTCTTGAATGACCTCCAACTTAAGCTCGGCCTTCAAACGAGCATCCCTCTCTTCCTTGGAGACTTTTCGTTTCCTATATTGGGAGCTGTACTCGGGCAGGCCATGCTTCCAGGGCACATCAACGCCAATTCCCCGAGTCCGGCCAGGATGTTCTTTGGTTCCGAGCGCCTTCGTGAGGATGTCATCTTCGCGTCTCTTCGGCGCGGACTCGACCTCGCTCTGCGAAGCTTGTTCGGCAACCAACCCTAACTATAAAAAACAGGATTCTTGTTACAAATCTTTTGCTTAATATGAACGGACATTAATGAGGTTAATTAGCGAACTCACCAGCTCCTGATAGACGTTGGCGTCACTTTGATTGTCAAATGTGATGGAGCCGTCAGGGTTGACCTTACCCCTAGCCCTCGCCCAGTTGCGAGCTCTTCGTTCAGGGATGTCAGCGAATGGGGCAGGGACATTCGCTGCAGCAGCGGCTGCATCCTCTTGGGCCCATATTTGCTCCTTGCCGATGTACCCAGCCGTGCCCAGTCGATGCGGGTGCTCATTCCGCTTTTGCAGTAGGCGATGTGCCTCGCTTGACTGCCTAAAATCTTCGCTTTTCTTCATCTCGCAAAATTGCTCCCACACCGTCTCCGTTATTTGAGGGTACTCAACGAACGGAGTACGATTGCCGGGTGGGATGACATACTCCGTGAAGAGTTTCCACTTCCAATTCTTCCATGCTTTGCCCATCTTATGGAATGCCTTCCGCTTAAGCCTTTCCTTTGCTTCATCCGGAAATGTGAACCATTTCTCCATAGCCGTCCAAGCTCGCTCCATCTCAGCTTCTGGGACCATTCCGATATTTTTGTGGAGGATGCCGAAATTCTCACGTGCTGCCAGCCCGCAGCAGTTAGACCATCTTCCTATGACAGTCCTCGGCGCCGTGGGCCTACCACTTGCGTCGACCTCTCTTATAACCTGCACTGTGGTCGGCCATCTATTTTGTGTCCGGGGATTTCTACTTGACCTAGATGCACTTGTCCCGGCTGAAGGCGACGGTTGTTGTTCTTGAGGCACTTCTGCAGCTAAGACAGAAGGAGCATTTGCTAAGGGGTGGTAGGTACAAATTTTGTTGTCATGTATTGAAAAGTTATCCTATAAATTACCACGAGGTTCGGGTTGTTCGGCTGCCATCGTCGACGGATGACCTGAGGAAACCATGGCTGGGTCTGCTTCTACCTGTATCCTCGCAGGCGTCGTTGAGGACGGGGATGCGCCGGGCGTTGTCATCGACTAAACAATTTGAATACGCTTACAAATTTCCTATCATTTCACTAATTTCACTAATTTGAATACGCTTCGAACTATTATATATATGAGGGATGTGAAATATATATGCGAACTACATGACAAAAAGATCATGCGAACTAAAAAATGTTTATTACTTTAAAAACTTTAATCATGTAATTAATTTAAGTTCTAGCGATTAACAGTAAATCCATAAAGACATTTACCGCTACAACTAATTTAAACAAATTGCCCTTTCGTAAAATTATAAAAAGGTCTTACTGGTCTTTCTTCTAGATACATTCTCTTAATATCTATCTAGTATGTAAAAAAATAAATTTATCATCAAAATATGTATCATACTCGCAGAACTTGAAGAGATCTATGTTGACAAGATTTCGGTAAATGAAAATTGTGGATGAGATATAACCCGGAGTATGTGCCTTGAAAATGTATTCTTTGGCTTATTAGCTCTATTTAGAGTGTAATTCTATAATGCAGTTCATCTACTACTTTGTAGTTTTATATTGATACACTAAAAATTAGATAGAGAAAACTGAAACTTAGTAAGCTTATTAGCAAGAACTCAAGATGCTGTGCTGCTAAACATCAAATGTTCGTAGAGGGAACCAACTGGCGTGTTTATATTTTGTTGGAATTTATTATCATGAAATGTCCTGCTAGAAGGCAAGTTTTATGGGAAGACATATCTGAATCTGCTGTTCTGCATCATATTCTAGGGCAGTTACATCCTTTTGGATATCAAGAACAATGTCTACACTCTACAGAATAATAATAATTAGTTAGGTCCAATGCCATTTTACTCAAAATCTTGTTTATGTGCAGTTTTTTGCGAGTCCTTTTCATGTAATTAGTGCCTTATAATCATATAGCGATGTACCAGAGTTTACTGAAAACTGTAGCTTACTAAGTTTGTTTCTCAAGAGCTCAAGATGTTGTGTTTCTAACTGTCAGGTCTCAGTGGAGGTCCTCTAAAAAAATATCAGTGGAGGAGGTCCAGTTGTGGAAATTTATATCTCATGGCACTACAGCATAAATATGAGCTACATATTTCATATTTCAAACTTATTTATAATATTACTACAAATAGCACATCTATAAAATCTATTAAAGAAAAAAAGTAACAAACATAATATTTAGGGCTAGATATCTCATAACAAATCGCTAGATTTTAGCGAAATATACAAGAACCCTAGAAAAAAATGGATGAAAGGGGAAGAAAAAACTCACTGTGTGCAACAAAGGGGAATAGGGTGGTGTAGCTTGGCGAGGAGGAGGGGGATACCCTCACGGCGGCGTTGGACCGACGCCGACGTCGAGCTGATGTGGGGGGGGGGTCGGCCGGCACTGGAGGAGGTCGACGGCGGTGGAGGAGGGCGAGGGGGTGGAGGTCGAGTTCGGCGGCGGCGGCGGTGGATGTCGAGTTTGGCGGCGAAGACGATGGAGGACGAGTTCGGCGGCGGCGGCGGTGGATGTCGAGTTCGGCGGCGAAGGCGGTGGATGTCGAGTTCGGCGGCGGCGGCGGTGGTGGAGGACGAGTTCGGCGGCGGCGGTGGTGGAGGTCGAGTTCGGCGGCGAAGGCGATGGAGGACGAGTTCGGCGGCGGAAGCGGTGGAGTACTAAGTAAAATGACAGCAATGTTACCCTAGTGGATCTGGATCGAGAAAAGGCAGCAATCTTACCCTAGTCAACCACACCTGTGACGGGCTCTAAGTTAAATGACCGTCAAAGGTTACGACACCTGTGACGAGCTCTAACTAAAATGGCCGTCACAGGTGACCATATCTGTGACGGACTCCAACTAAACGGCCGTCACAGATGACAAGACCTGTGACGGGCTCCAACTAAACGGCCGTCACAGGTGACAAGACCTGTGACGGGCTCCAACTAAACGGCCGTCACAGGTGAAAACACCTGTGACGGGCTCCAACTAAACGGCCGTCACAGGTGACAACACCTGTGACGGGCTCCAACTAAACGGCCGTCACAGGTGACTCATAAACACCTGTAGGTAACAACTATGTCCACTCCTCTCCTCAGAAGATATAACCCAATTTTTTTTTCTAGATTTGCTGCGATGGCTTACCTCATTATTTTATTTTACTTAATTATTTTATTTCACTTATAGTAGTTATTGTGCTTAATATTTCATTTGACTTACATGAACTATTTCGTAAGCAATGCACTAATGATCATTGCAAACATTTTAGAGTCATACATATACTAGACAAAATAGACATAAATTACAAAAATAATCCTTCCTCGTGGTCGACGCGTGCATGTTGAACCTCATCTTCTTCTTCCTCCAATTCTATAGGTATTTCCTGACCTATGCCGTGCACGTGCTGGTTGTAATCATCTTCGTCTGAAATGTTGTCCAATCCAACTATTCTCCTTTTCCCTTCTCGAACTACATGCAGTTTCTTGTTACACGGGTCAATTATGTAGAATACTTGAACAACTTGTTTGGCGAGAACGAACGGTTCATCCTTGTACGCGTTGTTAGCCAGATTGACAATGGTGAAACCTTCATTATCAACTTTTACATTACGAAGATCGACCCATCGACAACGAAACAATGGCACTTTGAACTTCAAGTAATCCAGCTCCAATATTTGCTCAACTCTGCCATAGTACTGATCACGCCGACCACCGTCGCTAGCGGCCTCAATGCGTAACCCACTGTTCTGAACTGTGCATTTGTTGTCTTGCTTGATCGTGTGAAAGGTGTACCCATTTATGTCATATCCTTGCCAGGTGGTAGCACTCCATTCAGGACCCTGTGACAACCACTGCAGTGTTTCACTTGACAAGTTCGGCATGTTGGCAATTCGGTTCTTGAACCACTCGTTGAAAGAAGACATGTGCTTTTTTCTAACCCAACTCTCTGATCGCCCTGGGTTGTCCTGTCGGAGAAATCGTAGGTGTTCATCAAAGTACGGCACTACCTCGGTCATATGCTGGAGTACCGTGAAATGAGCTTTATCATACACCTTACGATCCATCCTTACAATTTTCCTTCCAACAGTGCCCACACCATCAAGCCTTCCTTCGTGATGAGATCGTGGTAATCCAACTGAAGAGGTTTCTGACATATAGTCAACACAAAACTCGATGACCTCTTCGGTGGTGTAACTCTCAATGATGCTCCCCTCGGGGTGGGATCGGTTCCGTACGAAACCCTTCAGGATCCCCATGTACCTTTCGCAAGGATACATCTGCGTCATGAAAGCAGGACCACAGCACTTTGTTTGTCTAACAAGGTGCACGGGAAGATGTTCCATTATATCAAAGAAAGTAGGAGGAAAGTACATCTCAAGATGACATATGGTTCTGACAATTTCTGCCTGTAGTTCATCTAGTCCCTCGGGATCAATGATCTTCTGGCCAATTGCATGGAAGAAGGAGCACAATCGCATTATCGTGTGTCGCACCTTAGGAGGCAAAATATTCCTTATTGCAACAGGCAACAGCTGTGTGATAAGGACGTGGCAATCGTGCGACTTCATCCCTATCAATTTAAGGTCTTCCACTGAAACGAACTTACTAATTCTTGATGAGTACCCAGATGGAACCTTTATACCACTCAGACATGTTAGCAAATCCATCTTCTCATCTTTCGAGAGAGTGTAGCAGGCTGGAGGAAGGTACACACTGCCCGACTCCGTGGTTATGGGATGTAGCTCTGAACGAACACCCATGTCTTCCAGATCTCGCCGGGCGTTGAGACCATCCTTTGTACTACCAGGGTTAAGCAGTAATCCCATTAAACTCTCGCATACATTCTTCTCAATATGCATCAAATCTATGCAGTGACGAACCTCAAGATCCTTCCAGTATGGTAGTCTCCAAAATATTGACTTCTTCTTCCACATGCTTTTCTCTTTTGTCTTTCCATCTTTCCTCATTTTTCCAAACTCGTTGGTTATTCCCATCACTAAGTTGTGCACCTCTGTCCCTGTTAGCTCTGTCGGGGGGCTAGCTGTATCTCTGTGTCCATTGAAATTCTTTGTCATATTCCTATAAGGGTGATACCTTGGGAGAAATCTCCTGTGACCCATGTAGACCATCTTGCGTGAATGCTTCAACCATTTGCTCCTTGTTTCCTCCATACACTTCGAACATGCCCATCTCCCTTTGACAGTTTGGCCAGAAAGGTTGCCAAGGGCCGGATAATCGTTGATGGTACAAAACAACATCGCACGGAGGTTGAAATACTCTCGTGCATATGCATCCCATGTTCGTGTGCCCTCATTCCACAGCCTCTCAAAGTCATCGATTATCGGTTCAAGGAACACATCGATATCATTGCCAGGTTGTCTCGGTCCTTGAATTAGCATGGCAAGCATAATGTACTTTCTTTTGAAGCACAACCAGGGAGGAAGGTTATAGTTCACAAGAAGAACTGGCCATGTACTATGACGACTGCTCAAATCACCAAATGGATTAATGCCGTCCGTACACATGGCAAAACGCATGTTTCTTGGGTCATTTGAGAATTCACGGTAAATCCTATCGATTGTCCGCCACTGTACTGAATCTGCCGGGTGCCTAAGCTTACTATCGACTTTCCGTTCTTCGGCATGCCAACGCACTAGCTTAGCTTGTTCTGGATTCGCAAAAATTCTTTTCATGCGTTCCGCAATTGGGAGATACCACACCACCTTTGCGGGGCCTCCCCTCTTTGACTTACTTCCTTCACCTTCACTTATTGTTCGTTTGTATCTAGAAGCCCCACAGACAGGGCAAACATCCAAGTCAGCGTATTGCTTGTAATACAAAATGCAGTCGTTTCGACAAGCATGAATTCTTCTCACCTCCAGGCCCAACGGACATAAGACTTGCTTTGCTTCATATGTCGTATGCGGTAATTTGTTCCCCTCTGGCAACAGGTCCTTTAACAGCTCAAGAAGTTCTGTAAAACTCTTGTCGGACCAACCATTACTTGCCTTAAGCTTCATGAGTTCCAACACGCATGACAATTTGCTGTGCTTCGACTTACATCCATCATACAAAGGCATATGACATTCTTCCACCAACTTACTAAACTTCTCAAAATCTCTGTCGTTGTCATCTGCGTCTTCAACGTCATGCAACATTTCAGACAAACTTTGAGTATCCAAATCTATGGTCTCTCCGCCTAACGGAGAAGGTACAAACATGCCTTCTCGAGTTGCAGCGGCGTTCACTACATCCTGATCCGGGCCTTCTTCAACTGCGACATCAGGTGCCTCTTGCTCTCCATGCTTGCTCCAACATGTATATTTCTCCATGAAACCTCTCCTTATCAAATGAGAATGCACATCTGAACTATCATGGAACATCTGTTCATTCTTACAGTCGTTACATGGACACAATATGTGCATGGCCATCCTGCTTTTTCTGTCATTGTCCGCAAATGTGACGAATTCAGTGACCCTCCCTATACTCTTTAGACGAACGATGAACATGGTACATCCAACTACGATTCATCTGCAATCAACAACATAGGAAAAAAACTATATGATGATCAATTGGGAATGAAGGGAGAATAATGTATTTTTTTACCTTTAATTTCAGCACAAATTCGCCCCCCTTACCCTCCCAACCGAATTGTGAGCAGTGCACTGGTCGGGATGGAAAGCAGTTGGCAGTTAGATGTTATTTATAGAGATCCAACTCACCTCAAACGGGTTAAATAAATATAGCCCGTCAAAGATGTCGGCCAATTACCTTCGACGGGTTTTAACTCTCTGGCCGTCACAGGTGAGGTGATACCTGTGACGGCCAGGTAGTTAGAAGCCGTCACTGGTATTTCAGTGACGGCTTAAGGTGTTCCAAGCCGTCACAGGTGAGGTCATACCTGTGACGGGCCGCAGCCAGATGTCTCACCGATGACGGCAAACATAAGGACCCGTCAAAGGTGACGGTCATCTGTGACCAACCCATAGGCCCGTCACTGGTATGCCGTCACAGATGTAGGGTTCTGGTGTAGTGTGAGATCCACCTCCTCACCTGGGACTCGACGCCACTCGAAGGCCGTGAACAGGTTCGCGAGGAAGCACTCCAGGTGCAGGACGGCGTATCCCATTCCCGGGCATGTCCTTCGCCCCGCACCGAATGGCATCATCTTCACCGACTTTGATGCCTCATGCTTGCTGCCAATGGCCAGCCTTACCCCTGCTCCTTCCCCGCCCACCATGAACCTCTCCGGCAAGAACTCTTCCGGCGACGTCCATATCTGATAATGGAGTTGAGAGACACGTTAGTGTGTGTAAGACGTATTATAATGTGATGACACGTGAAAGGAAAGCGTTGTATTGTGGTGGTCTACTGGTTATCGATTTGTTGTTGAGCGTTGGCCTGTCTCTTAGAACATGTGTTAAAGAAATGTATTGGTGGATACATTTGTGTATAGTGTGTGTTTGGGTATGTTTTTCAGTGAGGGAAAAAATAATAATGTGACGCGTTGATGACGCTACTTTGCCTACCATGTTATCTCTGCCGATTTCTTCTATGGCGAAGCTGACCACGTTACCCTGCGCGACGTGCGTGCCACCGAGCATCACGTGGCGCCCCATGTGCCGCTGCACGGACGAGACCGGCGGGTGTCGTCGCAGAGACTCCATCACCACCGCCCTCAGGTACGCGCACGGCTCGCCGCCGGCCGCCTCGACCTCGCTGCGCAACCGCGTTTGGATGTCCGGCCGCCGCATTAGGTTCGCCAGCGTCCACTCCAGCTGGGCGACCACCGTCCCCGTCGCTGCGCCGAGGAATTCCGACACGAGGCCCACCATCTCGCCGTCCGAGAGCTTCCGCCGCCGCTGGTCGCCGTCCGCCGGGACCTCGAGGTCCAGGAGAGTGTGCACGTACGTCGGCGGCGTCGTCGTGCCGCGAGTGCGGCGGTGTTCCTCGCGTGCTCTGATCAGTGGGCGATACATCTCTTCTTGCCTCCGGCGATGGCGGAGCAGCTGCTTCCATCGATCCGGGTACACCAGCCTCGCCGCCTTCTTGAAGGTGGAGAAGACGCGGGCGCGGGGGAGGAAGCGGAGGAACTCCTGCTGCGCGGCCCGCATGGACTCGACGAGCTCGCCGTCCACGCCGTCGCCGAAGCACGTGGCCACGTTGAGCGCGAACAGCGCGGCGTACAGGCAGTCGCGGACGGGCACGGGCACCACCACGCCTGCGCCTCCGACGCCGTGGCACGCCGCGGAGGCGGAGACGCTCTCGACGAGCGCCGCGAGCGCCCGGGCGCGGTGTGGCGCGGCGCGCGCAAGGCCCCGGACCGGGTGGAACGCCTCCGAGGTGAGGTTGCGGCGGAGCGCGACCCAGAGCGGACCGTGCGGCACGGTGTTGATGTTGTGGGCGCGGCCGCCGGAGACAATGGAGGTGGCCCCGCCGCCGGCGGGGCGGTCGGAGAACGCGTCGGCGTGGCGGACGCGTCCACCGCGACGGCGCCGTCCCTGATGACGGTCGTCGGCACGTCGCCCAGGCGGACGCCGAGGAGGCGGAGCACGGCTTCCCGGCTGATCGCCGCCGTCTTCCACGGCCACCGCCTGACGATGGAAAGCACTGCAATCATCAAGCTCGCCATGGAAACAGCGAAGAGTGAGGCGGTGTGAGGTAGCAAGCTGCCCACCTCCATGGTCGTCGTGCTCGTCAGCTCATGCCCCATGCAATGCATGCATCCGATACTTTCCCGCGATTCCAGTGTGATATTGTCATGCGCGCGCGCGCATATTTACATGTGCATTTGAAATTATTAGTTTGGGACTAGTCAAACAAATTGACCAACACGGTCGCTTTCTTTAAGGCTACTTGGCCCCGGTCGCCAACTGAACTAATTAATCATCGCCCCTCTTGTATAGATTCATTGAAATCTATCAGCAAGAGCTAAATTGTGATTTGGGAGTATTTCGTATTACTCCAACTAATCATACATATGGCTTCTTTTCCTTCTGAGATTGAGTTGTTCCTCCGGTATCCTGTCAAAAACTCCGTGGTTTGGGTTGTTTTTTTTTTCTCCAATGGTTGATTTGCTACCGATGGTCGTCATTGCTCCAAAATAATTGACTTGTTGCTTATCCCTTTTTTTCCCTTTTTAATAATGACTATTTTACACCGGCCTATAGACGTCATTCCTTGTTTAATGCTCATTTGGTTTGACAAGGGGAATAGACAATGGATTATTCATCGTAATCCATTTAATGTTCTCAAATCTCAATCACAGAGATTATTAAGATAAGCTACGTTAACGTCAAAGGTTTTAATACCGACATGGATCTATTTCTCGAATAAGTTTTTCCAAAAAATTGTTTGTAAAATAAGTTATACAAAAGAACCAAAGATATAACAACTACAGCGCAATTCTCACTGATTAATGATTAAGTCCCACATGGACGTAGGGATAAATTCAATAGAGAAATCGAGACAGAGGTATGATGATGGGACTTAAAACATGTAGGTGTGATCGAACAAATTAAACTGGGTGTCTGGGACTATAACTATTTTAGATCGTGGGCACTACACAAACTCCCTTTGTTGTTTCTATTATCGAGTAATTAACAAGATATGGACTTCTATCCTTGGCGTGAAGCGCGTCATGAGTTCGACAAATAGGTTGTATCTCCGATGTCAAAAACTGTCCTATGTTTTCGTTACTCATTGGGCCCTTTTTATAGAAAAAATTAACTATTTATCACTTTTAGATTTCATAATTATTCAAAAATCATTATTATATTTGCTCTTATTTTTTGTCTCTTTAAGGTGGCTTCTTAACTGTCTATCATTTTTGCCCACGTGACATGCTAACGTGGCAACCCATGGTGAAAAGCGATGTAGAGCCCACTAGTCAGTCTTTCCACTTCCCTTATCTCTCTTTCCATCAATTGATCAGGCGCTAACGTAGTGCGTAGAGGCCTAGACGGCAGCTGGAATGGACGTCAATAGCCGCTCGATAGCCCCTTCCCGGTGCGCAACCATCGACCTTCACGGTGTCAATCAAGTTCTGTGACGATGACCAGCTGTTGATGCAGGCCACTGTGCCAATCGGGGTGCTCGGGTTGCCTTTCCAGTCCAGCCTCTCCACTGGCGACGACCCAGACAAGATCCAATTCGACCCTAGCCTCCCCTTCTTCGTCTCCATCCACATCGACGTCGTGTCCCTCGCCTCTCCCACCTGCGTGCCTTTCTCCCTCGTCGCTAAGTTCAACCTCCTCTCCGCTAACCCCGGCTTCCCCACCTTCTTCCTCCTCTCAAGCCACGGCTCGGCAACTTCTCACTCTCCCACATGCTATGCTCCTCGCCGCCCTTGCCCCCGTCCCGTAAGTTTAGGGAGATCTTCGACGGGAAGGTTTGTGGCAGATGTTGCCGCGGCGAGGAAGAGTAGTGGGGCTCCTTCTGTCCTTCAGTGGGGCACGAGGGCAATGGGCACGCGGAATCCTACTCTGGCTGATGAGGACCCACTGTGCGCATTCGGAAGAGGGCCGTCATGGTTGTCGACCTCCACTCCAACCACCGCCTAGGCCTCTCCGCATGGCGTCGGTGCCTGGTCAACTTGGGGAGAGGGAGATAAAGGGAGTGGAGAGCCTAACTAGTGGGTCTCACATCGTTTTTCATCTTGAGTTGCCACATGGACAAAAGTGGTAAATAGTTAAGAAACCACCATCTTAGAGAGGCAAAAAAATAAGAGCAAATGTAAAAAAGCATTTGGATAACTGCCAAATCTAAAAATAGCAAATAATTAAATTCCCCTTTTTATAAGCCCCTACAGAACATAAGGAATTTAAATATATACCCTTGTAAGGAGGCTTCTCGAAGGATAGTTTTACACATTCATATATTGTCTCGGGATAACAGGGTTTGAGCTGTCACAATTACTTATTACATATTTAGAGAAATATTCGATGATGTCAGTAAATCCCTAGAATAAATTCTTCGAGCAAGGCTTTGTTGTCTTTGTCTTAACTGAT
Source organism: Oryza officinalis (assembly GCA_008326285.1). Classification (NCBI taxonomy): domain Eukaryota; kingdom Viridiplantae; phylum Streptophyta; class Magnoliopsida; order Poales; family Poaceae; genus Oryza; species Oryza officinalis. The sequence continues at coordinate 34,473,792 of BDMV01000010.1, read as the reverse complement.
GGCTGGGTTGTTTGAAGACCCACGCCTTGTCTTGATCAGGACATCAATAAGGAACAGACTCAGGATTGAGCCACGACCTAGGCTAACCCATTATAATTTTGGCTGTGAACATCAATTATATGGTGAAAAGATATATCTTATAATAAAAATTGAAACCCAGGACTTGAGCCATGACCTGGCGACACGAGGAGGTTCTAAGACTTGGTTCAAGACTCATGTCTTGCCTTAAGGATGCTAGTTCTAAGGCCTGCACCTTGGATGAAGGACACTGATTCGAGGACTCGAGGAACTGGTTCAAAAATCTGCATGACTTGGGGACGCCGATTCAAAAATTTGGTTCACAAACCTGCACAATGTGATTGGGTTGCACGTTAAGAGAAAAAAAAAAGTAGCTTTTCACCTGTTAGAGAACATGGGGGGGGGGGGGGGGGGGCCCCCCCCCCCNCACTGAGCCTACAGGAGAGTTTTGAAGTAGTTAACGTGCAAATCGTATGATACCAATTAAGTAAGGCAAAGCTTTTGCCTTTGTTTTCCTTTTTAAAAAGGATACTTTGCACCTTGTTTTTCTTTACGAGCAATTTGAATCGAATTTATTATTTTAAATTTGAATTTCTTGAAAACCATTCAAAATTTCCCCTTTCGAACCAGCTCGAAATTAAATCACAAAATGTCTCTATCGGAAACCCTGCTTTCACATTGTATTTCTCCGATAGCCGATCTAATATCTAGATGGGCCTTGATTAATTCTATTCCTTCCTCGTAATCCCTATGATTTGAGTTTTTTTTTCGTTTTGGACAAAGCGAGTACATACGTAGGATATACATCTCGGCATGTCCGCATGGATGGGCCAGAATTTTGGCCCATAAAAACAGCCTAAGCCACTCGCAGGTGAGATCCAAACCGGGGAGACATCGATCGCCCGGTGCTAAACGCGTGCTGCCAAATCAAAAAGGAGGAGGGCGCGAGCCGCGAGGCGAGGACGAGTCCACATCCGCACCCGGCGCAGCACGTGCCGCCAAGCCGCGTACGTGCGCGCAGGCGCGAGCACGCAGCGGACAAGATCACCAAACCACTCCACAAGTCGCGAACCAAACCAACCAACCGACGAGACGCGACCACCAGAGGCAACGCAAACCAATCTCTCGTATCCCTCGCACACGCGCGCGCGTGAACGCGGCCGGTGTTTCGGCTGGGGGACTTGGCGGGTAGCGCGCGGCCGCGCTCGCTCGCGCAGCAACAAATCCACCACGCGGTCACGCACGCGTCCGCACTCCGCAGCATTCTCGCGGCCTCTCGTGCTTTGTCGCGCGGTTAACTCGGTCGCCTGCTCGCTTGGGAGACCAGAGAACTGGTAGTAGTAGAGCCGTAACAGCGCTGCGGGTCTTGCGCGCCAAACTCATCGGTGACATCGCGAACGAATTCGGACGCCTAGGTGTGCGATAATTAGGTTGTTTGCTTGGTGGTGCAACTGGGCTTCTGGGCATTGGACAACCAGAGAGTGGACACGAGTGCGAGTCGGCACGATACATATTTTCTGTACCATAGACCTGACGAGGCGGCTTGTTTTTGGTCAAGGATATATAGGCAGGTAGGGGGTTCAGTTGCCTAACCCGGCCTTTGATTTGATTTGGTACATCAAGATTCAAGGGTTAGAACTTAGAAGAGCATCCAATCTAGGACTAATGTTTCAACAAAAAAGAAAAAAAAGAAAGAATGTCAAATCTAATGTGATAGTAGTACATTAAAGAACCAGAGAAACAGCACCGGTCTTCTCCTTGAACGAATCACTATCAGGGTCCCAGGCATGGCTAGCTATAGCTAGCTGGGCATGGCAGCATTTCCAGTATACTCTTCGTTATAAAATAAACAATCTAAAATAAAATATGATCTTTTTTAATATAATAAATTTAGACATAAGTTTTTTCAAACTTATTATTTTAAAAAACGTCATATCCTATCTTAAATTGTTTTTTTTACGAAGGTCCTACAGCTTTAGGCGTGGCTTTTGCTTGCCTGACCACGTATCGATCGATGATATATATTCGCTGCGTCATCTAAAAAGCAGAAACAATATGTCCGCGACTCCTCTCCCAGGCTAGTACCAATATACTTACACCATGTCAGTTGCTACTAGTTCAGATTTCAGAATCCTCGATGTACACACACACACAGACTGCCGCGAAATTCCCAGGAGAACTCACACAGTCCGCACACACATTAACACATACTCCTACTCCTACGCAGGTCATCCAGACTGCAAGAAACGGACGAGAGGCATCAGCTGCTGCGCCTGCATGGCAGCGACCTGCACAACGGGACCCCCGGTCGTTGGCCGGTATGCAGCGCAAGCAGCAGCCAGGGTAGGTACCACCACGACATGGGTAGAAACACTTGGGACGACATGGGTAGAAACCAGGGTTCACAATTTCCGAACCGGGTAAAAAAAACATAAATCACTCGGTTTTTCGGTAAGTTTAGAAATACCAAAGTGAATTTTAATATTTTGATAAAATTTATTTGGGTTTTATCGTGTTTTTTTTGCATATCAACGGATTACACAAAATTCGATGAGCGGATTTTGATCTGTTATCAAGATCGTGAACCCTGTTAGAAACATTGGTGGTGTTGCTCCTCTCTCGCCCAGACGACGCGTCAAGCCGTTGCTCCTGCCTCTCCTGCCACACACGCAGACGCAGGCAATGCAGGCCCAAGACTGCCTGCTTGCCTGTGCCTCGCTCTCTCTTCTTTTGCAGTGCATAAAGCAATCAACAACAGGGTAGGTGCTGGCCATATATACCTGTACTGGCTGCATTCTCTGCTCAGAGCCTCATTAACAAACAGATTACAGATCACTATCCTAACAGAGAGTACTGTAGCATTAGTCATTGGTCCTTGATTGCTGCATGCTGCTGCTGCTTCTCTCCGGTCTTTCGCTTGCTGATAAGTACTGAACAGATGCCGACATGAGTGGTTGAGGTTTAACTGTTTAAGCCTAAATAGGAGTAATAAGTATATTCTAGTACTGTAACAAAAGAAGTTGTTTAGTACTAGTATTAGGCTGTGTTTGGGAGCTCCCGTGCACGCAAAACAGAGCGACACATTTTCTTATGATTAATTAAATATTTGTTAATTTTTTAAAAATAGATTAATATGATTTTTAAAGCAACTTTTATATAGAAACTTTTTACAAAAAACGCACCGTTTAGTAGTTTGAAAAGCATGCGCGCGAAACACGAGGAAGAGGAGTTGGGAAACCACTCTACCGAACATACCCTGCACCATAAGGGTGTGTTTGTTTGGGTGAGTTGGGAACTCATTCTCTCCGCACGAAAAATGAAACGACTCATTAGCACATGATTAATTAAGTATTTACTATTTTTTTTGAAAAAAGATTAATATAATTTTTTAAAGTAACTTTCGTATATAAATTTTTTTAAAAAAATACACCATTTAACCGTTTGAAATGCATGCGCGTGGAATGTGAGAGAATGGAGTTGAAAACTCATTAGTACTTTGTTGAATATCCAATGTGGTAGTACGTTGTACATGTGGGGGTAAAGAATTAAACGACTATATGTGTGTTCCGTAACTGCCTGGTCCCGGATTGATCGAGCTAGAGCTTGCGGTTTCCTGCTCCTGCATGCTGTAGCCTGTAGCTTGCTTCCAAGTCGAGCAGGACAAGCAGATTCCTGGGATGATGATGCCGGTTGGGCTGCACGGGTGAAGAAAAGACAGAAGAATTTGCTATATTGATTAACCAAAAGCTGATTGTAATTCGTAATAGATTATTAACAATAAAAAAAATTATATATAAAACTTATATATATATATAAATATATCGTGGCTTAAAAGTTAATGTTAAAAAAATATTATGTCAAAAATATCCTAAAATTAGCTTTACATTTAGACAGCGGCTGATAACATCTCCTACGGCCGGTGACAAACTACTGCTGAAAAATCGCGACCATTTCGTGCCATCAAATCGTCGAGAAAAAGGCAAGACACGTGCTGCTAGACGTGATTAAGCTCTGGCAATTGATACGTGCAAACGAGTAGGTGAACCAAACCGGCCAATTCGGCGTCTTGGACAGGCTGATGGCCATAAAGCGCATTGCCATCACACCACCCGAAATATTCAAGACGTTTCGCGTTGATTAGGAGTAATTAAGTAGAGTACATATATACATACAATAAATTAAAGAAACCGAGAGCTTTTGCAATCTTGCATGGATTAATCTATCGATCACGTACGTACGTATAAGCATTAAGTCATCGATCGAAATGGACCTAGCTCCATGGATCGTACGTAGGCTTCTGTCTGTCTGGACTATATATGGATGATGGATCGTCAAACACACAAAGCTATAGGGAGAATTCATCAATTATTCCTGCGTGTATGCGTCACGCAGGCCGTAATGCCATTCATCCGCAGCGAGATTATAGAATACTTCATAAAATAATCCCAGTTAAATCCATGAATACGACAATTATGTCTAATACGTATATTTTTTATGTTAAAAAAATCTAAAGATAAATCTGGACGTTCAAATTTATTATTTGAATTGGTTTTTTTTAATAGAGAGGGTACGTACACTTCTATCAATTACTGTGCTTCATTCGGAGCGGGCTAATATTTGTGGAATGAGTTTAAGAACACTGATGAAATCAGAGCGAGCATCATCTGGCTGTAGCAACATCAGAAGCAATAATATAATGTTCCTAGGCTGCAGGTTGTCACGTGCCTAACCATCTAGGTTATCTCGTTAACCGAACTCGTATTAACTTACTCATTGGAACCTACCATTCTGACCCCAGTTTACGACCAATTAAGATTACCAACATCACTGCTGTCTATGACTGCACTAAAAACTACAGTGTGTGTGACCGAGAGAGAACGCTGATCCATGCAATGATGCAAATCAAAGTGCAAACCTTTCAGAGCTGCCGTTAAGGGGGAGCCATATGACGGCCGCTCGGGCTTCGCTGTTGCTGTCTTCACCACAGATTGCCGTCGACATCCGTGATCACCGAAAAACATTATAGTTGTGGCAATCAAATTCCAAACAGTTTTAGCTAATCGCTAGCGATTTGCCACCTGATCAAGTAGCAACGAGAGCTGAAACCTGAAAAGACGGTGACTGCACTGCGGCTGATCAGGTCGGAGGAAGGGGTCCGGTTTTGACCCTGTCGAGGCTGCGGCGCCTGCGCAGCCGCGCTGGTATTTGCTGACATGTGTGGTGTCACTTCGTGTTCCTAGCTACTCCACCGTACTCTACATTATACTTGTTCGATTAAAAAAATAACAGAATCGAAGAAAACATATATATTACACTTTCAAATTTATTATACTAGATGATCCTCTCTAATTTTAGATTGATTTTTTATAAAACGAAAAAAATTGACTTGTATTGGGGACCAAGAAAACACGCAATATTCCGTTGCTCTATCAGAGAGTCGAGCTGACAGAAACCACACAGGGAACTCGACTCCAAGGAAACGTCTCCATTCCGTATACCTAATCTTAGGTCCCCCAATCTTAATCGTCGTTAATACTCCGTGTTACGCGAGGAAACGCAAGGACATATCATGGCTTAATTGGATCACCAATCGGTTCCTGCAAACCACTACAGTACTTGAAAAGGATGAAAACGCATGTACGGAATGATTTGTCGAGAACCTTTACAGCGGTCTCTATTTCAATACCAGTATTATCATCAACGAAAATAATCTCAACCACTGATTTATAATTTCTACTATCAATTGAAAAAATGTTCTGGTACCATTAGTTGTGATGGTAGTATGAATAAATATAATCCATTGGATAAGAAAATAAAAATGATCTAAATATTAAGTTTACTACCAAAGAGACTATTGTAAAACACCTTTGAATTTATCGCTTTGAGTCTTCGACAAAAGAAAATAACAGCAAAAAAAACTTATGTGGTAGATGAAATTTAGGAGGTTAACCTCACAAATTTAAATATCAATTGGTTGAGCTACAGATGATAAACCGTAGGGATATGGATGGAATAACTTAAAAATATTTTTTAATAAATGTTTTGTATTTGTATTATTAATGGTTTAAAATGCAACGTTGAAAAATCTACGAAAGAACCTCAGAATCAACTTTAAAATTAAATTTTAAAATTTAAATTTTGGTTACGACTGTAATCCAACAAGCTGACAATGAAGCTTGCCTGGCCCCTGCCTGCCTCAAGCTCTCAACACCCAAGCCTAGTCCATGGCCACATCAACCCCGCACGCTGGTAGAGCCATGCATGCACGCATCGATCGGCATCACTGTCCAAACGGCAGCTGCAGCTGCAATTCTGCAAACCATTCTTTCTCGAGCTCGAAGAAGTTTGGAGTCTCTCCCATGGAAGGTAGCAGCATCTCGCTCTCACTCTCGAAAGTAGTAGTCAGTCTCGTCACGAGCTACTACCTGAATCCCAAAATCCAGCGCCCAATCTCCCCTCCCTGAACTGTCATGTCACCTCAATTCTAGTAGCGGAATCTCCCGTGCTGTCCCCCTGCTGTAGCATGGCAATGCCCGCTGCTATTGCTATCCGAAGAGCTGGCAATTTTTTGGCCGGCAATTCGACAAGTTTAGCTGCAGAGATCGCTGGCCATCATAGTGCAAGGATCTTGGAGAGTTGGAGAGGCCATTGGCACTGGGAAGGGGCCCCGTGGATGCATGTGGCGTTTTCCATTGGTTTAGTTCGGTTTGGTACTTTGATTGTGTGTTTGTTTGATTTGTCTTATAGTTCGGTTTGGTACTTTGCTTCGTTCGTTTGATGATCCTATTTTTTTCGCTTATGCTTATATTGATAAAATAAAATTTAAATTTTAAAGCTTAATTTGTGGTTTTTTCATTGTGTTTTATTTTATAGCATTTGCTTTTCTATCCCTAAGAATATATATATATATATATATATATATATATATATATTATTCATAAATTATTTTTTATTTACTAATAAGCGTATAAATAAGCATAAAGATAAGCGAAACGATGGGGCCATGAGTTACTAGGTTTGTGTAAAAAAATTGAGTTACAGCAAATAAGCCGTGAAAAAAAAATGAAGCAACTTGAAAATGATAATTTCTAGGTAAAATTTTTATTTTTTATTACTGGCTGTTTAGAGGATAGTACTGAAAAATAGACTACATGAAATAATTCTAAAATTAACTTGAAATTAAGTATCAAATTTTAAATATTACCTATACGGCTGATAAGATAAAAAGCAGATGATAAGAGGCCTTCCTGGGTTTAGGATAAAGGCTGGCATAGAGACAGACAGTAAGCACATGTTGTTTATTCGGAGAAGAAGGATTCTGATCTGCTCGTGGGATTGAATCCTGATCAGGGTTTTTTTGATCTCTGACAGAAGCTCTTGTGATCGTGAGTTGTATATTCTGTGTGAGTTTTATATTGGTCACGAATATATCCAGCATCTGGGATCATTTCTTAATTGGAATTTTCTTTTCTTTAGTGTTTTAGACAAGTGAGATGCATCATGCTGCAGTAGTAGTAAGCTAGGTCAAACAAACAAGTATTGGTTGGTCAACCAAGTACACAGAAGCAAATTTCTTCCTTCCGTTTCATCTTCCCAGGAGCACAAAATTCTCAATTTTGCGCAGCAAGTTTTACTCTACCATTGTTTGAAATTTTCTTCCATGTTATGAAGAAGGATCACGGCGATTGGGTCAATAACTCAATCAAACTAAAAAAAAGAATAAGAAGAGGAAGAAAATTTCCGTTGTCCTCTGACATCACTCAACCAAGATATCAGAAATAATCAGTTTAATCAATCTTTTTTACTACCCAAGTGATGAAAGCATAGAAAGGTGGTAGTAACATAAACTTGCAAGTGACGCTAGAACAAGGACCACCACCTGACCTGTCTGCAAGAAAAACAGAGCACTTGGAGCAAGCAAGCATCAATTGTACAGAGTCCGTTTCAAGAATAAATTAATCAAATATTGCAAAATAAAAATGGATGCAGCCATAAATTTTGGTATAGATAATAATGAAAGACAATGCATGGATAGATAGAGATATACACGATATAAATCCATATGTATCCAAAATAAAAGAAACCACCCATAAATTGGTACTCATTTATTGATGCATATCTTGGAGATATGCAAGATTGGAAGGCGTATATTTAGAGCACTACATTTAAGAGTGCCTTCAAATACTAGAATACATTTAAACGTAGTCGTATCTGCTTGTATTTTTGTTTTGAATACAAGAGAAAAAAACAATCCCGTATTTCGAGGGGGAAAATTGGGTCACATGGCTCTCCGCGTGGGGGATGCTACTGTGACTTCAGTGAGGGAGGGAGGGGACAGGGATCTAGAGCGATGGACGCAGCGCCTATACGCGTAGGGTAATGACAGGTGGGCCCCACGGAGGGCGGGGCCCACATGACAGTGTCAGGTGTGCCACTGGGGCAGCGCAACGAACGGGGTGACCACACCCTCCCTCCCTACGCCATGGATGATGGATTGCACTGTGATATGATGATCACTCGCATAATAAATCCAGTTGAATCGCACCACCAAAGAGCAAGATGATCAACCACTTGTTACCAGTGGCAGATCAATTTGATCGATCGATGGATCATTTGATTTTTCACGCGGTTGAAATTTCATCCCTTCATGAGAAATGATATGGTTTAATGATGGCTCGTGACCTGTTTTAAACGTTTAGTGGTAATTAGTGTTTTTTTCTGGGTAAAAACGGACGACGTAATGGGTTAAACGGTAATGTCGACGACACACGCTCTCGTCTTAGGCTAAGCTTGTGTAATGGATTTTGTTGCTTGGTTAATAAAAACAAATAGTAACTAAGGCTGTGTTTGTTCCTTCGAGTTCCCAACTCACTCTCTCTCAAACTGTTGAACGGTGTATTTTTTGTAAAAATTTTCTATACGAAAGTTGTTTTAAAAAATCATATTAATCTATTTTTTAAAAAAAATTAGCTAATACTTAATTAATTATATACTAATGAATCATTCCGTTTTACGTGTTCCCAACTATCAGAAAGAAACGAATGCAGCCCAAGTAGCTCTATGATAGATGGATGAGTTAGATACACAACTACTATAACGTAAAGTTGGATCATTCGTGCTCATAAAAAACTAAAAAAATAAAATACAAGTAACGGTGTTTACGATCGTACCGACATTATAAACTACATAAACAAGACATATACATCTTTAACGGAAACATAAAGAAATCCTATTTACATTAGCAAAACCGCTTGCTTGATCATATTATAACCATATCCTTTACTAATGTTGCGATGCAAATTATGATGTGCGTGGTATCCCATTCAACGCAAAACTCCAACTCCTCGCGCCCCTATTCAGCGTGTATTCGAGGTCTTACATTCACAATTTGAAATGACAAGTGTCACCGACCGATCATTATTAATAACGTATGTAAAGACTAAAAACACATAAAAACGGATATCGCTAGTCACAAAAAGTCTCTAAAACCCATTAAACTCTTGGAAGCATTCTTCCAAACCCGTCCGTCGTCGTCAGCCGTATCTCTGTACAACGGCTAAATTCAAAAAGGGCAGCGTAGACGGCCTACGAAAATACATACACTCCTCCACAGCTATACTCATCCCGTCATCCACCACACCACATCACACCCTACCCACTCTAAAACCCTACGCCACTGACCCGTGGGCCCCGCCGCGGTATCCCCCGTGGGACCCACCCGTCAGCGAGAGGCTCCCCTCGCCTCCATCGCGGTTGCTCGAGGCGCGTACGTTACTACTCTCCATTTCATTCATTCATCACACCACCATTGCTCCCTTCCATTTCTTCCCCATTCTTCCTCTCCTCCTCCCCGCTATAAATCCTAGTGGGTCGGAGAGCATCCGCCATCTCGACCACCTCGCCGCCGGGGAGCAGCGCCGCCGCATTCGTGGCGATCGCGGTTGCCGGGGAGAGGCGGGGATGGGGCAGTGTTACGCGAGGAACGTGCCGGTGGATGGGGATGGAGGGGGAGGGGGAGGGGGAGGAGGGGTGGTGACGACGACCATCTCGGTGAGCGCGGCGGGGGAGGAGGTGGTGGCGGGGGGAGGGGGAGGAGGGAGGAGGAGTGGTAGGCCGTCGCCGGCGGGGACGCCGAGGAGGAGGGCGGGGGCGACGCCGGCGAGGTCGTCGGTGGCGGGGAGCCCGTGGGCGGGGAGCCCGCTGCCGGAGGGCATCGCGCCGTCGCCGGCGCCGTCGGCGACAACGCCGAGGCGGTTCTTCAGGCGGCCGTTCCCGCCGCCGTCGCCGGCGAAGCACATCAAGGCGTCCCTGGCGCGCCGCCTCGGGCAGCGGTCCCCGGCCTCGGCGCAGGCGCAGGCCGCGAAGCCGCCCGCCGAGGTCCCGATCCCGGAGCACGGGGGCGGCGCCGCCGCCGCCGCCGCCGGGGAGGTGGAGCGGGAGCTCGACAAGAGCTTCGGCTATGACCGCCACTTCGCCGCCAAGTACGAGCTGGGAAAGGAGGTGGGTCGCGGCCACTTCGGCCACACCTGCCTCGCGCGTGCCCGCAAGGGCGACATGAGAGGCCAACTCCTCGCTGTCAAGGTCATCTCCAAAGCCAAGGTCTGACCATTCGTGATCTCACTCTCCTCTCTCAAAAAAAAATTGCTCAATCCATCGAATTTCTTTGGACTTAGCTCGTACATAAAGTTGCCACTTTGCTATGATCCATCGATGAGTTTTATGATGGATCAGGATTGGTGTTTTGGTTTCGCAGCAAGTATTTAGCCACTTGGTAATTCCATCAGCAGACATTGCAACAGCGAGTTAGTCATTTGTTTGCTAGGATAAGTTGAGCATTGAGATTCGGAGTTTGTATTCGTAATCGTGCTGGCATTTCTTGTGGGGGTAGAAAGTGCATTGTGGAGATCTTGTTTTCAGCATTCCTACATTTAATGTTTTGTCTGCTTTTGTGATCTGATCATCTATCCATCTGCCATACTGCTACCTGTTTCTTGTTCTCTTGTTCATTATTTAACAAAACGTGGGGTCTTGGTATGTTTTATACACAGTGTTCGATTATGCTAAGAAGTGACTGGGTTCTCTATGATTCCCAGATAACTTGGCAAATAGTAGCATTGTAGCTGGAGTAGTTTCAAAATGTTGGTTGACTGTAAAAGAGTTTAAGGCTACTTAAATACATACTGTGGCGCTTTGATATGATTGGAGCTAGAGGATAAGAAAATTTGTGTGGTGAATAAGTATCTTCTATATTTTGGGGGACATAAGTTGAGTAATGTTGATAATGAGATGATTGTCCTTGGAATCACATGTATTACTGAATTAGACAGTGTTCACTTTTTAATTGTTGTTTCTTTATGTCAGCCCAACAAATTGCCGCTAAAATCTAGTATACATTGTCATAACAATGTACTTACACGTATATGTGCACGCGAGCATTGATGTTTCTTGTGCATGTAAACACCTTTTGATCGAGCATTATTACTTGCATTGATTATTGACTATTCCAGTTTACAACAATTTTATCCAATGCGGAAGACTACTTCCATAAATTATTGAGCCCTAACCATATTTATTGTTTAATGCAGTTCTATTCTTTTGTATTTTGTTGTATTTGCATCTCATGCAATTGCATTTCCTTCTGTCATATATATAGTATGTATCAGCATGTTGGCATTGTTTTCTTTTGACATGACTATCTAATTTTAATGCTTGAACTAGTGTTTCCAGTAACCATTAATCTAAATAAATCGATAGGATGATCAATCAGTTAGCACCAAATTTGTTTGCATTTGACAAATAAAATATAAGTTCTATGGGTTGTCCTATTACATATTCGCATTTTAACCTTTGGAACATGATCTCAATTTTTTGTTCCTTTTTATCAGATGACAACAGCAATATCAATTGAGGATGTGCGTAGAGAGGTGAAAATTCTGAAGGCTTTATCTGGGCATTCGAATCTTGTCAAATTTTATGATGCATGTGAGGATGCCCTTAATGTCTACATAATTATGGAGTACGTTTCTTTTCTTTCCTTCGGATATTGTTGACTTTTCATCCTTACATAGTTGATTGTTTTGATCTTTGTAAAGTTGCTCTCAAATTCTTCTTGAAGTCCACCTTTTCACACTGAACAGAAAAAAAAACGATTATATCTCACCCTTAACTTTGAAAACTACAAATAAAATCCGAACCTATCCCAGTGATATTTTGATTCAGATGGTAATGGTTTTTGCTGGCATGAACTCCTAATCTCCTATTGAGTAAGTTTTGTTGATGTGAACCTAATAGCACCCATATAAGCAAAACAATCATAATAGGAGTTTACTGTTTACACAAGCGAATGCCACTACAATGTGATTAAAAAAAACCATTGTCGAAAGGGTAATGCCACTACAGTGTGATTAAAAAAAACCATTGTCGAAAGGGTTCAGATTGTTATTTGTCCGGTTCTGGAAGTTGGTGGGTGAAAAATATGCAGGTTGTGAGTTTACAGTGAAAATCGGACTTCGAGAACAATTCAAAGGCCAAAATAGACTTTACCCTTTGATCTTTGTTGAACCTGCGGATATTGCATATGCCATTTTTCTAGCACATAATGTTACTTATGATCAAGAGCATTAAAAGTAGAGCTGATGTACTTCCATCATCTAAAAGTTATGCAAAAATGAGATTGCTTTCTGGTCACAAGTAACCTTTTCTTTGTAAAGTTGCATGGTGATTCATATTTTATTCGTCTATTATTGACCAGGTTATGTGAAGGTGGGGAGTTATTGGACAGAATTTTGTCCAGGTATTGTATTTTTCTTGAGAAACATTTTCTGCAAATGAATACAAGTATTGCGCTAATACATTGTTGCTTGCCCTTTTTAGAGGTGGGAGATACACCGAGGAAGATGCTAAAGTTATTGTTGAACAAATATTAAATGTTGTTTCTTTCTGCCATCTTCAAGGCGTTGTTCACCGTGATTTGAAGCCAGAGGTCCGTCTTCTCTGTTTAGTACATAAACTGAATTGCGTTTATCTTGTTACAAATATTTTTGATATATCCCTTCTGATAATTCTACGCTTGATCCTATCAGAATTTCCTATTCAGCACTAGAGATGACCATTCACCTATGAAGATCATCGACTTTGGACTTTCTGATTTTATACGGCCAGGTAGTTTCCCCACACAAGAATTATGCCCTTCCAAAGAACTTGTGTTTCATCTATGTTTTTTTGAATCTATTATGAATTTGTCCTGACATGGTGAAAATACTAACTTTTGAAACCGAATGGTGAAAATACTCAAAAGTGTTTGGATGACATAAATATTTATGATTGGTCAATGCTTTTTTTTACAGATGAAAGATTAAATGATATTGTTGGTAGTGCATACTATGTTGCTCCAGAAGTCCTACATAGGTCATATAGCACGGAAGCAGACATGTGGAGTATTGGTGTTATCACTTATATCTTGCTGTGCGGTAGCAGACCATTCTGGGCACGAACTGAATCAGGCATTTTCCGCTCAGTGCTGAGAGCTGATCCTAATTTTGATGACGCACCGTGGTCTTCAATATCTCCTGAAGCCAAAGACTTTGTCAAAAGACTTCTTAACAAGGATTACAGAAAAAGAATGACTGCTGCCCAGGCGCTCTGTGAGTAGTCCCAGTGATTTTCCTTAGTTTCTCTACATCAGTTACAGATAATATTTCTTTTAGTTTCAGAACAATGTCAGTAATTTTCTTATGTATTGTCTGTTTTTCTGTAGCTCACCCCTGGTTGCGAGATGAGTGCCGACCGATCCCTCTGGATATGCTGGTTTTTAAGTTGATTAAGGCATATCTTCGCTCTACACCTTTCAAGCGAGCGGCATTGAAGGTTTTGCTTTCATCCTTGTAATTTCTGTAGCATGCAATGTCACTGCAGTACTTCATCATATACCTCCTCTGATACCAATGCTTTGAAACTTCCAGCTTTTTTCTTGATTTTCAGATAGCACAACACACCTGTGGTTGCATGTCCATGTAACTATACACCATGTAGTCCCACCTTGCATAAAATAGTTTTCTAGGTTTAATATACTTGATACATGGAGGTGGAACTATGTCTTGTTTACATTGTTTCTAGTTTCTTGTTTGCATAAAATAGTTTTCTAGATTTAATATACTAATCCTTCTATTTTCCCTTTTCAATGCAACAGGCTCTGTCCAGAGCAATAACAGAAGATGAGCTTATCTACATCAGAGCACAGTACAAGTTGCTAGAACCAAGTAGTACAGATGGTCGAATATGCATTGAAAACTTCAGGATGGTAAGTGATCTTATGCTATCAAGTCCTCGCAATCATAATTTTGAGTAGGCTTGTTCACGCTCTTTTTTTTTTGTGAGCATTTGAATTACTGCCATTGTGACACTGAGACTCAATTACTCTTTTCAACATTTTAACTCTCCAGGCTCTTTTACAAAACTCTACGGATGCTATGAAGGAATCCAGAGTCCTTGATATCTTGAATGCGGTATGAAATGCCCACTCAGCTCACAATGTCATTATCTTCATGTAAACATATGCTATATGTCATTCATTCGAATTTACTTTGTATTCGATTTCAGTTGGAGCCACTTGCCTATAGAAGGATGGACTTTGAGGAGTTCCGGGCGGCGACAATCAGTCCTTACCAACTTGAGGCTTTATCACGGTGGGAAGAAATAGCTGGCACTGCATTTGAGTACTTTGAGCAGGAAGGCAACCGTCCCATCACAATTGAGGAGCTGGCGCAGGTATGCAACAGAAATATTCTGAGAATTGATTCAAACAGCTGATTTTGTGAGACACTTATTGAATGCCCATTTTCTGCTTACAGGAGATGAATCTTTCTTCCGCAGCGTATTCTATCGTCCGTGACTGGATTAGACCGTCTGATGGCAAACTTAGCTTTCTAGGTTATACCAAATTTTTGCATGGATTGACGATGCGAAGTAGCAACGCGAGGCGGCACCATTAAATTTTTTGCCTTGTTTGCTTGAATTGCTTCCATTGCTTTCATTCATGGGAGTCGGAGGGATTGCTGCTGTTTTGCCTCTCTTTTTTGTGGCTTAGCTTGTAGAGAATGCTTGTAGAGAAAAAAAGGAAACCGAAAGTGAAAGTTCACAATGGAGTTTTAGAAGAAAGAATGTGTTTTACCTTTTACCTCTTCTCATCTTGGTGGTTCTGATAAAAGCGTTCTTAATCTGGCTACCTGTGGGCATTGTATAGTTGGCTCACACATGATTTAACTTTCTTCCATGCCATCTATATTTGAGTATTTTGCATGTACTATTTGCACTGGTGCTACCTAGGTGCCTACTATTTCTCCAAAGAAGCAGCCGCAGAAGAAGCTGCTACAGGTAAACATCTGATGATGATGTTGACAATGATCATGATAATGATGTCTTAAAATTTACTTTTTGTTTGGTGTGTTCTTTACTTTATTCTAAACTGCTATTGCTTGACTAATCCAATGCAGATGGGGGCAGAAGGCCGCAAATGTCGTAGTGTGTTTTGCTTTTACCGGACAATGGTACGGCGCCACTTTATGCTTCTCAGGACAATTACCAAATGCTTTCAGGTACGAAAGGTACTTAGAAAAAAAACACAAACAGATCACAGAGATGAGAGATCTTACTCGCTGTCTGGTTGTTATACTGCTCAGCTGTACCTTGCAGGAGATATGAGATCTTTGCCTGGGATCAACAGGCAACTGAATTCAGCATAAATTCATGAACAGAAGTTCTTGCCTTATGGGTTGTTCGTTTTCTTAGTATACTTAGGCTGCGTTCGGGAGAGCGTTTTTTCAGCGTGCACAGTGTTTTTCTCCATGCGTACGTTTTTCAAACTGCTAAACGGTGTATTTTTTTTAAAAAGTTTCTATACAAAAGTTGTTTAAAAAAATCAAATTAATCTATTTTTGAAAAAAAATTAGTTAATACTTAATTAAACACGCACTAATAAATCGTATCGTTTTTCGTGCGCACTGTGCGCGCTAAAAAACATCCCAACGAACAGCATAAGGGGCTAGTGGTCGAACTGAAAACAGGCACTACCTGTACGTCTGTACTTGAATGAATAGGACTAGTCTTAACTCTTTGCGGGGAAGCACCAACAGACTTATTATGCACACACAATTGCGTTTTCGATAGGAATTTAGTAAGACTGGGGGATTACTTTTAGTCACTGTCTCGTTAAGTTTGTGTTTTTAATAGGAATTTAGTTAGAGTAGTGGTTTACTATTAGTCTCCGTCTCATTAAGTTTGTGTTAGGAGACACGCTCGCTGATTTTGTTGAAGCATAGTGTGATCATGTGTTAAGAGGACAGACCGGTGGGTTTGTGTGTATATAATGGTATGTCTTCTGTGTAATCGGAAAAAAAAGATAAAAGTATTAACTTTTTTGCAGAAACAACAAAAAGTACACACTGTTCGTCTACCATCTAGTTCGTTTTGTTCAAAGTCTATTTATGGGTTTGGTTAAGTTTCATACAGGGCTACAGTAACAATTACAAATTTTGTTTCCATTGCAGCAGCTGAGGCTTTCCCTCATTCCCGGTAACCTAAAGATGCTTAAAACTACTGGGCTCGTGGCAGATCACAAGAAAGAAAAACAAGGAGCCCATGCTGACGATCTGGTAAGGCCAAATTTTTTTCGTAAAATTGGCTTCTGAGCCCAGCTTACATCAAAATTTGTTGGGCTTTTGTATGATTTGCTACCATGGCTATGAACTCAATTCAAGTAAGCCGAATAATTTGGCAATGCCAATTTTTTGGCCACAAACCAAATGGTTGACTAATTTCTGGCTTGCCAATTGTTCTGGTTTGATTGAGTTAAACATGTTTGGCTTTTAAAATGTATTTTACAAGTTATTCACCTTAAACTTGTTCTACTATATAGTAAAAAGAATTGGATTGCGCACAAAAGCTAGCTTTGGACCCTCCCATGTATTTCCATGCCTACAGCGTACTAGTCGCAGTCCTTGACCTGCATCAATTTTTTCCTAACCTCGAAATTACTTGAAATTTGCTTGATCAAATCCACTCAAAAACAAATTGAATGACCTATTATTGGTCTACAGTTGGGACTTTTATTTTCCAACTCACATGAGTACCGACTACTGAGCTCTTTGAAGAGACATTGACATTGTCCATTTGTACCTGCCGTTTGAGTTTGTTAGACGCTCTCGTCATCAAAATAAGATACAGTGCAAATGCAAGCACGAAGAAAGCTCACGCAGAAGATCTGGTCATACAAATTTGAAAAAGCCAAATGGAGGACGGATGCAAGCTATGTGCTTCCGTAAGTTTGACTTTATAATAAATTAAATGAAACAGTACCATACTCCGCCATCCAAAATTCTAAGTCTTTTTTTTTGTTATTAAGATCAAGCAGGAATTAACTCATCTCGCATATAACAAATACTAATAAACTGTATATGTGCATGCAATTAATAAATATTAAGATAGATGTATGAAAACTACAAATATGTTCATCTTATTTTAAAAAACCAGAAAATAAAATAGCCTTCGGACTTTTGAAGAGAGAGTAATATCAAAATGACCAAATCCCTACAAATAAACTCTATAGCATATATGCAGTCTGAATGCAACGAATAAATTAAGAAAGAAACCCAAAAAGAAATCGATCCACATGAACTGAGTGCAAAGCAGAAGCATCAAGCAACGTGATGGCCTGCATGGTTGATAGCTTAATGGAAAGCGTGTTTTGCGGCCTCTACCGACGTTCAGAAGCCAACAGTACTAACATCCCCTGCAGCCTTTGCTTGATGGCATGAGACCTAACCTAATTGACCTGCAGCATTAACAATCAAGTACTGATCAACTCTTAGTTGGAACGTAGAAGACCTGCTTGGATGCTTGCAGGCTAGCTAGCTACCTGCAAGCTGCAGTTATTAGCAGAGGCTTTGGACATGTTTGAGCTTTTAGTAGCTATGGTTTTCCTTAATTTTTCTTTAAACAATTTACATTTTCATACAGATTCTAAGAATTTAAAGCTATAGAACACAGATCATAATTTGGAAGTAAGAAGCTTAAAAAAACCTGTTTTTTAAAACTCTCACCAACTAGTTACTTTATCGGGCTGTTTTTCGGAATCTTAATATTTCCAATCAAAGTTTTCATCTTACTGCTCAGCGCCATTTGCGCACTAAATTGTCCTTACAACTAACAACAATGCACGCATTATCCATGCAAATAATGTATTCAATCGAGACAAAGAAGGTGTCTATCTCCAAGTGTCAACGCTGCCTGTACCAAGTACCAAGTTGTACGCCGTAGAAGACGGTGTGCAACCTTTGATTTGCCAGCGCAAAGCTTGTCATCTTGACCCCAATTAACTATCCATCGATTCATCCCCAGCTCGTCCCCATCAACATCCAGATCAGCTCGTCAACCGAAAAAAAGAAAGAAGAACTGCAGTCCAAGGTAGTACCAGTTTCCAGAAGTACAGGGCATTGGATTGCCGTGTCTGAGCTAGTGACATTCACAAAAATCTCGGAGGTCGGTGGTTGATACAGCAGGACAATGAAGAGATAAATACATACAGGGAGTTCTTATCCTATGCTACGCAGTGTAAACTCCCACAACTACGGAAGAAGATGGGTTCATATACTCATTTCCTCTCAAATTACTTGTTATTTAGTATTCATTTAATATGGTTTTTAAGTCAAACATTTGTATCTTTAACAATTGATTTTTAAGAAATTTATATAGTTTATACTTTCATAATATATAATATACTCCATCTGTTCACGAGTAGTTAATGATGTCATGTAGACACTATTCAAATTTAAACTTTAACTACTCGTCTTTTAGAAAACCTATAAATACTTGAAAATATGTTGTATTACCGAAGTACATGATGTCATAAATATAATCATGTAAATTTCATACATCATAAAAACAATAATTTAGGAGTAATTTGTGGTCAAAGTGAGACTGCCATTGTGAATATCGATAGTTATTCAAGAATGGAGGTGGTAATTCACGTGTTATTAAAATATATAAATATTTGCTTAGTTGTTTGGAGGAGCGTTGGAGATATAGCTCTAGCTCTTTATTGGTCTAGCGACGACCGGTTTGTATGCTAGTCCTTTTCATGGTTGTGTGGGAAAATGACGTCAGTGCATGGTGGGGATGTTTTTGTGTTTTCTTTTCCTGACTATAATTTTTCAGGGTTATTATCTTATAATTTACTCTTGCTTTATTCAATTAAACTTCACAATGTCTAAGTACCGGTTTGTTAAAAAAAAGATGTAAAATAAAATTATATTTTATCTTTATAAAAGAAGATTGACGTCAGTAATACACAAAGCTAGATCCGCTGGATCTTTTTTTTTTAAAAAAAAGGAAAGTACAGAAGGAGAGAGTGACACTCGTCTCCAAAGCCTTTTGTGTTTGTGATCAAAAGGAAAAACCTGGATGCATGACTGGATGTAGGCTGTGCAGCATCACCATACTTCTGGGCGCGGCAACCAACCAACAATCAACCAACAAAACAACCATGCGTAAGCGGGCTATCTGGGGTAGGCCCCGCGCCGATATGAAGCCAACCCAGCACCGGCCGGCACGGACGCGTAGCCCCGTCCATCCGTGTCCGGTGACCTTCACCTGATCCTGCCTCCCTTATCTCGCACCCATCGAGACGCAAAAACCGACGCCGAGATATGAGATATGCATGATCCCGTTCCCAGTTTCTAGGCCACTCCACGAAAAGTGCCGCCTTCCCCCGTTCGCAGGTGCATCTCCCCAAACTTTGCTAACTACCCTCTCAACGACCCCAGAAAGATCCAAATCCTGATAACCATAAACACTATGTATATGTAAATTAATAGATTTTTAACAAAATTTTGGTGAGATCGAAAATGTATAATTAGTCTCCATCTAGTAAAGTGTGTGTTAAGAGACACATATACAACATGTAAGAGTCTGATGTTATGTGTGTAGTGATGTGTATACGTGTATGTACGTCAAAGGGGTTAATTCATTGCTCTTTTTAGCTCACTAGTAATTAGAAATGTGCTCCGAGTAATTGAAGATAAAAACATTAAATTCAGTTCGGTGGTTACTTTCTGCATATCTGCGCGTGGTGGGAGAAGGGATGGAAGGAGGTTGTTTCGTATTGTGCGTCCTATCCAACGCTAAAAGATCGGGCGCCCTCCAACTATATATAGCACTGCAGGAAGCCCTCAACTTCATGCTCTACTACGTGGAGATATGCTTCTCCTTTTATGTACTTTATTTTAACATTTGAAACGATTTTTTTTAAACTACTCATCCGATCTACGTTTCAATTTCATCGTCATGTTTGTTACAATTAAATCTTTATAACAATATATTACATGATTATATTCTAATAAAAAATATATGTTTCATCTATTGAAATTTAATGTTTCACACATAACAAGTGAATGTTTCAACTGGAACCCGATTTTGTTGCACATTTCTTAGTTTTCAATGTTGCAATGTATATTTTTTTAATATTGCACTTGGTGTTGTTTGGATGTTTCAGTAAATATTTTTGATATTTCATTAGTTCTTTGCAAACGTAGCATCCTATTTATTAGATATTTCAGCAAATATTTTATGACGTTTCAGAAGCTGCAACTCGATGTTTCATGTGTCATATAAAATTATTTCAGTTAAAAATATAATCATACATAATTTTTTATCAAAATATAATTATATGAGATCTTATTATCAAGATTTAATTATAATAAATATAATGATGTAATTAAATAACAGATTGGATAATTAATTTTAAAGTAAAAATATTTAAAGTTTGCAAGTATCGGAGAAAGAGAAGAGAGAGCTAAGAAAAATCATTGCATGTATACGAAGATAAGAGATAACTAATAGAGAACGTAGCATGTACATGCACAGAAAAAAAGAGAACGAACGGAAAAGAAAACAGCCGGCTGCGTGGCCATGCAGTCATGCGAAGGAGGGCGTCTAATTTTTCTTTAAAAAATCGGGTGTCCGATGCCTAGTATCGTCCGGGATGGAAACGTGCGCCGGTGCGTGTACGCACACCTTTGCCCGTGACTTAGCGAGGAAGGCGTGCCAGCTAGAGTCTCTCGCCGCGAGGTGATCGACTGCGTGTGACACTGACATGCACCGATCGAGGCGGCCGCGCGCAGCGGAGAGCTAGCTAAGCTACGAATCGTACCCGAGAAAAGCCGGCTCGGGCGCGTGGCGCGCGCGGCCACCAGCCCCCACCGCCGCCGCCGCGCGCCGCCGCTATCTCCTCGCGCGCGCGAGGGGACGGACGAATCGATTCCATCTCTCTCCCGTGCGGCGCTGTCAACGCAACGTACGTGTGTGAGACTGTACGTGAGGTGGTCCAGTGCAACGACGACGCACTAATCTTCTCGCGCGTGTAGCGTGCGCGAGGGGACGTGGAACGGATCGTCCTACTGTGACTCTGCGCGATTGGTGACGGCGATGTTTGGGTGCCGATGAGTGAAGTGGCTAGGAATGGTCCAGCATGGTTTAATTTGGCTTGACCACAAGTCTACTGCAACCCAAAATATCAGTACCAAAGAAAAATAATAATGTTAAGGAGGTCTAATTAACCTAGATCGATGATGACTAAATAAAACACGAACAACAATTCTGCAGCGATCGATCGTGCGTGAGACAAGCGTCTAATGCTAGCTAGAGCTCAGCTGTGGGCAATTGTGATCGATGATCAGCTCAAACCAGTTAATTAAGCCTGTATATATGTAGCATTCTCAACTACCCTTTTGTTTTTGTTGGTGAATCTATAGCAAGGTTTAGTTTCACTGCAACTTGTACATGCTGGTTGGTAGCTCATGTTCTATTACTGGTACAGACAGTCAGACGTACTAGACATCATGCATGTATGTATGGATGAGATTTCTCCGCAGGAGCAAGCCACGCCAGTATGAGTATGGCAGCATGCAATGTCTCCACTAACTTTGCCCCCCTGCCACAACTCCAACCCGATTTATCACTCCCTCTCAGAAACCACTCCTGCTACTGCACGACAGACTTGATGCATGTGCCCTATCAATTCTGCTGAATGGTAAAGAAAGAGAAAAGTACTACGTAATATTAAACATATTGTATTGAGTCTTAAAAATATTTTAGGTAAGACTAGATCTCTAAATGAAAACTAATTCTATCTAATACTCTCCCGTCCTAAATTATAGAACGTCCTATTTTTTTAGAAAAATAAAACTTAGTAATTTTTGACTAATGATTATGCTAATTATGTTTATTTATTAATTATATTTATGCTAATGTATGTTATACCATTAGATTCATATTTTGAAGTACTTTCATGTAATACTAATTTCATAATCATTAAAAAACATAACATGAAATAAATTAATAGTTAAAATATGTTAATAAAGATCGTGTATAAAATATATAGTTCTTATTGAAGGAAGTATAACAAACGGATATTAGAGTTATATTCATACGCTCTAACATCTCTCACAGTTCAAATTTAAGCTTCACAGACGTTTGACAAGGTATTCTTGGCTCGTGCCGTACAATCACACATTCCTCCCTAACGCTCATTTAAGAAATCGATCGAGCACGAAACAAATAATGACCATAAACGTGAGACTGATACCAGAATGAGGCCCTGTTTAGATTCTTCGTCAAATTTTTACACCCCGTCACATCGAATATTTGAACACATGCATGAAGTACTAAATATAAATGAAAAAAAATAACTAATCAGATTACGACTAATTTGCGAGACGAATCTTTTAAGCCTAATTGCTCCCTGTTTTGACAATATGGTGCTACAGTAAACATTTGCTAATGACAGATTAATTAGGCTTAATAAATTCGTTTCGCCGTTTACAGACAGATTCTGTAATTTGTTTTGTTATTAGAGTACGTTTAATACTTTAAATATGTATTCATATATCCGATATGACACGCTAAAATTTTAGACCCTGAATCTAAACGTACCCCTGAAGCTACTCCAGCAGCTACGATACGAGAGACGTACGCTTCAAGGCTGACGCGACCGGTCGAAAGCGAAGAGGAATCCATTCGTCGTACGTTCGCGGTGGCACGCGCGCCGGCCACACGTTCGCCGAGCCGCACAAACGAGAGCGTCTGCGTGTGGTGCCGTGTGGCCCTCTCTGCGCCCCGCAAAAGATCTCTCTCTCGCGCGCGCGGAGAGAATGATCCGGGGACACGACGCCGGCGTGCGGCGGCGGCGGCGGCGCGGTGTCAGCGTCACGTCGCGCCGCCGTGTGCGCGCGGGCAGCCGTGGTGAAATCGCTGGCTACCTTTGGACGAGGAATTTGCCTGGACGCCACGTACCGACGGGACGCAGATATCAATATTTAGTACGTAGTATATACTCATTTACGTGCGACTTTGGGTAGATAAAGATATAAAAACGTAGTGAAATATGGCTCTCTGTTGAGAAAGCCCAGTACTTAATACACGCAGAGAACAAAACGAATTATGCTTCTTACTATTAATATAGGAGTTTATCCATGTTTGAATTTCGAGCAGTGTCATCGACGGTCAGGATAAGAAGACACGGAGGAGAAAATTTCCGGTCAACCAGAGACACCTAGCAACGCTTATACTCCTACGTTTTAAGCTCATCAGAGTTCACCTCATCATCCATCGTCATATGTGACCACCACAAGAATATCATCCTTTCCGTAATTCACCCAAACCGCCTCGAAACACAACGCAAAACAAACACGACCTTCAACTCGAAACAGGCGCACATCCACACCTACCCATTTGACCGTATCCCACATCCACCCCCAAAACAAACCGACCCAAACACAACCGTGGAAGAGATCGAGAACGAGATGCAAGAAACACACCCCAAAACTAACCCAAACACCTCCCAGATATAATCAAAAAGCCATCCTAATCCCAAGTCCTAACCCCCCACCACACCAAAAAAAAAAATCATCTTATCCCGGCTAATTAACAACGCGAGCGCCCGACGAGGTGGTTACGGCCGGGTCAGGTCAGACCGGCCACGCGCCGCGCGCGGGGCTATAAATCCAGCGCCCCCCGCGTCGCAGCGATTTCTCCCTCGGCAACGGAGAAGGGAAGAGAAGAGAGGAAGAGGAAGAGATCGCCATGTCCAACGTGCCCACCTCCCTCCGCGACTCCTCCCTCACCGTCTTCCGCCTCGCCATCTCGAGCTCCGACCCGTGGCCCTTCTCCCTCCTCTAACCCCATCGAACACCTTCTTCCTCCTCTCGACCACCAAGAGATCGAGCACAAGCAAGCCTCTTCTTCTTCTTCTTCTTCGGACTCGGTTGGTTTGTTGGATTGTTTCGAGATGCACGGGAAGCATCAGCAGCAGCAGCAGCAACAGCAGGGGGGGATGGTGGTGGCGCCCAAGGGGTGCGTGACGGTGAGGGTGGGGGCGGAGGGGGAGGAGCAGCGGCGGTTCGCGGTGCCGCTCGGCCACCTCAAGCACCCGCTCTTCGGGGCGCTGCTCGACGAGGCCGAGCGCGAGTACGGCTTCGCGCAGCAGGGCGCCATCGCCATCCCCTGCCGCGTCGACCGCTTCGTCCACGTCGAGCACCTCATCGTCCAGGACCTCCACCACGGCGCCGCCCACCCCCACCTCCTCGACCTCGACTCCTCCCACCACCACCACCACCACAGCCAGATCCACCTCCACCTCCCCCGCTTCGCCGGATGCTTCCGCGCCTGATTCTTCCGTGATCTCCATGGATGGCGCCATGGCGGTGGAGCTCCAGATTGCTCTCTTCTTCAGGGTTGGTTGGTCAATTAAATTACTTAGCTTAGTAGTTTTTGATTTTCCTTTTGATTCGTCCTCCGATCTCTCCCGTTGGTTGGTTCGTTTGGGGGTGATTTCGATTGGGTTTGTGACCGGAGAATCGGAGGACGGTTTCGATGCTGATGACGACGAAAAATTGAGATCGATCTCAAGTGTAAAGACAGAGTAATTCTTCTTATTAGTAGCTTTATTCTAGTAGTTTTTTTTCTTGCTTGTACATCCCCTTCTTGAAACACATCAATAATACAGTATACTTTGATTGGTATCCTTGTTAATATAATTTGTACTTGTGTTTTTGCTAATCGTTTAGCCTTTGACAACGCAATTGCCACATCACAAACGCGTGGGTTCAACGTTATTAATGATAAAATACGTCTTTTTTCGGCAAGCATGTTGCTTTCGCTTCCAGCCTTCGACGGAATTAATTTCGAAGGAAAACTTCACACGAAATTAGTTTTTAACGTCCATCGCTACGATTTATTTCTCGTGGTCGTGGATAACCTTGAAAGAAATATGTAGTAGTATTAATCTTTGCGTGCGTTTGGTAAGAAATAATCTTTGTGTGCGTTTTGGAAAGAAATAGTCTTTGTACTGCTTTAAAGACACAATTAGAAACGTAAGTACTTTCGTTAAAGTTGTATTACAAACTCAAAATTGGCGCTTCATATATTCCGTTCCCCACCTTTCTCATTAGCTTATTTCATCAACCCGAGCTCCATTTAATAAGCTTGTGGCTTTGGTTGGTCTAATTTTTTGATAAGTTGATGATAAATACAATTTGAGAAAAACGTTAAAACCCGACTATAACCGTGAGTCGTTGATCTTGTCGGTGCAGATCAACCTTATAGTTGCAAGTAAATAAAAAAACAAGTAAGAACAAGATAAAAGCAATATAATATTACAAATAGGAATTGAATACACACAATAAGTTGAGGTTTCGAAGACTAAACAGGAATTGAATACACACAATAAGTTGGGGTTTCGAAGACAAGTAATTAGGTTGTCTAGCCGACACGTGTAAGTATAAGATAAAATAGCAACAACTATCTAGCTATTTAAGAATGTGAAAGGATGACCAAGAGGATCCTATTTAAGAAGGTGGAAGGACGACCAAAGGGTTCCTAGAATCGTACTTCACTAGGTTGGGCACACCTCATATGGGCCTCACTTAGACCGGTGTTCCAGATGAAGTTAGAAGCCCATAGACCCATTATAGGTGACGCAACACTTTGTTTTTTTAATTGCGGATGACTGAGATTGAATTTGAAGATGATACTGGATCTATTGAAAGGAGGATTCCAAGAGTTTTTCATCAAGTACTCACAGTCTCAAAATGGAAATCGTATGCATATTTGGCGACCGTTTGAAGTTAGTACTGTAGAAGGTAGCCAAATTGGATTCCAGAATTTGGATGGCTTGATCTTTATGTCTTCCGGTTGACCTACGATATGGGTAATAGTTATATCAGAAGTAGTCATGATCACATCATTATTTATTAATAATATTCGAGGGCTCGGGATTGCCTTTATGGTTGTTTTAGTGTGTTATTTATGAAAATCTAAAAAGTTCTTTTTTTTTTAGAAAGAGAGCAAGAGCTAAAGCAATGTACTAGATTACTATGTTTGTTTGGCTTAGTGTGTGAATGATTTTAAGTCTTTCTGACTGACCTTCCATATCATGCTTCGTATTTTGTTTCTATTATGATATCATGTCGAATTCTATTTTCATGATTTGACAAAATGATGATTGAACTTAAATTTACGATCAAACACCCAAACTATCTGGCAGTGTCCACGTGAAATATATGATTTCTTAAATATTTCAGACCATAAATATTGAATCCCAATTATTAAATGATTATCGTAATTTTAATTTTTTGTTGCAACGCACGAGCAATTTTGCTAATACTAGAAAAATACCGTGTGTTGCTACGGGTGTCATAGGACCTCATGTTACGTAGTCATACGATAAATATCCTATAAATAAAAGCTCGCTCTATATTTCAGTTCAGCCTTACCTTTAGCTCTAACCCTCTAGTTATTAATAGAGCAATATCCACGAACACGTAACCATGTCAAATCGTGGGTTCAAACAAAATAATAAATTTTAGGAAGGAATCCAGGAAAGCACTGAGATCATTGTACACTACAACAAATTCTCATGGTCTTATTATTCTTTTCCATGTATTCAAACTTGTATATTATGTCATGCTATCTTAATTCTGCGCCGTGATAAACTTGTATTGTAATAATTGAACTCCACATCGCCTGGGAAGCGCAATCTGGTATATCTTGTCGTTTTTTTCGAACAGAAGCTTATTTGCACCCATTCAAGTCCTATTGATGGTGTTGAAGACATGTATGCCATTTGCAGAGTCGGCCCCTAATTTTGGAGGACTTTCTGATTTTGTCCCTGTTTTGATATTAAATTTACCCCTGTTTTGACAAAGCTTTTCACATATTCAGTTTTAAAATTTAAGATCAAGGACAAGCTTGGCATAAATTTGGACCTTGTTTTGCCATGAAATTTTTAACACAGTTAAGAGGACTTAATGGAATTGAGGCAAACACAAGATTCAGTTTTTTCTTTTAAAAAAGCGAGGTCAAAATCATAAAGTTGAAAACATAGGGGTAAAATCGTAATTAGAGTTGAAAGGGAAGTAAGAACACAATTGCCAAAAAGAAAATCTTGATGTAATACAACAAAAAAGTATGATTATTTTTAACTTTGGATTAGTACATATTAAATCAGTATATCTCATATGGGTTAGCAAACGACAAGTCCACTTCACATATGCTCCTCTTCTTCCAAACATGCTAATGGACAATTAGAGCATGTTCAATGATAGAAATGAGTATGATTTTTTAGATAATACAAAATTATTTCGATACCGTATTTTTATAATAGTTAAGACGACAGGAGCTCTGACCATTAACTCAAAAAATATTCCTATTATTACTATTCTTTTCTTTTTTACTCTCATTGACGGAGCGTGAAACTCCTCACCGGGAGACCGTGCAGGCCCTCCTTTACCGGTTCGGCCGGGGGCGCAAGGTGAGATTCTTAGCCCCTGATCTGAGGGATTTCAGCGAGAAAGAACGCGTGGACACAGGCGATTTAGACAGGTTCGGGCCGCTGAGAAGCGTAACACCCTACTCCTGTGTTCTGGTAGATCTGGGAGTGTGAAAGAATCCAGAGAGTTCAGCCTCTAGAGCCAGCCAGCCAGAGTCTGATCCCCCTCCTCTTTTTTTTTCTTTTTTTTTCTTCTTTCCTAGGCCTGGGCCTCCTTTTATATGGCAAGGGGCTACCACACGGGCCACGAGCTGCCTAAGAAAGAAAATATTCTTTTACAATTAGGGCTATCCTACTGCCGGAAGCAACCTCTGACAGACGCTGCAGCATGCCTCTGCTCAGCCAACCGGCCCATCCAGGGGACGCCCGTTTCAACCTTTATTAAGTGGCAAGCGACTTTCTCGTCTCGCCTGCGCCGGAATCTGGAATGCATCTGACCGGGACTGACATACCAACTCCGGGAGTTGGCACGCCAGTTCCGGCTGAGAGACGAGAGACAGAGGGCTCTCATCATTCTGACGGGACGGGGTGAGGCGTGCCGCAGGCCGCCTGGTGCCACCTAACCCACGATCTGACCGATCTGTGATCGGTCACTCGTTGTGACCGGTCGCGGACCGGATAGGCATGCGCCACGCCGCATTAAATGCAGCGTAGTGCGCTCGTCTGAACCGCCATAAATACGGTTAGGTGAGCTCTGCCACGCTCACCTAACCTGCACGCGTGGCACCAAAACCACAGGGGGTCGGGGCGCCCCAGCCCTCGGGGCAGATTCGGGAGCGGCCCGACCCCGGGTGGAGACCGGGAGGGCAGCCGCCACGTCACCCTCGGGCCCGACCCCTCCGGGGGAACGGGCCACGTGGATCACTGTGGCCGCCCTTCCCTTTGGTCTCGACACCCCCGGTCCCATGTCACCGACAGTAGCCCCCGGCGTTATGCCCGGGTGGCCCCACACCGGGGGGGGGGCACCCAGGCTTGACGCCACCCCTCGGGCCCGATGACAGGTGGGACCGGCCCCAAAGGCGGGCAGGACTCCTACGGTCGCGAGCCGCGCTTATCGGCGTGGAATGCCGACCGACATTAATGAGCGGTCCCTTCGTAACCGCAACATTACTCGAGGCAGCGCGC